>JAMAKT010000041.1:0-332354 GCA_023628415.1 Hypoxylon sp. PDH2405
TTTATAAATATTAATTAAGTTATATTTAATTAAATATTTAATTTATACTTTTAAATTTAAATATTATAATCTTTTAATTTTATTTATAAATTTTAAAATTATTATATAAATTTTATAATTATATACTTTTAAATAAATTTACTATGGTTTATTTTTTTAACTAATATACTAAAATATTAATTAATATATGTGTAAAATTAATCATATAAGAATTTTTAATTATATATATATTTTAGCATTTAATTATATAAATATACCACTATTTAATATATTTCTTTTTATAAAAAGTATAATAACTTAAAATTAACTTTTATTATATAAGCCTTATTTTTAATTATACCCCTTAAATATTTAATAGCATTGTTTTAAGTTTAAGAATATAATGTTAAAGGCTTAATTTTTATGTTAAGGCTTTTTAAGTATTTTTTTACTTTTATTTATTTATTTATGATTTCATTATTATATTCTAAGATTTTTAGCTTAATATTATATTAAGTTTTAAGTATATTAATTAAAAACTTAAATAATTTAATAATAATAAATATTTTATAATTATAAAGGTAAAAATTAAAAATATATTTAATAAAGTAATTAATAATTAACATTAAATTTATATATTCTTTAATATTTTCTTAAATAAAATGGAAATTAATTATTAATTAAATACTTAACTTATTATTTAACTTTTTCTTTTATTTTCTAATTTATTTTTTAACTTTAATAATTTTATAAATATTATATTTCACTATAATTAAGCCTTTAATCTTTACTTTTACAAAGTTATTAATTAAATACTTTAAGGTTTGTAAGTTAAAATAACTCATTTAAAAATATTAATGTGTTATATCGTTTAATTTTACTGGTTTTTTAATATATAAATTAAATTTATTATATTAAATAAAAAAAAATACCATTGTTATTTTAAATGAAATATATTTTAAGATAAATTAATTAAACTTTTTAATTAACTCACATATAATTAAGTCGTTTAATCTTTATAAATATGTTTTATTAAAGCGATTATCCCATTAATATTTTTGTTTTTTAAGGAAATAAAAGGATATTAAATTATAAGTAAAGTTTTTACAATATATAATGTTTTGTAATTATAATATTTTAGGAAATAAGTTTTTATTAATTAAAATGTTAATATTATTATATTTTAATATAAAAATACGTTAATCTCTTATAAAAACAAAATCTTTTTTTTCTACTTATTTAAAGTTAAAAAACCTTAATAACTAATTAAAGATGTAAATAGTTATTTTTAAATTAAGGATAGCGGAGTTTTTTAAGGAATATTAATTAATTAAAAAAGTTCTTTAAAATATACTTACTAAGAATAAAGCTTTTAATAATAAGCATTATTTAATTCCTACACTTAATTAATTATTAGCTTTTTTTATTAATTCTTAATCTTTTTAATTTTATTAACTAAATTAAAGTTATTAATTAAATTATTATTTATTATACGTTTAATTTTTAAATTTTCCTTAAACCATTTTAATTTTTTATTAAAGAAAACATAATAATACTTAGTAAATTTATAGCTGTTATAATAAGCCAAATAATTAATAAGGCTATTATTATTAAAATTAACTTTTTTTTTTAAATAAGGTATTACTTTTTTTATTCTTAGGTTTTTTATATAATACTTTTATTATTATTAATTAATTAACATTATTATATTCTTTATTAATATATATTAATTTAAATAAGCCTTAAGCTATTTTAGTTTTAAGTTTATTATTTTATAACTTATTTTATTCTTTTAATAAATTTACTATTTTTTTATATAATAAGGTATTATTAATAATTTAAAGCTTATTAATGAATTAAAAGTTATTTACTTAGTTTAGGAAATTAAGGTTAATTACTTTAATTAAATCATTAAACTAATCTTTGCTATTTTTAATAATTATTAAGTTTTTATTTTAATTTATAACCATAGTTATTTCTCATTTTTAAATTTAAGCATTTTAATTTTTAAAATATTTAATAAATAACTTAATAATATTTTTATATTAATCTTTAATTTTATTATAAATTTAATCCTTACTTAAACTAAGTTAATTACGTAGGTTTTTATATTAAGCATTAAATTTTTATTTTAAATTATAAAATAATTATATAAAGATTTAAGCGATTTTTTAAAGGATTTATAACTTTATTTTCTTAATAAAGTTTATTTAATTTTTATATTATTTTATTTATTTCTTATATAAGGAAAAATTAAGTGAATATATAGTTTTACCTTTAATAATTATCTTTATAACATTCTTTAGTTTTATTTTTATTTTAACCTTATTTCCTTATATAATAACGCTTAAGTTACTTACTAATTAACTTTATAATGCCATTAAATTTTAATGCTTTAAATAAAAGTTAATTTAAAATATGTTTAATTTTTTTAATTATATATTAAATTAATTATTATTAAAGTTAACGTTTTTTAAATTAATATAGTTTTATAATTTTAAGGTAATTAATTTAGCTTTAAATTTAATTTTAAAGGATTTTTAATTTTTCAAATCATTTAATTTTATTAAATATTAATTAGTATTAAATATTATATTTAAAATATTTAATAAATTAATATAATGTACTTATATAACTTATAGTTTTAAATAGCTTTAAATTATAAAGCTAATAAATTAATAAAGTTAAAGGTTTATTAATAAAACTTTTAATTATTAAACACATTAAATAGCTTAGTAATTAATTTATTTAAGGTATTAATTTAAGGTAATTTTAATTAGTAAATTTTAATTAATTTAATAATAAAGATAATTAATTTAATTAATTTAATTAATTTTATTAATTTAATATTGCTATTATTTGTGTCGTTTTTAATGTAGCTTTTTTACCTTTAACTTAAATAAATGTTTTATAATATAAATTAACTTTTATTTCGTTAATTAAAATTAAGTTTTATATTTAACACTTACATTAACGCGTTTAAATAATAGTTAAATATAATTTTAAAGATTATTTTAAAATTTTAATATGCATTTATTAAAACATAATTACTTAAACATATTTTCCTTAAGTATATATTAAATTTATAACCGTATTAAAAAGTTAAAATTTAATTAAATTTTAAAATTATTTTAAAATATACGTATATACGTAAAAAATTATTCGCATATAATATAATATATATAATATATATATATAATTTTTTTTATTTTAAAAATATTAATATTAAACATTTATTATAATTCGAATTAAAAACCTTAAAAAATTATAATTATAATTATTAATTTACTAATTTATTAACTATATTATAAAAGTTATAAAAGTTATAAAATTACGAAATTATTAAACTTATTACCGTTATTTTAATAAATAAAAGTTATACGAAAAAATATAAATATAATAAATATAATAAATATATATATTAAATAACTTAAACGAATAAATTAATTAATTAAGAAATTATAATTAAAAGTTAATAAATAATTTCTTACTTAAAATTATTTTAAAGTTATAATTATTAAAAATTATATTAAATTAAAAAGTTATATCGAAAAGAACATTATTTTAAAAATTAAAGTTATTTTTAATATGTAATAATCCTAAAGATTATGTTCACTTTTTAGCAATAATATTGAATTATAGGAATAATTTTATACAAATACATGATTCCTAGGATCATTTTAAGGCCCCATACCGGCGCGTTAATGTGGTAGCTGAGATTATACATAGTGGATGTGCGTAGCTAGCTGCCGGAACTATCCAGCGCGAAAGACAAGTCATTGCCAACTTTGGACAATAGGCGGTGCATGATGTATCCCCGCATGATTTCATAGTCTCCGTTGTGGGCGCCAACGCAGCAGGACATGTCCTGAGTTACGTCCTCTCCCAACCATTAAGAGACTTTGAAGTAAATGTAGCGGAGTCATTCTCGCTTGAGCAGTCCCGAATAGGCTCGAAATTAGAAAATACAATGAAAGTTCCGTTGAGGATTGACGGGTATGACAATGTACCTAGCCTAGTTCTAGACCACTGGCTGGACTCTCTTCGGAATCTTGCGGCGGCAAGCGGCGTTAGTCTTGCAGTCAACGAAATCTACATGTAGCATGCGACATCCGATACTTGGATCTGACATGGATGACATTCGACACTGCTGATAGCTGTCACGACGGTGAGATCACACAACGTGCGATGATATCTCGTGACAAGGGCCATTAGAAGACGTGACAATGTCACATCTATTTCAGTCCCGTTTGTAATAGTTTTCTGGTCTCGTTCGGATATTCTCTCCGGCAGATTCCTGTTGACTTCTCCTAAATGAAGCTCACGTCGCGTCGCAAATCTTGAAAAAAGAGAAAAATGGCGATTCGATTGATTGATCGGTGGGTCAACTCAGAATTGTCCCGTCTTAGGTAAGAAACGACCTTTTATTATCCGCTTAATAGTTCTTGCGACTCCGTCAAATTCGACCCGTGGACCTTCGGAATCCATAGATCTACAATTCGATGTATTATGAGGTAATCGAGAATATCCCGGACATAGATCATCGTTCTTCACAGTTAAACACCAAACCAATTAGTAATTGTCGCCGACTATCGCTTCGGTTTTTAAGCGTCTCAAAGATGTTTATTCATAGTTCGGAAATGCTCTTAAAGAGCATAAGCTAAAGTAAAGCTAAAAACCCACATTAATAATTATTAAATATAAAACTTAATTTTAATTAACGAAATAAAGGTTAATTCGTATTATAAAACATTTATTTAAGTTAAAAGTAAAGAAGTTACATTAAAAATAATACGAATAATAATAATATTAAATTAATAAAATTAATTAAATTAATTAAATTAATTATTTTTATCATTAAATTAATTAAAATTTATTAATTAAAATTATTTTAAATTAATACTTTAAATAAATTAATTACTAAGTTATTTAATATATTTAATAATTAAAAGTTTTATTAATAAACTTTTAATTTTATTAATTTATTAACTTTATAATTTAAAGCTATTTAAAATTATAAGTTATATAAGTGCATTATATTAATTTATTAAATATTTTAAATATAATATTTAATATTAATTAATATTTAATAAAATTAAATGATTTAAAAGATTAAAAATTCTTTAAAATTAAGTTTAAGGTTAAATTAATTACCTTAAAATTATGAAATTATATTAATTTAAAAAACGTTAACCTTAACGATAATTAACTTAATATATAGTTAAAAAAACCAAATATATTTTAAATTAACTTTTATTTAAAGCGTTAAAATTCAATAATATTATAAAGTTAATTAGTAAACGGCTTAAGCGTTATTATATAAAAAAATAAGGTTAAAATAAAAATAAAATTAAAGAATGTTATAAAAATAATTATTAAAGGTAAAGTTATATATTTATTTGATTTTTTCTTATATAAGAAATAAATGAAATAATATAAAAATTAAACAAACTTTATTAAGAAAATAAAGTTATAAATCTTTTAAAAAATCGTTTAAATCTTTATATAATTATTTTATAATTTAAAATAAAGACTTAATGCTTAATATAAAAACCTATATAATTAACTTAATTTAAATAAAGATTGGATTTATAGCAAAATTAAAGATTAATATAAAAATATTATTAAGTCATTTATTAAATACCTTAAAAATTAAAATACTTAAATTTAAAAATAGGAAATAGTTATAACTATAAGTTAAAGTAAGGATTTAATAATTATTAAAAATAACAAAGATTAATTTAATGATTTAGTTAAAGCAATTAACCCTAATTTTTTAAATTAAGTAAATAATTTCCAATTTATTAATAAGCCTTAAATTATTAATAATACCTTATTATATAAAGAAATAATAAACTTATTAAGAGAATAAAATAAATTATAAAATAATAAACCTAAAGTTAAAATAACTTAAGGCTTATTTAAATTAATATACATTAGTAAAGAATATAATAATACTAATTAATTAATAATAATAAAAATATTATATAAAAAATTTAAAAATAAAAAGGATAGTGTTTTATTTAAAAGGAAAAAAGTTAATTTTAATAATAATAACTTTATTAATTACTTAGTTTATTACAATAGTTATAAATTTATTAAGTATTATTATATTTTCCTTAATAAAAAATTAAAATAATTTAAAAAAAATTTAAGAACTAAGTGTATAGTAAATAATAACTTAACTAATAACTTTAATTTAATTAATAAGATTAAAAAAATTAAGAACTAATAAAAAAAAGCTAATAATTAATTAAATATAAAAGTTAAACAATGTTTATTATTAAAAGCTTTATTCTTAATAAGCACACCTTAAAAAGCCTTTTTAATTAATTAATATTCCTTAAAAAATTCCGCTATCTTTAATTTAGGAATAATTATTTACATTTTTAATTAGTTATTAAGGTTTTTTAACTTTAAATAAATAAAAAAGGGAAACTTTATTTTTATAAAAGATTAATGTATTTTTATATTAAGATATAATAACGTTAACATTTTAATTAATAAGGATTTATCTTTTAAAATATTATGATTATAAAACATTATATATTATAAAAACTTTGCTTATAATTTAATATTCTTTTATTTCCTTAAAAAATAAAAATATTAATAAAATAATCGCTTTAATAAAATATATTTATAAAAACTAAACGGCTTAATTATATATAAATTAATCGAAAAGTTTAATTAATTTATTTTAAAATATATTCTACTTAAAATAATAATAACATCTTTTTTTACCTAACGCAATAAATTTAATTTATATATTAAAAAACTAGCAAAATTAGGTAATATAATATATTAGCATTTTTAAATAGGTTATTTTAACTTATAAACCTTAAAGTATTTAATTAATAGCTTTATAAAAATAAAAATTAAAAGCTTAATCATGGTAAAATATAATACTTATAAAATTATTAAAGCTAAAAAGTAAATTAAAAAATAAGAAAGGAAATTAAATAATAAGCTAAATATTTAATTAATAATTAATTTTTATTTTATTTAAAAAAATATTAAAAGATATATAAATTTAATATTAATTATTAACCATTTCATTAAATATATTTTTAATTTTTACTTTTATAATTGTAAAATATTTACCATTATTAAATTACTTAAATCTTTAATTAATATATTTAAAACTTAATATAATATTAAGCTAAAAATCTTAAAATATAATAATAAGATTATAAATAAATAAATAAGAGTAAAAAAGTATTTAAAAAGCTTTAGTATAAAGATTAAGCTTTTAATATTATACTTTTAAATTTAAAACGATATTATTAAATGTTTAAAGGATATAATTAAAAATAAGGCTTATATAATAAAAGTTAATTTTAAATTATTATATTTTTTATAAAAGGAAATATATTAAATAATAATATATTTATATAATTAAATATTAAAATATATATATAATTAAAGATTTTTATATAATTAATTTTATACATATACTAATTAATATTTTAATATATTAATTAAAGAAAATAAGTTATAATAAGCTTACTTAAAAGTATATAATTATAAGGCTTATATAATAATTTTAAAATTTATAAATAAAGTTAAGAAATTATAATATTTAAATTTAAAAATATAAATTAAATATTTAATTAAATATAATTTAATTAATATTTATAAAGTTTAAAATCCTTTAATAAATAAAATAATATAATTAAGAAATATTATATTTAATAAGAATAAAACTTTTATAAGATTAATTAATAATTTAAAGGATAAGTTACTTAAGGTAAATATTTAAAAATATAAAACTTTTATATAGTTGTTATTAAATCTTATTAAAATGTTAAATATAATTAAAATTCTTAAGAAAAAATAAATTAATGTTAATTTAATTAAAATAAGGAAATAAGTAAAATAAAGTTAAACGTAATTATTAAAGAATTAAGTATTAAAAAAGCCCTATTAAAAAAAATCTTTACTTATTATTAATTAAATATAAGGATTAATTATCCTTAATATATTAAAGCATAATTTAAGCTATTACTAATGTTAGTATCTTTACCTCTTATTACTTTATTTTTTATAATAATCCTATTTGCTATAACATAAAAAGTAAAACTTATACCTTATATAATAATTATATAAATAAAAACTTAAAAGTTAACATTTAACTTTAACTAAAAAAATATTTATATAAAAAACCTATATAATAAAAAGATAAATTAAGTTAAATTTTTAAAACTATTAAAAAAGCTTAAATTTATTTATAAATAAGATTTACTAAAGCTCCTAAAATCTTATAAAGATATTAGAAAATATTAAATAAGAAAATACTTTAAAAAAGCAAAAAAATTATACCTATAAAGCCATAAAAAAATAAACATTTAAACAAAAGTTTTAAAAAAAAACATAAATTATTAAAAAAAGTAAATCTTAAGTTATATATAAATATATATTTATAAAATTAATAAATATAACCATTTTATTAAATATAAAATATAATTAATAATATAAAGTAATTAATAATAAATAAATAATAAGAAAATATATACGTTAATATTAATAAAAAAGTTATTTTAAACACTTATAATAATAATAATTAAATTTAATTTAAAACTTATTTAATATAATATAATTAATACCTTTATTAATATTAAAATAAACCATAACGTATATATAAAAATATTACTAAGCTATAAAAAGCTAAGGATAATTTTAAAAATCTTAAAAACACTTTATAAACTTAAGGAATTACCTTTATTATAATAAAGAAAATTAACCAAATTATTAAAAGAATTAAATTTTAATTTAATATCTTATAAACCATATATATTTAATTATAATAATATATTAATCTTCTTTTATATTAATAATATTATCATTATATATAAAAAAAAATAAAAAAATATAACCATAAAGTTAATATAATAACTTTAAAGCTAATATTAATTCTTAAAGGATAATAAGCTTTAATAATTCCTAAAGATTAAAATAATTAAAAATTGTAATAAAAAATTTATTTAGTTAAATTAATTAACCTATTTAAAAAAAATATCTAATTTAATAATTAAGGAAAATATTAAGAATTATTAAAATTTAATAATAAAAGAAAAGCTATTATTATTTAACAAAATAATATTTAATTAATTAATTTAAAAATATTAAAAGAAAATTAAATTAATCTTATACGCAATAATAATTATAAAATTAAACATTATATTTACATATTCTTAATTATTATAATTTAATAATAACTTAAACCTTAAATATTATATTATTATTAATTAAGTTATTTTTTACTTATAATAAATTAAATACTTAATACTTTAATTAAAAGGTGGAAACATTTTTAAAATAATTAATAATGCTTTATTTATTAATAATACCCTTAATTAAAAAAGTTTATAAACATATATAATAAAGCTATTTAAAGAAATAATAAATTAAAGAACTAATAAATAAAATATAATTATTATATTAACAATAAAAGCTAAATTATTAACCTTTATATAAGTAATAAAAGAAATAATATTTTAAATTAAATTAATTAAAAAATTAAAAGTTATATTAAATAACAAAATAATTATAATTAATTATAATAATAAATAAATAATATAACTTATTAAAAAAGATATTAAAAAGTTTTAAATAAAGCTTAAACATATAAATATATATAATTATTAACTATAATAAAAAGTAATTAAAAAAATAATTAAAATTAAATATATTAAATTAAATAATATAATTACTAATAAATTAATTAAAGCTTTATCTAATAATTTATTCACTTATTTTAAAGAATAATTAAATTTAATTAATATATTTACACAATTACAAATAAAAAAAAGAACAAAAATTAATAAAGTAATTAAAAAAATATAAAAAAAATAAAAGTTAAAAACATTATAAAGAATTATTATTAAATTTGCTAAATAGCTTTATTTAAAGGGGTATATTAAATATAAAACTTAATTTTAATTAACGAAATAAAGGTTAATTTATATTATAAAACATTTATTTAAATTAAAGGTAAAAAAGCTACATTAAAAATAATATAAATAATAATAATATTAAATTAATAAAATTAATTAAATTAATTAAATTAATTATTTCTATCATTAAATTAGTTAGAATCTATTAATTAGGATTACCCTAAATTAATACCCTAGATAAATTAGTTACTAAGCCACTTAATGTGTCTGACAATAATGTATCGGTGGCTGGTACTATCTATTATTGTGGCGCGCTCTCAGGCCAAGCTGGCTGAGAACTGATGGGTATTCAAATGACAACTTAAACAAGCCTCATCCATTTTTTTATATTGATATTAGTAGACGAGTCCAACACTTCTAAGCTCAAGGCATGCTCAACTTCGAATTAACCCACATTCCCTTTCAGCAAATTCTATTGTAGCAACGGTTGACACCTTTGTGTTTCTCATATCTTAGATGGGATGGATTCCTCCAAATAGCCCGGATATCTAGCCATAGGGTCGTATCTTCAACCCATCGGACTGGAGATGCTTCTTCCACAATTCGAAGAATCGGACAGCTATATATTTCTTCGCGCTATAATTAGCTATCTCATATTCCCCCGCAATATCAGAGGTTGCAGTGCCAAGTGCGGATGAAAAGCTAATGCAGCAGTACCGAGGCCTTCCGGTTAATTTGACCGCATCTCAATTTAGACTGCTAAGTTTTTTTTCTAGAACATCGCACAACCATCTTCCTTCACCTAGGTTAGACGATAGATATCTGTCATGATACCAGGTTTCATTTCTCCATCGGTTTAATACGGGGTAATCTGTCGATCTCAAGATGTCAGCAGTCGAACAGACGACTGTGTTCCACATTGTGGCTGATATCTGACATCTCCGAAGCATGGACCTTTGTACCATGGCTCCGTATGCAGGAACAGATGGCTAGAGATACGATGAGATGATGTTGTCCTTCGCAACATGAATCCCTGCTTAGCTAACGCTCTAGTCAATAGCCTATGGATCCCCAGCTAGGTTAATTTCGAGGACGTGGTGTCTACTGTATCCTACCGTTCCTAGCCCTAAGTCTCGGCATCAGCCTGACCAGATGGAGTAATAGTTTTCTCTCCGGGACCTGAGGTTGTTCGCGGTCTTAGTAGATGCCAAGATTTATGAGTTCGTATTGGACTGCATTGATGATGTAGGGTCCGCACTGTAAAGACCGGAATGAACAGGTATCTCATACGACTCTGTGGAATTGAAATGGTATGTCAGACTACATAAAGACCTGTCGATCGCCACTGTTATACTCGTTATTCGGTCTTCTTAGAACCAAGTACAAACAAGTATTATTATTTTGAATACTGAAAATGCTCTTCAACGTCGTCTCACTCCTTGCTCTCGGGGCTGTCGCCGCCGCTCTGCCGGCCGAACAGGGCTGCCCACGCACCAGATGCTTTGACGCCGTTAACAAATGCGGTAAGTTACCTCACCTCTTGGAGAATAACTGCACTTCTGAGCCAAAAGAGCGATGATTGACCTTCCGTCCTGTAGGTATCAAGTACGGCGGATGCTACGACATGTGCACACAGCAACAACCCCACGCTCCCCCATGTCCCGGCGAGACATCCGCATCGACGACGACTACCACTTGGCTACCGACTCTAGTGCCAACTCTACCGCCGTCTTCGTCTTCTGCTTCCGACTGCACCAAGACTGGAACTTCCTGCGTGGACTACCTCAGGACCTGCGGATCACCGCCTACCGCCATCTTGACTTATGGAGGGTGAATGTCCTCATATGACTACATGACTTTCAAAAGTCAAGTGACATCAATTTGCTAACCTCGCGAAGGTGTTTCCCGGCATGCGGTCCTACGCCGACTTACTCAGCGCCCCCTTGCCCAGAAGCAACCGTCACTGACGCGGCGGAGCCTACACCATAAGACAGGCGAATTTTGTTAGGGCGGCGAAACGTCGTGGGGTCTCTTGCTCGAATAGATACCTAAGGTACCTACCTACCCTTGCCGTTAGATGCCCATATGACTTCAGCTGCAAAGCCCTTGATTACTCATATTTGGTCTTGGCCTTTTCCTTAAGTTGTGTTTACTTTCCTCGGGAGTTCAGCGGGTGTCGTTTAGGTTTTCAAAGACCTGACTTCAAAAAGGGGTTCGTATGTAAAAGCATAGCTGGTTTGGTCTGCGTCAGTTATATACTTGTTATTTGTTGCTTGTCGATATGCATATGACTCCACGAAAAGCGACTAGATATGCATGGAATGGGACTGTGGACGACTACCTCCATGATCTGAGATCTATCAATCTGATTTAACTGTGAAATGCTGATCCAGCATCTGTATTGTATGAGGTAGTGGTAACATCTCCTAATGCGAGTATGGGAACGTGTCTAGGACATAAGTTGCTGTCAAATATGTCATATATACAGCTTTTCTATTGACTAGGTACCTGGTATGCACGGAGAACGACAACTCTATACCAGCGGGTCCGCTAGCCCCGACGCGCGAGAGCGCCGAATACCGAAGAGAAAGATTAAAGGTCCAGCTTTAGGCGCCCATAATTCCGATCGTAAACATCGATTTCCTAGTCATCATAACCGTAACTGTAAACCGAACAGACCAAGCGAAAGGGTATCCTTTAAAGTCAAATAAACAGTATAGCGAGCGCAGCGACAAAGCCAACGGAACCTGAAACCACACCATGAGCAACAGCGCCTGCGGTGACGATGGACTGAGTGGGAGTCGGCTTGGTGGATAATCCGCCGGTGCCAGTGGGGACAAAGGTTGAGTTCAAGCCGGCCAGTGGAGTAGTGATGGGGACAACTACGGACGGGGTGCTGGACTCGGAGCACGCGCACGGGGCTGTTACGGTGACGGTAACCGCACTGCCAGCAGCAAGCTCCTTAGCGGTAGTAGAGGCAACGGACTCAACAACAGCTAAAGCAGTAGAAGAAGCAACGACGCTAGAAGCTGAACTGCCCGCGTCATTACACTTATCGGCGGCGAACTCGGACGCCAGATTCGTCAGCGTATCCACGACGTTAGCCGCAACCTGTTCTGCGATCGACTGAGCTGCCTCGGGAACCTGTGCGACCACGTTGTCAACGAGCGACTTCGCTCCGCTTCCAGCATCCTGGATGGCGCTTCCGATGACCGTGCATAAGCCGGCCTTCTCGAACTGCGCCTTCTTGGCGCTAACATCGCTGACTAAGGCCTCAGCTGCCGAACTTAGAGGCGTCACCACGTCCTGCAGGCTCAAGGCATCGGTTAGAGATAGAGAGCTACCAGCGCTCGCCAGAGAGGAGGCACCGGATGTCAAAGCCGAGACGAGGGCTTTCGCGTCGGTTTCGACGCTGGTGAGATCCGATCCGTCGAAAGCCTTGACGGTTGTATCGAGCTTGGACATAGCAGCTGATACTTGAGCAACGACTGAGGTTACAGTCGCGATATCGCGTGCGACTTTGGTCGGCGGGTGGGCCGGCGCCGGTTCGGCTACGACACCGGCGGCGGTGAGGGCCAAGGTAAAAAAAGCTGAGGGCTTCATATTTGCGATTTAGAACGAAGTGTAGTGTAACGAAAAGAACGATCGCAGATCTCAGAGAATGAATGTAAAAATGTGTGACCGAATATCACGAATGGCTGTCAGTAACTTGAGATGAAGAGAATGAGCCCAGAGAATGCTAGCTGAACTGCGCTCTCGCCGCCCCCAAAGTTGCCCATCTGGTATTATATACCGTACGGTCTGACGGTCTGGACGAGAATAGAGCGACCCCTTGCCAAGGGGTTTGACGTCGAATGCTGAGCCTCCTCCCATGCAGCATTAGAGCCTGGATTAGGTTGCAGGAAATCATGGCTGTCCAGCCCAAGCCAACAAGCCCCTTGCCCCAAAAACGACCATTCAGGATCTGGGCAAGGGATGACGAAGTCACAAGCGTAACGTAGCGTAATGCATTGATGGAATAATTAGACTTGACGTCAAGCATCAAGACATCACGGCCATTTCCGTTATGTGATAGGACAAGTAAAAAGATCTGGGGAAGAAGATCTAGTGACTGCTGAGTGCCGTGCCCAACTGGACGGGCAGGCATTTCAAACCGCTTGGCGGTGATTATTAAGGGACAGAAACAAAGTTTCGACCCTGATCTACAGTGGTCGATCTGCGACGCCACGAGCTGCCTAGATAGGACGAACAGTACGTCGCCTCGCCTCACCTGGCCTCAGCTTAATGTGTCGAGTTCTGTATCGAACCAAATAAAAACATATCGATATAGACAGAAAAGCTCTTTGGATTGTGGCATAGTGTACGAGTCAGAAGGGCTTTTACGAAGACTACAACTCTTGGCGATGGCAGGGTGAATAATACATCCAGCTGACCCCAGATTTGAGAACAGATTGATCACTCGACAACCAAACTACCTATGGAAGCACGGGTGATCTGCCGCCCATCATATCATGGCTTGTCCAACAGAAATCTAAAAAGAAGAAAATGAAAAGTCGATGCATGAAAGATGCCAGTATCATGAAACGTTTCCCGTTTGGACCCTACTGCTCTCCATAGCGGGGATGGCGGGGCTGAGTCCAGACCAAATAGGCCCGTAGGATGAGGACCCTGCGTACGAAATAGGTAGCCCGACGATAGAAAGGCCGACACAAGCCACAACGATGATGAATTCATTTTGCACATCAGATAGGCTAGGAAGCAGGGGAGGTAAGTACCCATTTGAATCGAATTCGGGAAATACCGAGTTGATATTAATAGAGGCGTTAGCATGTGAGTTTGTAGAGGAAAACCAGTGCCCAATTTTGACTGAAGGATCACTTAAGCCTCCACCCCCAATCCAGGGCCTAGAGAAAAACAATCTCGGTCGAATCCTGCCGCTTTCGTGAATCGTAACGATACCTAGCTCATCATGTTTGAACTCAATGAGATTTAAATTCCTAGACCTAACCAAATTCCAAGACCTCATGGAAGCTTCTCACCCTTCCTTGTCGCCTTTGCGACTTCAGATTGCGTCGTGTCCTCCGCGTATCTCCTATACGCAGCGATGTACTGTTCATCATCGCTCCAGGTATCTTTTACACTCTGACGCGAAGTGATAGCATCAAACCACTTCCTCCATCTAGCCCAGACCTTCTCCTCTTCATCGTTGCCAGCTTGACCGGGGGCTGGAATGCCTAAGCCACCTGGCTTGTAGTGATCAATAAGAAAGAGGCGCTTCGCCCAGGGCGCCAGCATGACGTCAACTAGACTGAATGTCTGGCCGAGGAACCACGGTCCGCTCTCTTCGCCTTCACTTTCATTCTCCAGCATCTCATTTACTAGCGTCCTGATATGACCCAGGAAGTTTGCCCGTGCTTCTTCAATACTATACTCCTTCTCCGGCGTATGCTGAAGAAAACGGTAAAAGCCCGGTATGATCTTATTGCTAATGTGATCAATCCAAAGCCTGCACCTCGCGCGCTCATATGCGTCTTTCGGTAATAGTCCCGGACCGTACTTGCTCTCATCATCGTACGCCTCATTCAAGTACTCGCAAATCACAGCGCTCTCATATAGCGCCTTTCTCTTCTTTCCCTTCTTCTCCTCATCTACAGGCACAGCGAGCGTAGGTACTAGCCCTCGAGGATTTAGAGCTAAGAATTCTGGCTCCTTGTTGTAGGGATTGATTTCGATGTACTGATGCGGAATGCGCTTTTCGTGCAACACAATCCATGCCCGCTGCACAAACGGGCAGAACCAGCCCCCGTACAGCTTGAGAGGGTGTTCGGTGGCGTGGGCTGCTGCGAGCTTGGCTGCGGCGCCTGTAGTGTGAGCTGGTAGCTCGGTGGTGTCTACCTTGGCGGGCATTGTGCTTTTATGGCGCCTAAGAGTTGGTGGTGCGCTGATGGGCTTGAGATGATGAGATTTTGGATGGAGGCTTATGCGCAGCACTTGCTTAATGATGAATGATGATTGCCGCCTCATGGAATGGTTCAGTGTGATAATGTGTCGATGACAGGTTTGAGAGTTACCAACCATGCGGATGATAAGTGCATGCTACCTTACCAAACAATGACATCAAGATGCAGCGGCTGGCAGCGGATGCCGACTAACTTACTAACCCGCTAACCGCTAAGCTTAGGCGTCCGTATAGTCGAATAATCGATCTATCCAACAGGTTTTAGAATGCCTCAGAATTGAAAATACTATACAATTGCAGAATTCAGGCGTCTTTATATGATAATACAGAATCGCTCTACTCGCGGATCTAAGATCAAATAATACACACAGCAGTTTAGAGTTGCTGGCAAACCGGGTATCATCCGCACATCTTCTCTAAATCCACACATCAAATGACACTCATCAACCCACAACTCCAAATGCATATCACATCGGATCCTCCAAATCGTACACATGCGTCGGCCTCCGCGTCACCGTCTTGCGGTTCATCTCGGGGATGACATACCGACGATGCGGCTCGGCCCTCACATTCTCCCAGAAGTCGTAGCGCAGCTCGCGGCGGCGTCTTTCCCGCATCTTCTGCTGCTCCGACTCCTTCTCCTGCCGCTTTTGCCGTCGCTCTTCTTCTGCTCCCAAGCTCGTGAGGCCAAATATCGTTTTCTGGACTGCGGACTTCGCGAGCTTGTAGCTTGCTTTGACTATGCTCTGCGTGCGGGTGCTGTAGGCCGCGATGAGCGTCCCACCGATGAGCACTGCTGATGCGGGAACTATGGGATTTCATGTTAGTCGATACATCTCATGTGAACATATCATGGGAGAGAATGAAGGACTTACGTGAGATAGCGCCGATAAGGCCAAGACTAACGAAATTGTCGTCTTCGCCACCCCATTCCTTGGTATTCATGCCGAACAAGCTGGTGAAGAAGCTTAGGGGCAAGAATAGCACGGTAAACGTCGTGAATATCATGATCGACATGTTTTGAGAGCTGGCTAGCTCGGTCTGCAGCCGCGACCATCGCGCCTCGTCAACTTGGGCTTGGCGCTGCACCATCTCTTGAAGTTTCTCGTACTATTGGGAATTTGTTAGCGAACCTGTCGCGAGATTTCGCTCCGCTAGCTTGCAACTTGACTCTGAGATTGAGTAGGTACTTACATCAAGCTTGGTGGCATCCACACGTTGGATCATTTCGCGTACCGTCTTCTGATAATCCTGCAACCGCCTCAACGCTTCCTCCAGGAATCCGCGGCCGTTTTCCGTGAAGCTTAGAAGTTCAGGTTTTTCATAATTCTCCTTCATCAATTTGACCGTGGTCTCCTGTTCTATGAATAAGTTCTTCATCGTGTTAAGCTCGTCGTCCATGTCTCGAAGCTCGAGGAGGACAGACGTGTTCTCACGATTCTCTCGCTCGGCACGCTCCAATTCTCGCTTGTGTCGTTGTTTGATTGTCTCGGCTCGGTTGTCCTCAATCTCATCCGAGTCAGACTCGTCTTGGAGCCTTTCCCGGAAGGTCTGCATTCGGAATCGCTTGAGCGACGCGGTCATCCTTTCAGTCTGCGAATGTCAGTAAATCCCCTCGCATATCCATCCAATAGGATCACACGTACAAGTATCCCGAGAGCTTCTTCAAAAATGCGAAAGATTTCGAGGTTCGGATGGGATGTCCGGTCAAGCAATACGGTAACAGCATGCAGAGTTACAAAAGCCGCGAGATCTAAGGCATTCTCACAGCGACCGCTAAGATCCCCGTTGAGTTCGTTGTAAACGCTATTCCTCAGATCTGCCTGTTGAAACATGGGCCCTTCTGTAGGATGAGACTCGCGTTTCGGGAAGAATGTCATCAAGGTCGCTTTCAAGAGAACGTTAGAGACAACTAAGGCAATACTCGTTCACCGCAACTTACTCGTATCAATTGCCCAAAGCCACAGCTGATCCACCATGAGAACATTCCCATCGAGAAGGTTATCTTCCAATTTAGAGTCATCTTCAGCTTTCTGACTCGCTGCCTCCGAACTCTTGAACATTTTTGCGGCCGACGCCAAACGACCGCTTGGAGAGAGCGCGCTTAAAGGGCCCTTGCCATCCCCTGAGTGATACATATCCCACTTACGCATGAACGGGATTGGTACTCGCTCTTTGGTAAGTTTGTACAACATCTGCTCGTCATCCCGTGCGTAGGTCTCTCGAAGAGATGGATAGCCGTATTGGTCCAAAGTTCTCCGAGTATTCAGGGGCGGATCGTGCCCAATGTACTCCCATATTACTCGCGAGTCCAGCGATTCAAGCTCGGCAACATCTTTCGGGACTGGCCTCGCCCTACCATGTTCCATCCTTCGCTTAATGAGGTTACGGCGTCGTACAATATTCAGGTATGTATCGTAGTGGAGATATGGTAGGTACAAATATAGATGGGCCGGAGATACCCCTGGACTAGAACTTCGCCCAGCCCTGACTGGGGATGATGGACGAGGGGATCCTTTCATAAGTGTTAGCTACCTAGGCTGCCTATCCTTCAGAACTACACTATAGGAGACGTCTATGTCTTACCAGTCTCTGCAGGGACAAAGCCACATCCGGGCTTAACATACGAAGCGTGCAGGTTCGCATGGCGGCCTTGAACATATTTATTAGTCCAGTTTTCGTTGTTGAGAAGTTTGGCGTAGTTCTGCTTCTGCGTCTCCGCAAGCTTATCGAAAATTTTCTGATGCCAAGTTAGCAGGATCAAGCATTGGTATGAGAGCCAAGATGCCACTTACCTTGACCCAATGGGGGTTGTTAAATGGCAGATGAAGCCACATGAACTTCCTCCTGGCAGGATCCGGTCGAGAAAAACCGGCGGTAAAGTCGGGGAACATAGAACGACGACCAGTACGACCCTTCCTATCGTTATCATCTTTTCTACTATCGGCTAGGGTGGCATCCTGATCGCCAGTCTTTGGAGAAATGTCACTAGCATCAGGTTCAGAAGCAGTAGTCCTAACTGTTTCGCTGCTGCCCCTACCCGAGGGTTGATGGAATCCCGGAGTTGATAGCGAAGGAACGGTTAGGCCACGGCTTCTTGAGGAGACAATAGGCGTAGGCTCCGTAGCCGCGCCCGAAATTGATGGTCGAGAAGGGGTGTGACTTGTCACCACGATCTCGGGCGATTGGCCAGTTTTAGTCTCCGTTTCGGTGCTCTCTGGCGAGCTACCAGGCCTAACAGAACCTAGGATCCTCTGGCCAACGTTGCCTAGGATTCCAAGAGCGCTAGTCATCGGCGATGGACCTGACAAGGGGCGCCGCGACGAAGGCGCCATTCGATGCCGCTTAGCAGCCACAGTATGCATCCGCTCCTGAAGGCACTTCTCGGGCCCTTTCTCATAGAAATCTTTCAACTTATGCTTTGAGATGTACAGCCTAATGTCCTGATTCGCATCGACATCGGGATCGCCGTAAAATCCTATTAGCTCGAGCTTGACATTCTCGCTCAGTTTCAGCGGCGTATGCACGAATTTCTCGCTTAACTCCTCCGCCTTCCGGATCGCCGCGCCTAGATCAGCAAGGAACGAAAGCATCGTACGGATGTTTAGAGGCCCGAACGACGCACAGTGGGCGTGGTCGCTCTCGAGGGATAGCACTTGCTCGTTACGGCTTCCCACTAGTCCCGATTTAATAGAGGTCAACGGCGCACTGAAATGCACCTCATCGAAATCGGATCCGCCGAGCCCGGATAACTGCGAGTCAACAGTCTCGTAGAACGTCCATATCCGCAACTCACTAGCAATATCCATGAACTGATCATGCATCTGAAGCAGGGACTTATTTCCTACTCGTAGGTCGCGTGCGATGGACCTGGGTAGCGGCTTTTGCAGATACAGCAGATGTTGGATGCTCTCTCTCAGGTGTGGCATCGACATGTAACTTGAACCACGATGTGGTGTGGCTACCTCGTGTTATTAGTCCCCGTTGCGGAGTTGGGAAGGGAACATTCAAAGCGCCTTACCAAAGAAAGCGATTCCGTGACAGTCGAAGATCAGAGTTCTCAACTGTTGATTCTGGTTCGCTTTAACCAGAGCTAGCTTTGCTACTAGCCCGCCGATACTGTGGCAGATGAAAAAGATAGGCCGGGATTTCTTCAGACCCGATCGCATCTTCATGATCTGTTCTAGGAGGTCGTCGGCTGCTTGATCAAGCGTCATGCCCTCTGCTAGTTCGCGATGGCGGTAGAGCATGACCCTCGCCGTGTTGACCTCTTTACGTATTCCCTGCCGAATCCATAAGTGATTGGCTTTCGGTAGATGACGGCTAATAGTGGGCGAGAGGATGCTATTCCCTGGCAACTGCGAGGCCGTAGGGTATTTCTCCAGCTCGGTCGGCGAAGGAAAGCTGAAATAGCCATCTGCAAGAGGTTCTCTAGCCCAAGTATCGACAGGAGACGCGCCCACACAGGGCACAGCGATAACATCGACCGTAGTCCTGTTATAGCCATGCCCGTCTATGTCGCCGTCGACGTGCGCAAAGCCCGGCTCCGGGTCCCAATGCGAGACGCTACTATCGACGGACTTCTCAATGTCGAGGCCATCGTCGTACTCGGACTTGTCGCTTGGCGGTACTGAATGGTCATTAGTAGTCTCTTGGTCGCCGGCGTCGTTATGAATGTCCGGCGCGCTGGCACTAGCACGTGTCGCCGCCTCTTGTACCTCCATCTCAGGTTCGGATCCTAATCCACCCGAGCCCTCGCGGCCGACTGCTGCCATATTGACTCAAAAATTCGCAACCCCGTCCTCTGACTAGCCGTCTTTCACGATCACGCGAAACGCGGATTCCCTAGACGCGTCTAATGAAGATCGCATTGAATCCTACCTATTTTGCTGGAAATTCTCAAAGATTTAAAGGCTTACATCAGGCGTCTCCTACAAGAAAGAAAAAAAAATGTCCAAATTCTCACAAGGCTTCAATGAGGCGGCGACCGTTACATTTATTACCACCTACCTTTCACTGCCTGTATATCAGCTGCCTAGCTGCGGCTCTTCGTCATCGATACTTCCCCAGACTTGCGCCCGGTCGCGACGTGCCATTGGCTAAGACACGCGAGAGTGTGTGGCTTGGGGGCGTAAGCGTGATATGAGGATCCTCAGCTGACGGCCAGGGTCCTATGCGGCTGTGCGGATATCGCGGCAAGGATCGCCGATTACTATACCTAATCTCAACATTCAATTCCTTTTTATTTACCGAATTCACTAGCTATGTCGGCGGATTCGAATTACTTGAGGGTCTCCATTTAATACCTATTCGAACAGCTCTTGACAATATGGAAGAGGGCACTGTTCGATGTCCATATGTACCAGCTATCCGAGATACAATGGACTTATCGATCAGTTTACCAGTCCACGAAGGATCAGTGACCTGATTTCTCTTCATAGCTCTATCTCCTCTACCAATGCCTGCAGAGTCGTATACATCCATCGCAAGTCCTTGGCTCCGCACGTCTCCCATATTTGAATGGTATTAATTGACATTCGCACAAACCTGTGCCAGTCTGATGGTAGGTGGATTCGTTGCTCGCCCGACAGAACTACTTGGGTTCCAAGATTGCGGTCACGAAGATTATATTGCGCCGCCGCGATCAACAACAAAGAGCATACGAAAGAACGTCGCATGAGGCCCCATATACCCCCGTGACGATGGTGTACCTCAATTAGTTGTATCAACGCACAACTTACATCGATGCTTCGCCGTGCTAAAGGGATCAAATGAAGCCGGTTTGGAGCCCGTGCTGGAGGTGGGTGGGCGTGAAGGAGACAATAGAGGAACGGACGGTAGAGCCATTCAACGACACATAAGTAGCGGGTCTGCAGAAAGAAAGATAGCTCGTTGCCTGGTAACTCGGGTGATTCCAAAAGATCTGACATGGGTGAAGGGAACTGGAGCTGAAGCGGAAGATGACTTCGCCTAAATACGAACTTCAGTTAGTGGTTTTTATAGGTACGTGATCGTTTTCGATGAAAGCTTACCACGACTCTAGCTCTTCGCTATATGCCATATGCTTCTTGACCAAGCCCGCTGTGTCAGCCAACCAAGCTGTCTCTCCACCGCCATATATATCGGCCAGAACACGATTCATGATACTGCGTAGCGAAATCTCCGCCAAGTAGTATAGCCAACTACGCTCTTCCTCCAATACGGAGTGGTTATCCGGATCTGACGCAGGACTCTGATCCATCAGACCAGCGTAGAGCTCCCGTTCCGTCTGCGTCGCAGTGCTCGAGTTTTTCAAGGATGGCGGGAATGACAAGGCTGGAAATAGGTCGGGGTATTTGAATCGAAGAAGACCAGAGGCTGGTAATTATAACTCTGCTCTAAGCTCGCTAAACATATCTACTTAGCTGAGATAATGGCATTAGGGTCGAGTTATCCTACCATTCTGCTTTGACACACGACCAATACAAGCGCTGCTCAATGTGTCTTGCTCTTTGCTCCTCACGACCAACAGTATTGGGCTTTTTCGACGTCATGGCCGTTCAAAAACGAAGACATAGGCCGATTGAGGCTTAACTTTGGGGCTGGACTTCGCATGTGATCCATGACAGGCGAGGACGCTGAATATTTAAAGCCATAAGAACCATTATACCCGCGTATATACCAGGATACCGGAAATGTGATTATGTAGCATCGGAGTTGAAACGACCCTATACCCCTATTTTAGTGGGATACATTGATATACTACTCTAAGCAATCTCTACTTGAATTGTTAGAGCAGATGAAGAGCACGCGAAGATCCGGGGAGATCGGATATGATGACGCTTAGTACATTTATCATAATTGTATAGATCAATGGTAACAAATCATACCTGATAGATGTGGAGGTGCTTAACTTCATCCATCTTCTCATTGATGGGGTCCATAACTCTTTTGCCTTGAACAACATGCCTCGAGTCATACGAGCCGCCATACATATAGTTAATAAGTTACACTGCTTATTCCGATTACCAAATGCTTTGTAGGTAAGCGAGATCCTCAATACCGGTATCTGAAGCTGAGCCGTTACGTAAGCTGGAATAAGGGGTGAGCGGCTTGCGAAATCTCTCTGCCATTTCAGCGCCATCAAGTCTATAAACTGAAACAACGTCTCAACTGTCACATCTGCTCTCCCATAGATAAGCTAGATATCGTATTGCCGCCCAGAAACAGTATCTCCACAACAAGAAGCAAAACGTTAACAATGCATTAGAATAGCGAACCCCTATAACCTACCTAGAGAGTCAATATAGTACCCCAAAAGCCACACGCCACAAGCAGCCACAATACTACACCCCGATACTAACCTAAAATCACCCTCAATAGACGCGCCGGAAAAGACAACTTTCCAAATTCATCTCACGCGCCAACGCAGCAATGGCCCTCACTACTCTGCCCAGAAAGGTCTCTGCTAGCCGATTCCTTTCCTTAGGAGCGACCGGATGGGTATACCAGATTACTAGCCATATTGTGCTTAAATATGCGCGTACGTCAGGCTCTATTGCATTTGAGAACGATATGTTTGATCTCTTCGAGAAACATACACCTTGTCCACACGTCATCCAGAGTTTCCTACGTCTTCCCAACGCCAATTTTTTGGCCTTTATGAGTGGTGGATCTCTTGACGCACGCCTACGGTCGTATCAAATCCGTGAGGATCCTTTCGGTAAAGTTTTGAAAGTAACTAGGACAGAACCAATTGCCCTAGTGAAGCAGTGGCTTGTGGCGCTTTGCCGGGCAGTCCTTTGGCTAGAATCCCTTGGATATGTTCACGGCGACTTACGCCCTAGCAATTTACTACTAGATGGCGATGATCATCTGAAAGTAGGGGATTTCGATTGCGTTCAGAAGGTCGGAGAACCCTGTAAAGGGAATGGTCCTCCGTGGGCTCGTGTTTTGGGTGACGATGCGGAAAAGCTAGGGCTTCAAAGGGGCTCTTTCGGCATTACTGGCCCAAGAACTGAGCAATTTGCGATCGGATCTAACCTTTATTGCATGGTCTATGGTTTTGAGCCGTATGAGGATATGGACGAACAAGGACCGCTTATTATCAGCTTATTTCAGGAAATGGTATTTCCTAAATTAAACGAGGGTTGTTTGGACTCTATTATCGACCGATGTTGGAAAGGATACTATCAACAACTAGGAGATCTATTAGATGAAATAGAATCTCTTTGTGGTATGGAGTATTCAGCGGAGGCAGAGGTTGCCTCAATGGGAGAGTTCGATCAGTGCCAAAAGGAGTGCCGGATCTTGGTTGAAGATGGATTACTAAATTAGTTCAAGGGTTTCTGGGAGCTCTGTAGGTGAACCATCAACTGCGGAAACAAGACTGTTCCCATCCTAACCGACAGGCTGATTTATAACAAGTGAAACAATATTTTAATAGAAAAGACTCTTACTTAGATCAAAACTGTAATGTAAGATTTGTGTGTTGTAGCGGACATTTTAAAGTAAGATGATATCCTATGAGTCGTTGGTTTGTTTAGTTCAAGTGTATATGCATCCCATGCGTCGCTTCTCACTCCTGGATCCTGCGATTTCCTCGTATCGTTGGACTTATTTAAGACGCTGAAGTGCTCAACTTGTAAGCTTCGTGCCCAGCTACGTTATAGGGGGTCTTACGTTAACTTGATGACACGACCCCTGAATGGCCATATCAAGTAGACCAGTATCTTGATAGGACCCAATATGCTACGGATGAATATCTTCATTTCTTTATATCATTTCCGAACATGACACCCAAGTTCTCAGTTCATGTACATCGATGTGCTGTAGTGACTTTATGTATTTAGTAATAATACACTTCCTCCCCCTTCCTTACGCCTCTGCCCTCGGCGGAGCATTCGCAGGCGGCGGCATCTCACCCCCAGGCCCCGCCGTCTTCTTATTCGCCTCCTCGGCCGCCTTGCGAGCTCTATACTCCTTCATCTTGCGGGCCTTAGCCGCTCTCTGCGCATCCAGCGCCTCCTTCCTTCTCGCAATCTTGTCTTCGCGCTCGGCCCGCATCTCGAGGGCGATCGCCTTGGCCTTTCTTCTACGGTGTCTCATGGCCACTCTTCGGGATCCCATCTTGCGCTTCTCGGTTCGCACCAGAGTACCCAGTCTCCAGCTCTCTTCCGCGTATGCGTAGCTCCCGTCTTGTCTGAGCTTGAGGATGCGCTCGTCGCGGGGGTGGGGTTTCCTGCCGTAGCCCTGGCGCACGACTTGTGTCGGGATGCCGGAGGCGGAGAGCTCGGGCTCGGGTTGGGGTGGGGCGATGGGCGTTGCGACCATGTTGAGGCGGCGCTTGCGCATGGCGTGTCGCGGGTAGGGCAGCTTGTCTTCCTTGTTGAAGACGACGCCGATGTACTGGCGCTTGGGGTGTTTAGCAGGATCGCGGTAGTACTTGACGTAGCCCGAGGCCAATGCGAAAATGGTGTGGTCGCGGCCCATGCCGCAGTTCTCGCCTGGGAACCATATGGTGCCGCGTTGCTTGTATATGATGTTTCCGGGGATTACGTAGGAGTCTGTTGTACAGGTCATTAGTCTTGTTTCTCTTCTCGTTTTTTATACATATCCGTATGATCTTTTCAGACTGCTCAAGTCCTAATCGACAAATATAAAATTGAGGTAAAAGGTCCACAATGGAGACATACCGCCCGTCTTCTTTGCTCCTAATTTCTTCGGAATTGTGCTCGAATCTCGCAACTTATATGCTCCCTGCGACTTGACTGTGGCATGTCTTCGACCTTCAACCGCCGCATTGCTGGCTCCTATCCTCAGCTGTCCTAACGCCTCTCGTAGTTGCCGTATCGTAATCGGAGACGTCGTTCTGGATATGCTGGACGTAGCAGCGGCTATAGGCCGCGCTAATTGAGCGACCCTCATGGCTGCAGACGTTGTTGGGTTGTCGTCAAGATTGTCCGCGGACGCAATTTGCGATGGAGCTTTGTTCACGAAAAGCTTCGGTCCGCAATCCGCAAAATTTCGGCTTAGTCATCAGTTAACAAGACCGAAAGTGGGCAGCACTCTAGACCCACTGATAAGCGATAAGCGACGAAATGTTGCCAGCAATGCGATTCCCAAGAGTGACAACTTACACCTCGATGATTAACCATTGTCCGTTATAACAACGAGAGTCCGAACCTCCTCTCGTTGAATTGCTTGCATGACAAATTAAATTCCACTTTGTATACCGCAGCTATATTCACCCTCTTAGTCTCTAGATAGTAATTCCAAGCCTACGTATACCAATTCCTCAAAAACAATGCGCTCCTTACTCTCCCACCCCTTCCACCTCCTGCTCTTCGCTCTCCTCTCCTCCCTCGCCAATGCCCAATTCGGGTTTTTCGATCAAATGTTCGGCGGCGGCCAGCAACAGCAGCAGCAGCAGAGGCCACCGCAGAATGTACCAAGCGATCCTTCCTTCTACCAGTCCCACTACCAGCGCATGCACTGCGACAACTACCTATGTCCGGATACTCTAGGTACATACCTCATTGTGGGCTGAAGAGTATATAGTAAAGTAGGAGCTAACAAATTGTAGCTTGTGTCCATTTCCCACACCATTGTCCCTGCCCGTGGCCCGCCAACGAGGACAAGTTCGAGACTGGCGAGGGGCACAGAATATGCGTCTCGAAGGGCGGCTTCAAGCCCGGAGAGGCTGCGAGAAAGGTCGAGCTAGCTAGGAAGGGATTGCTATGAACCGGGTATTTGGCAGACAGAATATTGCGTCCAAAAGGCTTCAAAGGGACAGCGAGAATCATATCACGATGATTGTCATATATATAACTTGCCGCGCACCTACAATGTCTTCCCACGGATCTGATGAATCTCTGTACAGTAGATATATAGAGATAAACCACCATATATGTTTTCAAGAAGTGTAGGTGAATTGACTTACTTTCTGTTCTGGGTGCTCAAGATGGCTCAAGCTAGGTAAAAAGATAGGCTCTTACATAATAAGGACCCGGTTCGCCTCAGAAATTAGTTCATGAACGAGTAATCTCCACTATCATCGCTGACGACCATGTGAATGAATGTTATTTGATTAATTTCGGTTTTGAAGACTGAATCCTTGTTTACAGTAGGGCGCGACTATATTACAACCGTAACCCTCCGTCATATTCGTCTCCCCGAGCCAATAATAGTTGCTTCCCTCGCTCTTCAACACCAAACTGAATCTAATGCGCCCTTAGCAGTAAGAAAAATGAAGAGGCATCCCGGCCTATTAAACTCCATCCACCATGCATATTTCCTCGTCACCCTCGTAACCATTTGCACAGTTTGCATACCCTCCTCCCCATTAGGTTTTCTTGTGGAGGAATTCTCAACCTGCATTCCTAGTCACCAGCCCCGACCCTAGCGCCATTAATGGTAGGCATCGGAGGTGCTTCCTCGTCATCTTCGATCTCGTCGAGCGACTCTGGATGGCCGAGGAATTTAGCGACATCCTTCATCTCGTAGTGCTTCTTCCGCAACTGCTCGAACTTGCGGTGCTTCTCGCGCTCCTCGGGGCTCAGACCAATGTATTCGTTCTCTGCGTCATGAAGCGGTGTAGCATCCTCGTCGTTAACATGGACCTTGCTTTGTTTGCGCGAGGACCCAAATTCTCCTTCGGGGACTTCCTCCTCAGGTTCTCCTAGAGATAGCCCGGGAATCTCCTCCTTTCGCGATTCACCGTCAAGCATCTCATCGTCTTCGTCTTCCGAAGGCTCGTAATGTCGAGCATAAGGAGTCTTAGGTTCGGTAATCTTCATGGTAGCAGTGCGCTCTTGTTCGGTCAGGTATAAATTCGCTTCATCCCACTTCAGGCGCTGATTGTTATCGGGTGAATGGTCGGAACCGGTTAGAGGGGTACGCGACGATTGGCGACGGGAGCCGGGAGGGCGGCTGGCAGCACTAGAGGAGCGACGGTGACCGGCATTTGTTTGGGTGTTGATGATGGTGAGTTCCTTCTCCGACAAGTCCTTTTCCTTAATCGGTGACTCGGGGGGTGGCGACTTTTGGTATGAGTTCTTGAGAATACCTGGTCGATGGGAAATCAATTAATACGGTGTTCATCATCGACGAAGATGCAGATGCAGATGCAGAAAGTAGTTGATGGATGGCAAAGTATGACGTACCTCTAGGGCGCTTAACCTCATGCCCCGGGGGTGCATGCGTGGTCTTGGGGCTCATCTCCACGGTCGCCATCTCGGATCTGGATCTATCTTCAGGTCAAGAAGGTTGATACTAGCAGTCGCAGTTGAGATGTCTAGTTTAATGAGTCAGAAAGATAAGACAGTGAAGAATGGATGCGATAATGTTCAAATGGATGAACTCCTAGGAGATAATGGATTTCCGAGGTTAGAGTATGTAATAGCGTGAATTACACAGTACGTAGTCGTTGGTTGACATGGAATTAAAGGGAATTTGGTGGGTGTCGGTGGGTTGGCAGATTTGTGGAGGCCAAAGTTGGAAATCGTCGGATGAGCGCGGGGAAGCAGCTGGGAGCCTTTCTGCTGGGACCCTGCAGTGAAAATAGTGGGTTCTTCAGGCCTCGAGTGTGCTTGTGATTGAATACCTCTTGGGTACCTAGGTATGCTTGGGTATGCTGATCTCTAACGATGATTCTGATTGAACTGCCCAGGTTTTGCTTCTGAAGGAAATGCTGTTTTTATGGATGGGTAGCGCAAGTATTGAAAATATGTACCTTATGTATTTTTCCCTCTGGAATTTGCTTGGGATTTCGGGATGGGACGATTGTATTGGTGTGGTACTCGATGACTGTGGTGGTGTTGTCGTTATGTCGTGTGCCTACCCGTCTCACTTAGTGGGGAGACCCCGTGATTCATAAAGAGACAAGGCGCAAATTGTGCTGAACTAATTGAAGATGAAGAGATGGCGGAGAGAGAGAATAGAAACGAAAGGAGGAATACAGGTAAGGTGAGATGATGCGACGAAGCGTTCAATATTTTCTTAGGGAGTCAAGTCAGGTTTTAGGTTGTTCCGGTGAAGAAGCTGGACAGGACAACAGCCTAACAATGCAACTGCTAGTATAAGTTAAAAGTGGAAGTCGTATTATTAGCCTTGTTACCCTACTATGCCTTGTCAGCTTACAGAAGGTGCATGTGTTGTACCTACTCAGCTACCGTAGAACAATAGTGGGTACATGTACATATCCCTTGTGGGAAGTGTGGATTGGCTCACATGTATTTGGTACCGAGAAAGCACGAGCTTCATCTGCAAAATGGCTGACAAAAGGAATGATCATCCCACCATCTCTTAAGAATCTGAACTCACTTTTTCTTCAGCTTTGACATTGAAATACAGGTATTTCTTAGCGATTTCCTCATAGATGAAGGTCCTCGAGCTGTCGTGAAAGGTACCTGTACTTTCTGGTTCGGTAAAAGTTTGCTCCCCTGCAAGCATTAGCCCTGTTCATCTTAAGGCCCGAGCTTCTTTCAGATCCACGGATGCTTCCCGAAGAACCTTCGAAGCGGGCAGACCTGACATCATTCCTTGCTTCGTCCATTGTACCCGTCTCCAAGTGACCTCATGGTGCCTTTTGTTTTGGTCTCGTCATCGGCGTTGCCAACTCAACCAAGGGGTTAAACCTTCTTAATCTGTAGATTGAAGGACCTATACTACAACGTCACTCGCCAAGGACATTCAGACTGCAAGTCATCAATGTGACTGAACAATGATAAAACTTTTTCAACAAAGCTGAAACGGCTCAGCTCTTCATTGTGAACATCTGAAGTTGACGTACGCGCATACGCAGGCCGACACCAATTCGTGAATTGCCTTACCTCTTTATGTGAGACAAAGACATATTATACCTTACCATTGAGCCGGATATACGAAACCCAATATCTACCCAATTCCTCATCCTCGTGTGAATTTTCATGAATTTTACCGTATCTTCTCCGTCCGCTAATAGGATGTTTTTCTGCTTCTGCCGCTCTGCACGCTCGAGGACCCCCCTACCTAAAAAATTATTCAGGACTTAAGGGGTCCTCGTTTATCTATGCGCTAATAATTACTGCGCCCAACTATCGTATCCCTGGGTTGTCACTGCATCGTAAGATCTGTAAATCTGACACGGGCGAATGAGTAGATAGCGACCGCAACTGTGCAGTGGCGAGTAAAAGCCACAGCCGCGAGCACATGCGTATCTGGATATCTTTTTGAGGCTCGAGAAGATAAGGTATTTTCAACTCGTTTCTACTCGTCAATGGCTGTATTGCTGTTACTTGAACGAGGTAGATCCTATAAGTTTGCTAGCTGGGCAGCTTCATACTAACCAGTCAGGGGGTAGCGTGCGGTAAGGCATCAACTCCCTGAAGTAGCTAGCAGTAAACGGATATATGTTGCTAATATCGGCCTAAAAATAATTCATACCTGGGCAACTTGTCCATGTTCGCCTCGGTGAGGTAATTGATGTCGTTGGAGATGAGGCGAATAAGTCATACCTTATAGAATGGGATGCACACATCCTGCTTATACACTAGTATAGAGGCTAAGATGATATCGAATTATAGTTAACGATATATTTCTCCGAGGGTCCTGAGTCATTTACGTCCAGTAACCCCTATTTCACCATTGTTGGAATAGTGGCGACATGTAAGAGGCTCCCAACTCTTACGGATACTTCTCTTCATCCCCTTCGACTATCTCCTCATTCTTCTGGGACTTCTTGCAAAGTGCGGCTCGCCGTCCCTTCAGATCTGGGTACATTGCTGTTCAGGTACCATTTGGGAGTTTGTTTGCCGCTCCAATGAACGGCCGTCGCTAGGTAGCCAACATCAGCGATGCCATAACCTCTAATACAGCCGACAATCGTATAATAGAAGGTATCATTGAAAGCTATGAGGAATTATGAAGACTGCTTCAGAAATAGACAATTCATCCTTATCGCTCCTTGACGCGCACCTATGATTTATCAATTCCTATATGAGGTCGCCATCGTTCTGACGGGTAGAATCTCATCGGAACGTATCGCTCCTAATTATAGGTTACGTGATTTCTAGGTCACGAAGTAGGGGGCGCACGTTAGGCATCCAGCCTTAATGTTGTGTAACAACTGTTGTACATAGCAATACTATATCTACATCGTTTATATTCTGATGTCGCGCCATTCCGTCTTGAGCTTATAAGCAAACATGCAGATGCCACCGTCACCGACTGAGCTAGCGAGCTCGCTTCGGCACGGCACGCTTAACCGACCCAGTGTCAAGGCTCAGCAGCAGTCTAACGTACCAACGGAGCTACCAACAATTGATAGAAATTGGCTACCCGATCATTCGCCAACTTTATAAGGTATAGTAACGCTGAAAATTTTCCGTCGCACATAATAAGCGGTCAGATTTCCGCCTCTTTATACGAACCGTCATTAAATTTATACCGTGTTTATCCCTATGGTATCTCCCCCTACAAGCGAGTACGCAGTCGCATGTAACACAAGACCTACAACAAGCTTAGCCCTAAAAGGAAGCTAGTCAACATCCATTTCGTCAGCAGCCCTCTTCTTATTCTTGACCTCCCTCTTCTTGGGGCGGAGCCACTCCTCCATACCGAGCGGCCAGTGAACCCGGTTATCAGGACCGCCCATGCCGATTTCCTCGTCGGGGATCAAAAGGATCGGCTTCAGCTCCTCTTCCTCCTCTTCCACTTCGCCATTCGTGTCGACCGCCTTCGCATTCTTGCGTCGCTTCTTCTTCTTCACCGGCTTAGACACCACCCTATTCTCATCCTCCCGCTCGTACGGGATCACGTCGTTGAAGCTGTCCCAGCCGGGCAGCTTGAAGTTGCGCATGAGATCGAACACGGCTTGTTCCTTGTCCTTCGCCTCGATCATGAGGTCCATGTCGTTCGGACACGGAGGCAGGGTCATGACTCGGGGAGAATGTTTCCTTCGCTGGCGCCCCGTGATAGCATCGGAACAGGGCTCGCTGTAATGCATCTTTTGCGTGATACCCTTTCTCTCCCAGGTTGCCCTGATTCGGGGGTAAAGCTCTATGATGTCCTTGGTGCCTTCGCGAATTTCGTCCTTGTCGAACATAATGTTATGGTGGTGGAAATCTAATACGAGAGGAATGTTCAGTTCTTCGCAAACGGGGAGGAGGTCGTGCACCGTCCATGCCACGTCGTCGTTCTCCAATACCAGTCTTGCCTTGATACTTTTGGAGAGCTTAGCATAGTTCTTTCGAAACCTGTCGAGAGTAGCCGCCTTATCACCAAATACACCGCCCATATGTAAGATCATGATGGCGTCTTTGTTGAGTTGCCTGGGCAGGCGTAGAAGCGTCAGCATCTCGTCGTGATACTCAAGATCGCGGATTGCGTTCCTAACTACCTCATTTCGTGGTGATCCCAATTGCGTAAACTTTCATCGTATTAGTATGATTGGTTATCTTTGAAGACACAAGATTATAGTATACTTGTCCAGGATGGGTGGTAAGTCGGTGGCCAAGCTTAGCTGCCAGCCTCCCAGCTTCAGCAAGCACTTCAGATGCGAAAGGTGCAAGTTTATACCCGTATTCTTCGTGGCTCGCAAATGGGAACATCTCTGAACTTAAGCGCATGAATTTGATATGATACTTATCGTTCCAACGGATCATCTTCACAATGTCACGTGCATTGGCAAGACCGAGTGCTTCCACGTATTTCTGACCCCTGGCTACTTCAGCCGGTTGTTCCTTATCTGGGCGATTTTTGGTTGAATGTTCAGGCTGAGACGGGTCTTGTAGAGGATGACGATGTTCTAATATGGAAGCTATTCGGCACGTCCTAGAACTAAATACGGGTGGATTCGACTGTCGTAGATATGTATTGAGACAAGCCTACGCTGTGTTAGAGATCGCGCGATGTCTAGGTAGCCATACATTCTAATCATGATGGTCAGGGGAATTCACATAGCCCAATCTTCCTTTCCATGGTAGCGGCAGATAGTCGCTATTGACGGGAGGCGGTCTTGAGCCTTCTTGCTTTATGGCATTGACATCGGTCTCCCCAACGGCATCGTTACCGCCTTTCTCCCTGCCATCTGGTTCTGCACTCTGATTGACTTCGTTTTCACCGTTGTCTGCATTCTTTTCCTTGTCCTCCTTATTCCGTTTCGGCTTCTTCTTCTCCCCTAAAGGTATCCTCTCGAAACCTGCCGGTATTGAGTCGGGATCGGACTTGTGAGGCCTCGGTAAGAAGGCAGACTCTTCTTCGCTATTGCTGGCATTGCTTAGAACTGAACTTTCATGCAATGCCATCTTCTGCCGCTTTATAGTATCACGGAAGTTATTCTCCATTTCGCGAAGATTGTCCATTGCCCCGATTACATCCCCCACCAGTTCCGTCATCTCTCCGCTGTTCCTCGCCGGTCGTGTTGAGCGTGAGCTCACACGTTCGACTGTATTGGCATTGGAATGTGACGCTTGGTTCTGTTCCTCAATGCGGGTAGACCTTCTTCGAGCAGCACTTGGGCGTTGTGGTTCTTGTGCGTGCTGGGTATCCTTCGGAGAAGCCATCTCTGACATCTTCCTTTTAGGCGCCATTGTGACACAGATACTACGGTTCGCCCGTGAATACCAGGAACACGTGGATATATAATACGAGATCGGAGCAAAGAGACCGGGAGGGTATTTACAGTCAGCCCTAGTGCAGCGAATCAGAAGTTGACAGAGAACAGACATGCACGCTGGAATGGTGTGCAGTAGACGTAGGTGGCAATTGCTATTAGGGGTAAGGGGTATTTCACGCCTTGGGTTTGAAATTCCAGTTAAGTAAGCCTAGAGTAAACGTATCGGATGGATGGAGTAGGAAGGGAGATATAATCCCTAAATTCACAAATGAAAAAGGAGAACTAGTTGGAATGAGATCATCGAGGGCGAATATAGCATGTCTGCAACCAAAATTCGTTTGGCTTCTTAGCACATGTTAGCACATGAGATCCTCAGGGCCCCAGGGTGATCACCGGATCGAGTAGGACAGGGTGCATGTCATAAATTGGGGCTCGGCCGCGGATAGACGCGATGCGCCTGGGAAGTTTTGCTCCGTTTAGAAAGCTTGGGAGCTCTCTAATTTGGAGCTTTGCTTGTTTTGCATTGAGCTCATGCCACGGGTGTAAGCAGCCAGACCAGTCGGCACGTTTTTCGAGGACACTAGGACGGGAATTGAATATCATTGACCCAATGGTGTGGAATAGGAGATTGCTCCGATTCCAAGAGTGCGGCAGACGGTGAGGTCATCTAGAATGGAGCAGAAAAATCAATGAAATCATTTTCGGGTCGATCGAGATGGAAAAACCTAATATTCTGGGGTCAGCCGAAACGCGCTAGTTAACGCTAGTGTGGTGGCCTGTTCATACATCTGTGCCAAAAAAAAAAAATTCATAAGCGTTAATACCAATATAGTAAAAGGTTACTTAGCCACGCATCAGCCGTATACATTCCCCTTAATGAATTAGTACTTATAAGCCTTGTATGGATAATTGAATTTAGTTATATAAAAATAATGATATTTCTCCCGATTTTCTTAATAGCTAAAATATTTTTTAACGTTATTATTAAGTAATAAAGTTTTTATATAAGATTTTTTTTAAAAGAAATAATAATTTAAAAATAATTTATTATATATATATATTTTTAAAATTTATATAATGTAATGCTTCGAATAAAATATATTATATTATATATTAAATAATGTTAAAGAAAAAAAACGTTAATATAATTAGAAATAATAAATTTACGTTATTAATAAAGGATAACTTTTCGTACGAAAACTTATACTTTTAAAAAATTACTTATATTTCCTTTTTTCTTTTCTTATATAATAATAACTATCCTTATTATTATATATTATTAAACTTATTATTATTAATAATATAATAATATAATATTATATAAAAGTTTTTATTCCTTATAATATATATAAGTTATTAACTTTTAATATAATTAAGTAAATAATAAAAAGTTTTTTAATTAAGCTTTTATATTATATAAGTATATATTTATATATGATTACTTACTTATTAACCCTTATATAATAATTAAATATATTTATAGGAAATGGTTATATTAAAATAAATATAAGATAATTCTTTTAAATTTAAGCTTTAATTAAATAAATTAAATCTTTAAATCCTTTTTATTAAAAGATAAAAATTAATATTTTAATATTATAACGCATTATAATATACCCTTTTAACTTAATAAAGCCGTTAAGTAATTATTATATAAGGGTTATTTATTTTTTAATAAATAATTTTTATAAGAAATAATTATATTAATGTTTTCCTTATTATAAGCCGTAAAGGTATGCTTTTAAAGCCTTATAAAGCCTATCGTAATTAAATTTATCTTTATGAATATAACCGCTTTTTCCCTATTTATATAAAGGTTTAAGATTATTTTAAAAGCTTATATACTTTTTATAAATTTCGAAATTATATAGTTCAATATATCGTACGAAACGGCACTTAAAATAACCTTAATAAAGCACGGTTTAAGCTAATATTAAATAATTTACCTACGTTATTTATATCTTTTATTTTTCCTACTTTATTTACTTTGAAAAAGCCTTTATATAAAAAAGGTAATTAAAAAAATCTTATTAACCTTAAATAAAAAAAGTATATATACCTTTTCTTTTTTATATAAAATATATATCTCATAATATTTTAAAGAAAAATTTTATATAATAACCTAAATAAGTAATATTCTTTATATTATAAAATAAAATAAAGGGCTTATAATTACTTATAATTATATAGCTTAAGAATAAATACTTATTATTATTATTATACGAATTATTTTTAACATATTATATTTATAATTTTTTTCATTTACGTTTTATACAATAAATTCTTTATAATAAAAAGAAAATTTATTAACTTTAAGCCTTATAAGCGTTAAATTATAACTTAATTTAATAATAATATTATAATTAATTAAATATTATAGAAATTTAAAAAGAAATATTAATAAAAGCTTATTAAAAGAACTTTTAAGCGTATAATTTAATAATAAAAGCTAAAGAAATAAACGCGCGTATAAGAAAAAAGTATAATATTTAAAGAATTAAAAGAAAAGATTCGAATATTATTTTTTTAATTTAATTTAATTAATTAAAGCATATATAATAAATTATATTAAAAGAGATTTAATATATCTTTATAATAATTTCAAAAAAGTTATTTACATATAAGTTTAAAACGTCGTATAATAATTCCTTAAGAGAAATAATAATAAATTAAAGTAATAAAAGCTATATTAAAGAAAGAATTTAATAAGTTAAAGCGCTTAAGTAAACTTAAATAACGTTATATTTATAATAATATAATAAATAAATAAGGGAATTTCTTTTTATAATTTATATAAATCTTATTATTTTATTTTTTTTAATATATTAATATAAGTTAAAAATATATTATTTAAAATATATTAAGAGTTTTTCCTAATAATAGTTTATTATTATACATTCCACGCTAAAAGGAAAAAAGGAAAGTTTATTATATATAATCTTAATTAAGTTTAAAGTATAAATGAATATAATAAATTTTCTTAATAAGGAATTTATATATATAAAGGAATAAATAAATATTTAAGATTTATAATTTAATATTATATTAACTAACATAATAATATTATAATTTTTACTTTAATTTAATACCTTTATATTATACAAAAGTTAGGATATATTCCTCGCATTATTTATACTAATAAAGGAAAAGAAATCTTTTTATTTTTAATAACGTATTAAACTTTTATACAAACTTTTTATAATAATAAAGATAATTCTTTTATTAAATTTAATAATTACTTTTATTACGGTAAAAATATAAATAATATTTAAATTAAATAATGGTAGAAATAACTTTAAAAATTATATCTTAATTATTAAAAAGTAAAGTAGCATTTATATAAAAGAGAAATTATATTTATAAAGATTATAATTATTTTTTAAGTATATAAAGTATTATAAGCTTTAAATTATATATGATTTAATTTTCAAAATTACTTTATTTACTATATATATACTCGTTATACAAAATGAAGTTAACCTTTTTATTATTTATTAAAATAAACATTATATTTAATCTTAACGTAATAAAGTAAATAGCGTACGAAAATAATTATAAGAAAATTATTTTATTTTTAATTTAAATTATATTTCTTAATGAGGTGTTTAAATTAATTAAAACTTATTTATTAATATTAAAGCTTTAGTTTAAAAGGATAATATTAATTAATATTTTTTCGAGAAAATTTTAATTTAGTGTAAAAAGTTTTTTATTAATATTAAATTTAATTATACGAAGGAAAATAATTATAATTAGCCTTATATATAAGCGTATAATTAACTTTGTGCGGCAATTTAAATTAAATTTAATAATAAAAATCCGTATAAGTTTTCTTTAACCTTTATTTCCTTTGTAAAAGGCTTAAGGAAATTATATAAAAGATTAATACGGGTTAGGAATTTCCTTACATATAATAAATTAGAAATAGCCGTATAATATGCGAATTATTATAAGGAAAGTTATAATAAAGTTTTTAATTAGTTTAACTTCGTACGAAATATAGAGCTTATAAAGCTTATAATTAAAGTTAAGGTTAAAAATAATAAATAAAACTTTAAAGGAAAATTATATTAAATAAATTCGTATAATAAAATTAAATAAAAAAGCGTTATTTATATAATATTTTTAGCTTTCGTTAGTAAGGTAATTAATAAATTATTTTTATCATTTATACTTATTATTTTTACGCTTTTATTTTATTAATATAACCTTATATTTTCATACGAAAATTTCTATCTTTTTCTTTTTATTAAGCTTATTCCTTTCGTACTTAATTTATTTTGGTAAAATGGGTAATATTTGCTTTATCTTTAAGTCGTACGGTGCGTTTTACGTTTATATATTAAAGAATAATATTAAATATTATTAATTTTATAAAATTCTTTATTCTTATATAAATAAGAAAAATATTTAAACCTTAATTATTAATAATAATAATAATGATTTTATTATTATTAATTCAAATTTTTAAAAGCTAAATAATAAACCTAAGTTTAAGAAATATTAATTATACGATAATAAAAACCTTTCTTTAACGGATAAATATACTTTTATCCCACGTTAATTAGCATTTATTTCATTAATGCTAAAGAAAAAAGCTATTCCTTTAATAATAACCGTTATATTTGCTTTATTTAAGATAAATAAACGGTTAATTATTAAGTTTTTCTTAAAAGCATTATAATTTTTTAATATTATATAAGATAAATTATTTAAGAAAAACCCGTTATATAATTCGGCTATTAATTAATATAATTTTAATATTATTATTTCCTTAATTAAATGAATAATTAATTATAACTATTTACTTATTATATTTATTTATATACTTAATTTTTTCTAAGTAATTTATAATTTTAATACTTTTATATAAAACATAAAAATCATTAATATTAACGATTAATAAAAAAGATTAATTAACACTTTATTCGTACGAAAAAAAAACTTTATTAAAGTATATTTTATTATTTTTTATAAAAGCTTTATTAAAATTAACTTTATTAATTTAAATATTAAAGCATAAAAAGCTTAAAATATTCGTACGATTTAAAAGAGCTTTTCACTTATTAAATCTTAAAGAGGTAAAGAATATTAACGGATTTATATTACATATTAAAATATTAAAAATATCTTAAAGGAAAAAGGAATAAAAAATGAACATAAAACTCGTATAAAAGATAAAAGTAATAAAAATAAAGAAAATAAAAAAGATAACAAAGGTTTTATATAAATAAAGATTAAAAAGGGGTAAAGAAAACGTAAAGCTTTTACTTTTTTCTTTATTAATTCCTTTACCCTTACCCGTTAAATTAAACGTTTTAATAGCAACGAGTTACTTCGTTTTTTAAAGAATTACTTTAATTTTTTTTATACGAATGAATTTTCATTTATAATAAAGGAAAATATTATTTTCAAACCTTTTAATGAAAAGTTAAATAAATATTACCTTTTTACTTTATTATTAACGAAGTTATTTACTTATACGACTTTTATTAATTTACTTTCGGCTAATATTTTTAAGAATAATAAAGAAAATATTATATTTAACGTACGAGTTTCCTCGCGTATTATTAAAGCTATGCGAAAAAGCCGTTATAAAAATTAAATAATTAAAATAAGTTTTATATATAATGTTTCCTTAAATTTATTTCGTATAAATAGTTTAATTTAATAAAATTATATTTTTAATAAACTTTTTTATTATATATTAAATTAATATTTTATATTATATTTTATATAATTATATAAAAGGATATAATAAATATAACTTAATTATTATTACTTAAGTAAATATTTTAATATATAAACGAATTATTTTAATTATATAAATAACTTTATAAGCAATTTATTTATTTATATAAAGCTTATAAGTATTAATTTATTAAGGAAAATATATACGGTTAATGTATAGTTAAATAGCTTTTTATTATATTAATATTAACGCTTATAAATTTTTTTATTTTAACACAAATGTATAAACAAGCCATCGTAGCTAATTAACTTTAAAATGCAGGGTGCTGTTCACTGGCTATTAGTTGGGCTTTAGTGGGGTAATGAAGTCACGTGAAATTCCCTCGGAGTTCCATCAACGTTCGAATTGTGGAGCAAGTCGTCCGATAAGACACCAAACCACCAGTCCAACCAAAGCTGCTGGGTACCTCAGAGTAATGTTCGGAGGGACCCTCCCCTAGGCGTTTTAGAGCTTCATTTGAATTGGTTGTACCTCCCTACATGGTAGTTAAAGTCGTAAGTCGAGATGGTGGTGATATGTGGTGTGTGTGCAGAAATAAATGTCTTGTAGGTAGAGCGATGGTACTTTTTCTTACTGGATAAGCAGCCTCGCAGCCTCAGTCGCCGAACTCCACATATTTCGCAATTCATTTTCCAAGCTTGTCTAGCGTCCGGATCGCCAATCCCGATGTTCACTTCGAGAATAATAAGTCAAATAGTGTAATTCATATCAGAGACAGTGCAATTCCTCTTTTCTCTACCCTTTCTATGCCTGATGCTCAAATTGGATCTTAACGCCTTGGTTCCTCCGGGGCTCTTGTGAACCACTGTAGTCCACTCAGATGACTACCAAAACGCAACAGTCGGTAGAGTGGTTGGTATACGATAGTCTTCTTCTTCCAGTCCGTCCTCCGCTAGTCTGTCCTCTGCTGTCGCCTGATAGTATGGCGTCCGACATACTGGGCATTCATACTTATTCCTCAGGAACCACGTAGCCAAACAACGGGCGTGAAAGATGTGTCTGCATCGCTTGAGCTTCAAGACCTCGTCGTCAATAGGCTGTATTGAGGGCCGCTTCTCCATTGCTGTCACATCCACAGTGGTCGTAGTCGTTCCCGATATTCCGTGACCAGCCTCCAGGTCTCCCTTCTCGCCTTTCACCGGTGTTGATGTGCGAATCTCCCTAGCGTAGAGGCATGCAAGACATATTGGACTATCACTCATATCAGCATACGGCCAGAGGGAGTGTTTCAGTAGGAGCCTAACCATTCAGCATCCTCCGATTCTGTCTGCGAATTGCGACGCGGTCTTTTCTCTGTCAAATTCTCTAACTGCGTCATTGCTTGCTGAATCGACCTTGGGAGACTAGGTCTCCGTGTCCTCTCATGTCTGACGACCCATCCTCCTCGGCACATACACAGGCCTCCCCATCTAGCGAATCTATCGGAATGTAAGTGTCAATGGTGATGTCCCATACGAGATCTGGGGTTTAAAAAAACTGGGGCTTAGCTTACAGCACTACCAGGATGATCGCCCCTAGGAGAACAAAGACCGATATGATGATGGATTCCCAGGGGTATTCCATTGCGTTCAAATACCGCGCGCGAGGTCAAGTCGAATGAAACGCGTGTACCACGATGGATGTTTAGGTACAGACGACGTCAAGGTTGAATCGAGCGGGGTCAACATTCCACAGGTCGATAGGCACAAACAAAACCTAACGCGATCAGATTGTAAAGTTTGAAAACAGTGTGGTCTGCGCAAAAGATGAGACCTAAATTCTACACCTACAGTACACACTCCTCTCGTCGAGGCGCAAGTTGATCTACATCACACAGCGTCACCGGCGTGTTGGATGTCGGAACGAATTGAATAGCCGCAAAAAGTTAAACATCCCTTGCTTCTTTTAAATCATATATTATAATAATGAATCAGGCTTGACACAGGTGTCTTAGATATGGCAATGTCCTGTGCATTATTAAGGTTTGGTCGGACAAGGAGCCACGATAAGGCTCTGATAACACATGAGAGTATTTTAAGTTCAGCTCATTCATCTGGGCACTGGTTGGATTCTAGGAGGTAGGTACCAACCAGAGGTGAGGGGTGGACTGGATAAAGGAGGGCTGTTAGAAGAATAAATAACCGAACAGTTTAAAAATCACCAACAAGGTTGTATTTGCAATTCACTACATGTCCCCTTCGCATCCAGCCTTAAGATTATGATTGCCGTGAGGTCTAAATTTAACATCTAGCAAAGTTGTCTATTTTATGATCAGCACCTTATTTGGAATCCCAGTCCTTGCATCTTCGCTCTTCTCTAACCGCATAGCACGAAACATGATAGGTCCGACCGGAATATAATAGAAAAAGATCAGCACCAACCACTACAAACAAAGAGTATTCGAATTTGGGGGCTGAACCTCCAGTGCCAATTAATTAGTTTTCGTGCCGCCAGGCTGTCGGGCTGGCACACGTGGCCGAGCTTGTGCCCCCCACCAAAGGAAATGCTGGAATATAGGGATGCATTAATTAGGTCTCGGTACATGGTATGTTGTTGGTGGGTACCTTATTTCTTTCTTTGCCTCTTCGCCGATGGTTCGCCCTCCTCGCCGGCGCTGGACTTCACTTTGAGGAGTTTCTCGTGTACGAAGTTAATCGCTTCTTGCAACAAGACTTTCTCGCCCCATCGCACGGCTATGGCCATCTTCTGCCGACCGGATACCTTGTTGTTAGACAACAAATCAGAGTCGAACGCCTGGGTCGTGGGATATTGAGCCAATCTTAGCTTGAGAGCTCGATGTATGGTTGATAACGTAATCTCATCTCGTACGACCTTGTCGGGAATTGTCGCCGGGCTGACCTTTTTGACCGCCTTGAGTATCGTATGGATTTGCTCGACTAGATCAGTAGGGATTTCTTTTACAGTGGCTTCGCCGTGAAGCTCGCCTCTAGAGTCGGGTTCTCCTGAATCTCGTTCAATAACAAAAGCATCCTCGATCTCCTCTGGATCGAGCTCATTAACCTGCAACCAATTAGCACATCGAGGGCGAGGAAAGTAAATCAATTTGTCACGTCACGTACAGCCTTCCCCCAAGTAGCTTCGTTTACTTTGAGTGTATCTTTCAACACTGACAATATGAGATCCCACGATATCTCGACAACGTCATACCGAGCATGGCGGGTCGTAACATAACCATAGCGCCTTAATAACTCGCCATTGCCGAGTGGACCATAGTAATTGAGTACTTCAGTGCCAGCTGGGATTGGGCGTAATGTCGTGACAGATAAGCTATCTTCGCCGTGGTTGACATGAGCCTGCTAACAGTCAGGAGGGGTTCACGGCTTCACGATATCCACAAGATGCACTCACATTGAATTCGGCATCGGCATTTAGGATGTCAGCCATTGGCACCATACCCATCATCAGAGTGCCTTCTTTATCTTCGACCCATTCATCCTCGTTCTCGGGATCGGCCTCTTCGTCGTCGTTTTCTAGATCAAAAGCATATGCCATGATCGTACTGCCCATGCGATGCGCTAGAGTCATCAATTGGTCCTCACTGAGTCTCTCAGATCCTTCCGGATAGAAGATATCGGCGTGCTCCTCAATTACCGGTAGCACTCTTGAGCGGAACATGCCATCGGCTTCTTCCTTACCGATCTTGGCGATAATTGAACTAGCCTGCAGCTCGACTAGTTCTTGGTCCGACCACCACATCAACGTCTCGAACTGACTAGGAAGCACATCGAAGTACGGTTTCCATCGCGACTTTTCGCCTTGAAGGTATTCGTAAATCATGATGAGAATGAGTGAGACCCAATTATCGGGAGGACCGCTAGTCTCGCTGCCATCCTCGTCTGCCTCATTGTCAGTGTCCTCCAACCCTGTCGTCTCGAAGACTTGTGGTATGCGTTTGGGGAGATCAGAAGTCTCTGTGTTGATGATTGCTGCTCTCGGAATGGTAAAGAGTACGGTATCCTCAGGGATATCCGCAGTTGCAACTGAAAAACGCTATTGGTCAGTGAATTATGCTCGTTTGATGCATGTTGATCGGGTGTGCCGCACCAATGCCTCTTCCGGCTCCCTTATCGCGATGATCTTCAATCTTGATGTCGGGATGAAAAGTCGCTCCTGGCCAAGCTTTGAACCATTCTAAGAATGATGCCGACTTGGAGTCAAACGTCGGATCTGACATCTTTCCCTCGTATATTAGAAATCTCCAATTCGTGATGGTTGAATGAGATATTTCCCTTGTCGCAGAAAATTATTAAGTTTTAAGATGCTTACATTGGCGGAGATAATTCGGGAATATTTACTAATACCCGACACAACGCGAGAATTATGTAATACTGCGAATATTGAATTATAAGGTATACAAATTAGGCTAATGACAGCATTACAGAACGAAGACAATAAGCAAGGACTCTTACAGTCAACCACAAGCAAGAAGTGAGCTGATATATACATAAAACGCGATAACATAAAGTACATCCTTGAACTACTAGAAACATAGACTGGTTCTATCTGACATATAAGACACCATTAAACCCAGTGTATCATCGAAAGCGAATCTCTTCGAATCCCCCAGACCACCTAGCCATATACTCGAACATGTGTACGGGAATGAAAAAGTTTAACCGGTGAGTGCTTCCCTGAGATGATTCAGATCTTCTTGTGTCAAATCAGTGTATAATAGGCAATCCGATCCGCATGGGATAGGCCCTGAACCCTGAGACTTATCGCAGGTGCCAGTTAAAACGGTTGAGAGGACCATGCACGTCGATGGAACATTTTCGAACCGGGCCTCTATGAAATACGTTAGTCGCGCTTAGAGTAAGATATTTAAAGCGGAGATGACCTACGACCTGGCTCTGGAATCGAACTCTTGATCGTGATCCCCTGGAGTGAGTCGGCGCACATGTCGAAATTATACATGGGGACACCACAGGGTCCTTCGTCAAGACTGTTGTGCTTGGCGAGGCTAACTCGTGAAACTGATTGATTGTCAATGATATCGCGAGGCACAATATGGCCTGGAATCTGTGGGGTATCACGAGCGCCGACGCCCCCAATCAAGTCTCCAATCAAGGTTGGGATGGCCCCAATGGCAGCTGAGATAATGCTGGGAATAGCATCATGAGGCATTATGAATCTTCTGAGAAGAAATATGTGAAATATAGCAGTTTAGTAGCTATGTTGAATGTGTGATAAGAGGTCCTCGACTCACTGAGTTACCTATGTAGTTCACCTCTTTTTATGTACAATCAGATTCTTATGCCAAATTTCGCTTTCTGAAACACTTGAAATGCTCGAAACACAATGTAAACCCTGCCCTCAACTATATCTCATATATCATTCTGCTTACCGTTGCGAGAATCTGATACTACAGGAGGATAGTTATGAGTCTCCGATAAATGCGGCTTGGTTCCGGGGAAAATATATTGCATCCATGTATAAGCTAATATCAATTCAATTTAGCTCTATAGATATCGATTTCCCGTGTTTGCTATCGGCTATACTCGATACACTTTTCATGACTTTTCGACTATCTCAGGCGCCCACTGACTCAAGCAAGGGAGTAAAATCATGCAAAATTGCGCCTGTAGATGTTTAACCTACCTCCTCTATGTGAACCAAACTCTATGACATTCAGGATTAATCAGATACCCCACAACCAGTTTCGGTTAGGAGTATTAAGCTTTGAGTAATAAGGACTCTCCCGTGTTCTTCGAACCCGGCGATTCGGAACTTATTAGCGACAGTAAACGAAATATACCCACCTAGGTAGTCGTCGATATTGAAAACCCCACGGTAAGTTTCTAAAGACTACTATAAGTGTGACTGAGAAAGGTGGCTTGCTTTATTGAGGAGCACGTCAAATCTACCACGCTGTGACATCCATCTCAAAGCTCCGTTGACTAGGTAGGTTCCGGGAAGGGACAATTAGGTCTACTTTAACCTTGCCCTTATATCACGTTCATGTACATACGTATCCAGAAAAATAAAAAGATTTCAAGCTATTCATATTCCCGCCTAGATGGTCTAATTAGGCAGTATGAAGGTAATATATATCATCGTTAGACGTAGACAGCTCCAATACTGGGCTACCACCATCCCCTGTCGACATTGTTCTCCAATTATCTATCGAAATTTCTACTACGCTGACATAACATGGTCTATATGCCCATGTGAAACTTCACTTGCGCGTTCGATCTTCTAATCGCAAATTGAAAAACCATGCCCGATGAAGACACATTCTATCATGGTTACCTCAATTCTTTGGTTTCTTCTGGCAACTATATTCTTCTACTTCGCTGTTCAGCGATCATCCGGCTCTCTTCGGCATGCTCTGGGCGCTTTCCACATCATCAGCGCGGTGAAGAGCCTAAAAGGGGGTGGCTCCCCCTATTTTGACATCTGGGTGGCATTTGTGATTCGGGCCACCATGCACACCTGTTCTATTCTATTCTTAGAGAACCGTACCGCCAAAATCAGCTCCACTAGCTTGGAAGATAGACTCAGATCAATATTTTGGCTCTGGTGCAATGTCCGCCAATTGCCATTTGCCAACAGGAACACCATCACGACAAAGAGTCAGACGTCCCGTGTCCGCGCGTATTTCGCCATTTCGAGATTCGCTCACTTCCTAGCTCTATGGCTTACCAACCGCTCCATTGATTCATTAATCTGGTGGATTCTTCAGGGGCTAGGAATAAGCATGGAGGACTTCGCGCCAGCCAAGCAAGGTCTCTTGCCTCGTCTGACATACCGTGATATGTCTCTCCGGACAATCATATCTTTCCACTGGATATGGAGCACTTACTATTTCCTCACCTCGGCACATGATATCCTGGCTATCTTATTCGTATCCATTCTGCAGTGGGACCTGCCCTCAGACTGGCCGTGCCTGTTTGGCTGCGTATCGGAGGCATATTCCCTCCACCGCTTCTGGGGAGTTTTCTGGCAACGGCTACATGTTCACATTATTGCGGCATATACGCCGCGTTTTCTCTGTAGCGTTGAGATAGACCAATGTGGAAATCCCTGGTGGGGTCGGAGGATGAGGAATACCATGAGGGCGTTATGGATATTCCTCTTGTCTGCTTGCTGCCACGCACTTGTAAACTTGGTAGTCTCGCAGAAGAACACAATCAAACTCGAACTTCGCTTCTTCATGGCTAATTACATGGTGTGTTCGATGGAGACGGCTGCCAAGATTACTTTTATAGGGAGATTCTTGCGATGCAGCAGTTCTTGTGTTTGGATGCGAGTTTTGGGATATGCCTGGGTGTGTACATTCTTCTTCTGTACTGTCCCAGCTTGGAAGTATCCTTTGATATATATCTCCGTAAATGATTAACTATCATGATTAAAAATAGAAGAATCAAGTGACTAAGGAGATGTTCGGCACACACAATCAAACTGCCAAGGCATGTTTCCTTTGCGATAGATCATAGCGTGACGTGGGGCACAAACATGCCTAGTCAATGAGAGGTTTGTTGATCTTATAATCTTACGAGTTATTATTGACTGATTCGGTACGCTGATTAAGATGTTTGAGTTGGATAGCATAGTCTTTATTCTCTGAGGCGACTTGAATGGCCTATAATGGTATGCCACGAATGCGACTGGCGGTATGCGGTAGGCACATTCGGATCATAAAGTGCCTAGATGTCTCGTACATGACTGCTGGATATCCGTCATTGGACCCTAATATATTATTATGAGACGTGTAGCAACAGTCGTCATAAAGACGCCTGTGCACTAATAGAAATTACGACCTTCAACATTATTTTCTATTCATTTGTCTTTTAGACTGAATGCTAGACGTCATACTAAGTTGAACCAGGGACTCTGATCTACACGCGAAGAAGCACCGTACCTGGCTATTCGATTTCCTAGGTACATCAAGAGGCAATAGTAACAATGTCATCAGTAAGATTGACCTAGATTTCCCCTCGAGTAGAGCTTCGGAACTAATACTGCGAAGCAGCAGCCTCTTCCCAAAGCACCCTCTAGCGGACTACCAGAGGCATTCGGGGTAAACAAGCCGGTGGTTCCGTTTGTCCAACCGAATGTCACATTTCTTTTTGTTGTCAACGAAATACAATTCGTCAACGAACATACTTCCTGTGTAGACGAATGGCATAACATCCTACCGCCAATGACTACGATCAACTATGCGCGTGAACTGAAAGGTATTGTTTTCAGATTCCATAATGGCGCCGTCTTTCCTGCTACGGAGTATATGTGGGAGCGCCCCATCCAAGGCAAACCGGGTAATATCGGTTCTCGCCAGAGCATCGAAGCGCCATTTATGAAATGCCCGCATTACAAGACGACTACGGTCTTTGACTGCGGCCCATTCCAACCGTGTATATTTACTGAGGCGGACCTCTCTGTCGCGGACTTAGAGGACCATCTTCCCCCAAACAATCGGTTTTGGGCTCTGAACTTCAACCACACGGAAGACGGCATTAGTAAAGTAGCCAGAATAGGGAAACGTTACGTTGCTGGTAAAAATGCTAGCTGGGTTGGATCCCTGATTCCGAGTGGTTTTGAGAATAAGCAGTACTTGGCGCCTCCGTCAAAAGGCCTGCGGGGAGATCTAGGTGTGATACTTGGCTTGATGGCTTTGACTCAGACGCCAGCCCGCACAGACGATGCCTTTCGCTATCATTGGAATAACTACAGGTGGATTAGGGAGAAACAGGGCAGGCCTGGTAAGCTTTAGTGCTGCTATCCCGTAACATATGGCGATCTTCTGAAGCTGACTCTGAAACCTCGAAGAACTTCTAGGTAGGTCTTATCGTGGGGTGACCGTACATATCGCCGTGGAACCAGTCGAGGGCCGTCACAGTGCACTGGATGACATTTCAGCATTTGAGGAGAATGGTATCGCTGTTCTGGGGTAATACTGTCTTTCGAGATGCTAACATCTGCGGCGGTTTGCGAAGTTTAGGTACGCTGCTACCCAATCCTCGTGTTGCGAGCTTTGCTGGTAATTAGGCATATTTAGTTTATTATGGTTATGTTCCAGTAAAAGCGTCACGGAGCATAGGAAGGCAATTCTTAGAGTGATTATTTGGATTGATACTTAAATTTGTCCGACTTTAGCCACCCGATGTAGCTTTTGAACCAGCCTCTTCTCCACTATCGTCACCCTGGTCCCCCATCTGCACATCCTGCGTAGCCTTTTCTAGGCCGCCTTCCTTCGCGTTATCGCCCTCAATGTCCTTGCTCTGAGAGAGGAAGTACTCAACGACATTCATGTGGTTGTTGAAGGCTGCCAAATCTAACGGGATCTGGTCCTTGTCATTGGCTGCAGTAGGTGATGCGCCTCGCGATAGGAGTAGCTTCACGACATCTAAATGGCCACCGAGACAAGCCCAATGTAAGGCCGTGTTGCCGAATGAGTTCTGTAAGTTGATGTACGGCGTTTCTGATTCTGCACCTGTTGATGATGGGGGTTCTTCTGAAGATGCAGACTCAGCAGACGTCTTTGATGCCTTGGGTGGCACAGGGAAGTATGAGAGTATTAATGTGACGGTTTCTGCGCCGGTGAGATTAGTGAAAAAGTCCTTATTAGCGGTGAATGTGGACGGTAATGGAGAATTGGAGTAAGGGGGTTTCAAGTCAGAGAAGCCCCCTTTTACAGAGGGATTGATTTCACGGCACTTGATGATGTACTCAGAACTGTGCCTAGTGAAACGATATAGGTAGGGAAAGCAGAAGCAGGCCGGATACTTACTCGCATGGCCATTCGCTGCTGCCATGTGCAAGCAAGTTGCCTTGCTTTCATCTCTCGCTGCCGCTAATATCTCAGCGTGTGTGGCGTTCTCGCGGTTGGCGAGCTCTTGGACCATCCCAGTAAGTTCCGCATCATCGCCGGTCCTCGCTAGATAAATGAGATCGTCTATCTCATCCTCCGATAACTTAGGCGCCATTTTATGCCCTTTTCTTTAATCGCCCCTTGCAATTGTAGACTTTTAATCCTTAAATCTCGACCTTGGACGGATTACGTGTTTTGGCCTGGGCCCGTGCTTTTTGGGTGAATCGAGAGTGGTGAATGAAAATTTTCCGCTCAAGGTAGTAACTTTTATTTGAAAGCGATATTAACCTTGTCACTCCGCCAACCCAACGATATGGATATGTCAGAACATTAATGGCATCAAAAGTATGCACTGGCTGAGTTCTTGGAAGTTCGTAGAAAGTATATACATGTATGTATTTCATAATGGTTTTGAATTGAGTTGGGCTTGTGAGAATTGGGCTATTTGCGTCACGTGACACAGAAATTTCAAATGAGATCAGAAAGTAAGTGCCACCATGCAATGCGCGGCCTTCCTCAATTCTACTTACTCTCAATTGAATATCTCGATCTAGATGAAAGCATAAGACAGTCTAAGGATAATAATCTGCATAATAATGTTCCCATTCAGTGGCGAATGTCTAAGAGTTTTTCGTCCAGCCAGTGAGTCAGGTTGCCAGCATCATCTACTGCCTGAATCTCGGCCTTGATGTTCAACATCAGCATTAGCTGCAGTTCTTGCACCAAGCCCATATCATCTGCGCCCTCGTCATTGCCTTTATCAAGCTTACCCAAGAGGTTAACTGCCTTTCGCCGATCTAAAGTAGACAGATGGGATGAGACCTCGAGCGGATTTGCGGCTAGTACGTGGCTAGAAGCTGAAGGAGACAGTAATGATCCTTGACTAGAAGGAGGGGTGTCGGCGAATGTTTGAAGAGGTTGGGACGAATGGGCTGCTGAAGCACCGTGGCGAATATGGCCTAGAATATCGCAGCTCTTAGGTCCAAGCCACGAAATTCTTGGTACTGTAACATTCTCTTCATGGCCGAGACTTCGACTCCCACGCTTGTAGGTGAGCATGATGTCAATACCGCTGGGGTCAAAATCGACAAGAGCATGAATGGGAACTTGCGGAAACGCTGAGTGGAGGTTGTGCAGAAACTGTCGTGTAATTAAATCCGGATAACCTTTGCCCTGCGAATATAGCAAGTCAAGATCCGAAGCCCTTCGGCTAGAGACATGGAGCCTTACCGTGATGAGAATTCCGGGGCCCGAAGATGATGTCTCAAAGTATCTAGAGGCAGCCAATCCGCGGAAGGTGGCCTGGGTAAACCATAAGACAAGGTCGTCAGCTAGGAGACCGTAGAGCCTACCTCCTTTTCAATGACTATGATCCACTTCGCTTCACCAATGTCAACCCGACGGATAAGTTCAGCATGTGGAATCAGGACACCCTGGTAAATCCATCAGCTACTATTTTACGCCCTCCCAAAGAGGTCCCAATTCCTCACATTGCTATCGGAATTACAATCCAGAGTGGTGTCATTCTTCAATTCAATCGTGGCGCCGCCTGCAATGAGACCTTTGTAGGCAGCAACCTATTATATCGATTGGTTTCCACATTTCGGGATGCCTGAACGGGAAAGATACGCACGATATTTAGTACGTCCCGGCCAACTCCAAATGTGAAGGCAATATCGTCGACTAAGTTGTCCACATATTGCTGGCTACCAAATAGTTCTGGATTCTGATAGTATATGTTTCTACCATTGTTCAGTAATAGATTCCGCGGGTAGGGATGTTTTGAGACCGAACCTCTTCGTAATGACGCGGCCGGAGAGGAGCGCCTCATGGCACATATGAAGAATCTGAAGGACACATGCTTGAAGTAGAAATTATTATGAGTCAATTCAGAAGATAATGAGAAATGCGATGAGGTACATGAACCTACTGAACCTCTTTGCCTCGGCACACGTGTTTGCTGGGAATCGGATCGGATTCTCATTGCCTGACCGACGGTTACGCAGAGGAATGATGAGCACTCGATTCTCACCGAGAGAATCGACAATGGCTTCTAAGATGTCTTCAATCTTGGATATGACGGTATCGATTTGGCCATTTCGTGCGGCATTTTCGGTGAACGCCACCATGTCATTGATTGGCTGTTCGTCCATCCTGGCGACGGAAGCCAGCAAATTGACGTACGATGTTTGTCTCGTATTTCCATTGTGGTAGAACAAATGAAATGAAACCTTAATAGAAATAGGCTGTTGTTAGTCCTCGATGGTTATTTTCTCTCAATTACGAGATCAAGTTGAGTTGAAGCAGCTTCGACTCAATAGCTGAGGAGCGTGATTGCTTGCTGATTGCTTATCGAATTCTAATCCCTTCCAACTCATCGGGAAGGGGCGGGAGAAAGCCGCTAGGTAGTAGTAGTGGTAGTAGTGTCATACAATACCACACCTATTCCCCGGATTCACATCCGCTGGAACTCCCCTACCCTGCTGGTCTGTAGCGGTCTGCAACCCCACTCCACTGCCGATGGTGCAGAATGCAAGGAACCTACGTGGGGTGTTTCCACTTATTATGCACCAAATGGAAAATGCGCGGATATTCGGAGGAAGTTAGCACCCCGATAAGTTGCGGGAAGTGGGACCCTTGGAAATTGGAATTGAACCCTTTTACTTTAGGTATCCTTGCGACTCCTCTTCTCAGGAGTCTTCACCACTTTTTCGGTATCCTCGAATATGGTGACGACTCGGTCGGGTAGCTCTGCGAGAGCCAATGGCACGCCGCAGCCAAATGGTAAAACCAATGGCACGATATCTAGGAAGCAACCAAATAAACGTGCAAGTGATGATGAGCTTGAGACGATAACGAAACGCCCGAGACTCGAAGAAAAGACCGATTTGACGCGATGGCGCATGTTGGACGAGAAGGGAAGACATACTTGGCATTATCTAGAAGATGACGAAGCTATAAAGAGGTGGCCGCAGAGTTATGCCGATAAGTGGTATCTTGGATTAGATACTGTAAGAGCTTGGTTTTGCCTTTTCTAGTATAATGAGAGACTCCCTGGACTATATAACTGACTGTGGCTCTCCTTATAGGGGCTACCCACTCTACCGAAACCCAAGAAACCCCTCGATGCTGTTGTCAATGGCTTGACGTTCTTTGAGAAACTCCAATTGCCTTCCGGTCAATGGGGTTGCGAATACGGTGGTCCCATGTTCCTTTTACCAGGCGTGGTCATTACGTGGTATGTGACGAAGACGCCGATACCTTGGTATGTCGCGACGGAGATCAAGAACTATCTATTTGCAAGAGCGAACCCTGAAGATGGAGGTTGGGGTCTGCATATAGAAGGGGAGAGCACAGTTTTTGGGACCTCTCTGAACTATACCATCCTTCGTATTGTCGGTGTCGACCCCGAGCATCCAGTGATGGTCAAAGCCAGGGCAACCCTACATAAGCTTGGAGGAGCTGCATTTGCTCCTCATTGGGCTAAATTTTGGCTAAGCGTATTAGGTGTTTGCAAATGGGATATTGTCAACCCCGTCCCGCCCGAGATATGGCTGCTGCCTGACTGGGTTCCAATTGCTCCTTGGAGATGGTGGATACATATGCGCCAGGTCTTTTTACCTATGAGCTACATCTACGAAAAGAAATGGACTTGCGAGGAGACCGACGTAATTCGAGGTTTGAGGGACGAGCTGTTTGTTGAACAATGGGAGAAGATTGACTGGCTTGGTAACCGAAACAGTATATGCCCTGTTGACAACTACCATCCGAAATCCTGGCTCCTCAATACCGTCAACTGGTTTCTCGTAAACATTTGGAACCCGTATCTCCGCCCTAACGGGCTAGCCCAGAAGGCCGAAGATTGGGTCAGCAAGCTTGTTGACATGGAAGATGAGAACACAGACTACGCCGATTTGGCCCCGGTGAATGCAGCAATGAACACTGTTGTCTGTTATATACGTGACGGCCCAGGATCGTATTCGGTTCGAAGACATATTGAGAGGCTCGACGATGCGATGTGGGTTAATCACGAGGGCATGTTTTGCAATGGCACCAATGGCGTACAATGCTGGGATACATCGTTCCTAATCCAAGTTGCGACTGACGCAGGGCTTCAGAAAGACCCTCGCTGGAAACCAATGTTGACAAAAGCATTGAAGTTTCTTGACGACCAGCAGATACGTGATAACTGCAAGGATCAGACAGCCTGTTATCGGCAACAACGAAAGGGTGCCTGGGCCTTCAGCACTAGGGATCAGGGATACGCCGTGTGTGACTGCATATCCGAGGCATTGAAGTCCGTCATCCTTCTGCAGAAAACGCCCGGCTATCCCCAGCTTCTCAACGACCAGCGCATATTTGACGCTATTGACACTCTCTTGACGTACCAGAATAAGTCTGGTGCTTGTTCATCGTATGAGCCGACACGAGGGAGCGAATTACTCGAAATGTTGAATGCGGCGGAGGTCTTCGGCAAGATCATGGTCGAGTACGATTATGTGGAGTGTACGACGGCAGTAGTCACCGCGCTCATGTTATTCCAGAAGCACTGGCCCGACTATAGGGCACAGGAAATCCAATCTTTTATTGGACGATCCGTGAAAGCGGTTAAGAGATTACAGCGACCTGATGGATCTTGGTATGGAAACTGGGCCATCTGTTTTACCTATGCGACCATGTTTGCCTTGGAAAGCTTGAGAAGCATTGGTGAGACGTACAGTAACAGTTCTTTCTCAAAAAGAGGATGTGACTTCTTGATTTCTAAACAGAGAGAGGACGGAGGATGGTCAGAAAGCTATCGCGTAAGTTGAACCCCATTTAGCTGTATTCCGTGAATATCCTGTAAGCTGACAGCCTATAGTCTTGCGAGAAAATGATGTACATCGAACATCATACAGGATCGCAAGTTGTAATGACAGCTTGGGCCTTGATAGGTCTAATGAAAGCGGACTACCCCGATATCGAGCCCCTGAAGAAAGGAATCAAGCTTATCATGGACAGACAACAACCAAATGGCGAATGGAAACAGGAAGCAATCGAGGGAGTTTTCAACAAAAGCTGCATGATATCATACCCGAACTATAAGTTCACCTTTACGATGAAGGCATTAGGGATGTTCGCGCAAAAATATCCCAACGAGACGGTAATCTAATGGTGTAATTCTTAATAGCGAAGAGCGTTCTGTACAGCACGATGGCGCTAGAATGAGTTTAATATATATACCTAGTAAGAGTAATAAAATCTAATAATTCATAATGTCACATATGATGTTTTCAATTTCTCTTGTTTCTAAACCTCTCATCATTGGTAGAGGTATCGTACAAAATTATCATATATGAATCTATTCAGACAAGAAGGAACTGACGTAGTCACTCCCACATTACGCAGTGACCCCACTATTTTAATCCGTAGCTTCATAAACTTTAATGATCTTTTTCCACAGTACCTAGGCGGTCAGAAGCTTCTGCCTAACGCAACCTTTTTACCGCCTGCCGTCTAGCAAGTAATGCCGGCAGAATACCGTGCTGATGCACCCCGCCAACTGTGCCCACTGATTAGAGCTCTAGTAGCTTCCACGCCGCTTCAGGTACCAAACTCACCACCACAGCACAGTCAAGTCAACAGCACAGTCGCAGGCAACTAAACTGCACACAGTTTCTTCAACGCCTGACAAAATATTGTCTAAAATCCACTTCAGCTTCACGACAAGGGCTATCTTCAGTGCTATTTAATACGCTACTTTGGATGAGGTTCTCTAGCCTGCTTCCGTTCCTTCACTGTTAATTCTCAATCAATTTCTCCCCACCACAAATTCATAACCTTCCATCACCAACCGAATTTCATCGAATAAGGTTATTCTTCACCCCACCATCGAGTTAATATCATCTCGGATTTACCACATCGATTCCTTCGATCCAAACATTGAACACCTAATTAGTCCCACCACCACGATGCCTTCCTCAGCTGTACTCGCCGATGAAGGCGTCAAGGCCGTAAATGCCGGCAAGTACAAGGAAGGAATCGAGAAGCTGACCGAGGCTTTGAGAGAGCGCCCCGCACCTCTCTGGCTGCTCGAGCGCTCCAAGGCCTATTTGCGCACCAACGAGCTCGACCTCGCTCTACGAGACGCCGAGAAGGCTCTGCACGTTGCCTTCCAACGCGCCAACCGAGACCACATGATCGAGGCTCAGATCCGACGAGCTATCGCCTTATTCCGTCTGGGCCGGTATGCTGACGCCGACATCTGCGCTTTTTGGGCCATTAGACTCCTCGACAAAGCTAAGGCCAGTGAGGACGACGGACAACAGAAGAAGGTCGATGCAAACGGGGAATACACCGTGCGCGCAAGTGAGGTTATGGATGAGAAGAATAATGATAAGAGCGACAGACTTACCACTGCTATGGGCGGTTCGGGTGGAAGATCGAAGGACACGACCTTGCGAAACCAAGCTTTCTCGTGGCGTTTCCAAGCTTTGACTCAATTAGAGAAGCTACCTGTTGGACATCCCGGCCGTAAAGTGAACATAACGGAGAAGTATCCCAAACCATCCGAGTTGCCTGAGAAGAGTGTGTCAGCGGACGCTTCAGGTGCTAATGGCAATGATGACGACGATGATATAGAGGCGAACAGTCAGCCTCGTAAGTACGATCAAAACGCCTGGAAGCTACTCTATGGGCGATTTACTGCCGCCTATGCGGCCAACAGTATCAGATCGAGCTTCTACCAGACGGAATCCACTATCAATGTGGACCTCTTCGTCAAGAATGTGCCTGCGGATCAATTCTCTGTAACGGCCGAGAGCCAGAGAGTTATTATGGGACCGATCCCAAACATCCACCCGGGATCTATTCAGCTCTATCTCTGGGATAAGATCAAGCCTGCGGAAATCAAGTACACGGTGAAGTCCATGAAGATAGAGCTAGTCCTTCAAAAGGAAATTGCCGGAAAATGGCCGATGCTGCAGCGGGAAGGTGCCGAAGGATTCACCAACATCGCGGGGAACACTAAAGTCCCCCCCTCTTTTGAAGCGTTCACCTCATTCCTTTCTCGTCTAGGGTTCGTATCCGATCCCTTACAGATTCCCGTGGAGCTTTTAGCGCTAACACTTACTAGATATCATGATCCCGAAGAGCTTGGACTCAAAGGCCATGAGTATGTGGGCGATAACAATGCTTGGTATAGCGATCTCGTAGGTAAATTCCTGGCTGGTCTGGAAGAGTCCCAGGTATCAGTCGCGAAAGGTTCAGATATCCCGAGTGCTGCAACCGAGGCTACGTCGGTTTCATCAGGCGTGAACGTTACCACCCAGCCTAAGGGTGGTCTTACGCAAGCTAACAATCCTACGATTCATCCTACTCCAACAGCCAGCAAGTCAGATGCGGCAAAGCCAACCGGTAGCGCCAAAGCGTACCCCACTTCTTCGAAGAAGGGAGCTGTGAATTGGGACAAGATTGATGACGGTGATGACGAAGATGATGAGAAGGGGGGCGATGTCAACACATTCTTTCAGAAGCTCTACAAAGATGCAGATGATGATACGAGACGAGCGATGATGAAGAGCTACATCGAGAGCAACGGCACATCGCTGAGTACGAACTGGGCCGAAGCCAAGGACAAGACGTACAAGACCCAACCGCCTGATGGTGCTGAAGCCAGAAAGTGGGATGAGTGATGCCTTGCATCTCATTGACTTAGACCACAGTTTTTCTTTATGCGTGAATGGCACAGGCGTTGGTTTGGTTGGCTAGGTGGGCGCAATGATACCAATGTTACTATCCGTTATGCAGTTAATACGACTTTTACGACTTGCTAGGTAGTTTTCTCCGTTGGTAAGCTTACACCGCTGTTATAAGTGGCTTTAATACGACAAAGGCTAGATCCTATCTGGCATAGTACAAATCGCATGTTGGCTTGTTATTATCTCCTTCGGGTTATACTTACCCAACACGGGTAACGTACGAGGTAGGTTATCGAAAGGGTGTCATAAGACTGTTGCATGGCTTCATTAACCTAGAATAACTAGACTCTAGTAGAGAACCAGGTGAGTGGATCGCCATACAGTTGCTCGGATTGGGACCGATGACGTTTCTAAGGATGGTGATTGGTAGCTCCTATATTTATAACCACCTATAACGACCCATAACCACCCACAATTACGGCCCGGGCGCCAAGCTTCGCTAACTACGGCGGAGATTGATACCACGTTTTACGTAGTGCTTGTCCGGCATTTGATTTTAACAAACTATATGGGCGCCCCGGGGGTTCATCGCCCATGATATTCCCATGAACATAGGAATCGACCAACGAATCCAGCCGGTCTCACTTTAGTTGCCGACACATTCTTACGCTCTTGTTAGCCTTCGTTACTCCTAAGTCTCAGCTCGCATCCTTGCATGGTGGATTTGCTCCCCGCAATTCTCCAACGTCCGACTCTCCACATGGTGCCCAGGCCTCCTTGTTTGAAAAGTTCAATGAAGCTTATAACGCCTCGTCGGCAGTTCGCTGATTGGTGGACCGGGTGCCCGCCGAGGTTAATAAGTGCTTGAGTAAGCTATGTAATCGCACATCGCGTATTAGACGATCGTATCGAGGATGTTGTGTATGATTTACCCGACCTCGCAGCAGGTACTGTCGAGTATTTCATATATCTAAATTGCCCGGAGATCTGGACCGTGGTGGGATGCTAGATTTGTTGAGGACCCTGAGTTCTGATTAACGATTCTTATTAATGAATCTGATTAAGCTATTACCTCATCAGAAAATCTTGACATCACTGGCCTTATTGTCATCTATTTTTTGTTAGCTATATTTGTATCCCACGAGAACTCCTTCAACAGGAGCGGTGTGTAACAGAATTGCAAGGGACCCTCAACAACCTCTTGCAGAAGACATACCTCGAGACCACTCTCCATCCTAGCACACAGAAGACTTTTAATATCTGCTTGTCCACAAAGGGCCTTCGTGATGAGTTCCGAAGAGACCATCTCCCCGACGCGGACACTTCTCCTAACCGCATGGGCCATCTTCAAGGAGCAATGGTATCTTCTCATACCGCTCCTATTCGTCACACGCCTCTTATATAAACGTTATGCATCGCCATTGCGTGAATATCCCGGCCCCTTCTTCGCATCCTGCTCGCGTCTCTGGAAAGTCATCTCCACGGCTTCGGAACGGACGCACTTGGACCACATAGAACTGCACCGCAAATATGGACCCATCGTACGTATCGCCCCCGATGAGCTCTCGTTCTCTTCCCCGGCGGTCGCCCGTAACGTTCTCTCGGCCGGAAAACGCTTCTACAAGACGGACTTCTACTCGGTATTCCCGCCCCCTGAGAATCCGGATATCTTCACCGAGATCCGCGAGGACATGCACGCCTTGAAGAAGAAAGTTGCCAACGTGCCATACTCGATGGCTGCCATGAAACAGCTGAGCCCCTTCATCGACGAAACCATTGACTTCCTCGTGAGCCGACTCGACCAGTTCTGCCCCGACACCGCTATCCCTGGTTTCCAACAAGCAGGACTTCCTGGAAGGAACACCATCGTTAACCTCGGTGACTGGCTACACTACTTCGCGTTCGACGTGTTGGGCGAGGTGGCTTTCAGCCGTTCTTTCGGTTTCCTGGCCGCTGGTGTGGATAAGGAGGACGCTATCAAGACGATCGATAATAGTCAGAAGTACAACGGCATCGTAGGCCAGATCCCTGAGATCGACTGTCTGTTGCGCCGAAACCCACTCTGGAAGCTGATCCCTGCGTTCGACCCCGGTAATGCTCTTATCACACGTATCGCTAAAGAGGAGGTGCAGAAGCGTCGTCCATTTGATAAGGAGCGTGACGGTAAAGGTGCTAGCAGTGACGGCCGTGAAGATCTTTTGTCGTCACTGATTAGGGGGCACCTAAAGGACCCGCAGAAGTTCCATGAGGGCGATATCTTTGCTGTGTCTCACGGGGCTATGTGAGTACTCACTCAACTACCCCTGTTTAAGTGTTCTTAACTGACATGAGAGAAATAGCTTTGCCGGATCCGACTCAACAGCCTCGACCATGCAGTCCTTCTTCTGGCACGCACTCTCAGCACCAAAAGTGTACGCAAAGCTAATAGACGAGATCGAAACAGCCGTGCGAGATGGCACTATCTCGTCTCAAGGAAACATCCAGTGGACAGAGGCACAGAACCTCCCCTACTTCCAGGCATGCCTGAAGGAGTCTATGCGCCTGCGACCTGCGGTCGGAGTTAACATCTCTCGGTACGTACCTCCGGAGGGTATCGAGATCGAGGGTCGCCACCTCCCCGGCGGCACCCGGCTCGCACTTAACGGGTGGGTCCTGCACCGGGACAAGGCTACTTTCGGTGAAGATGCCGACTACTACCGGCCCGAGCGCTGGCTCGAGGACCCGGAGAATGCCAAGGTTATGGAGAGGTACATGTTCCAGGTACGTAACATAATAAAAGTTCATCATTGATCACTAATCACTGACATTGAACAATAGTTCGGTGGTGGCAGCCACGTCTGCATTGGTCGGAACCTGGCATTGCTCGAGATCAACAAGGTCATCCCCAGACTGCTGCGAGATTTCGAGTTCGAGCTGGCCTACCCAGGCCGGCAGCTCAAGGCTAAGGCGACGTTCTTCGTCGTGCAGGAGGGTCTCGAGGTGTACATTTCTCGGAAGAAGACCGAGAAGGAAGCTCAGCAATGAGCGATGATTATATACAATCAACATATTAATGATGCTACTTAATGATAGTATCGGGGACGGTACAGGCGGGGCGGCGTTGTCGTGTTAGGTAGAGCTGGGGCTTGCGGCTTACGAAAAAAAGGCTTTGATGCTTTCTGGTTTCCACTTGGCAGCATTTGCATATCATTTTACGCAGCGTTGTTTATGAGAGACGGCCGTAGTAGATAGGAGATCATGCTCAAACAACGCAGTTATATACATCTTATACCAAGAGGAAGGTAGATATCTGGTAGATTGCTTACTGTATTATTGATTAGTCAGACAGAGGTCAATGCGATTACAGTCTTGTCTCTTCCCTGTTACGGAAGTTGGAGAGTTGGAGATAGTGTCGCAATCATTGACTCTGACAAATCCAGGCTAGGTATTTCTATGTCGTTAAGACTAGAGAGGCTTAACACTATTGGCATGTGAAGATGTATATTCGACTATGTCTAAGTATATAAGCTGATAAGCCCCCAAGTCTAAGAGACTCTGTTACATCTCTTGTTCAAGATAATTCCATATCAACGTGGTTACAATAGGTGTTACCAAGTTACCAAGTTGCGTTTCGGGTTACACGGTTGACGAATCAAGTGTAACTACGCTGTTGTTATCCATGACGTCGATTGTCAATAGTCCCCAATTACATAATCAAAGACTTCAGAGACTTTATCTCATCCATCATCTTTCTAGACGCTTCTTACCTCATCTAATATTTCGCATGCTCGGTGCGTTGATCCAACGAGCATAGATCGCGTCGAGCTGATCGAACATATTTTTTCCACCGAATTCGGAGATCCGACGTCGATCTGAGATTCTGACAAATGCGACATGTGAAGGAGCCTCTTCGATTTATAAGATGCCAAGATGGTCCCTCACGACGTCGTGCTACGTAGCAGCCAAACCTTCATAACCGGGTGGGATTCTGCGCAGAGCCGCCGAAGTTGGACCTGGGAAAAGCGAAAGGCCAAGAGCCTATTTATCCGATTCTCGACCAGCAACCCTCCTCCTCCCACTTTACGTGAGGCAGAGTACGTACTGGGGCCGCTGCTACGCTCATTCGACGAAATGCACGATCTTATCTGGACAGGGGTTTATAGTGCTTGCATACATGATGCAGCCTCAGGATAAATTAGGGGGCGTCGATGTAGAAAAATGACAGGTTTTCCAGCGACGCGGGATGGTAACTTTCTATTCGTGCAAACTGACACAGTATCCCACAACCGATGTGACTGTGTCGATAGGTGTACGTACGTTAGGTAGGCATCGCCAACGTCGTCGCTTATGCTTTACCACTAACGGCTCAACGGTTTTCTTCGCGATTCTCTGCGTCGCGCCCGTCACGAACATACCCGAGCGGGGTAAGTTGCGCCATAAGCCACCGGTGTGCAACATGAACCGCTTGCAAAGGTTCTCACCGCACCGTTCCCTCTCGTTCGATGATGGTGAGATTCACATAGTGAACTTGCTTCCGGAATGCGTTGATGACCCGATCGTATCTAAGTTTGAACGTATCCGCGTTGGTACCGAGGGCGGGTAGAGGCGGTGTCGCACTGCTGGGGAGATCCCGTGGTAACACAGCAGATCGAGCTGGAAGCACAAGTCACCCTATCATGACAAATATATTTGCGGGACTCCGGGTCTACGGCGCGAAGGCGGGCCGCTACGGCGATTCTAGGATCAATAGTTCATGCATCAACTACGTGGACAGGGACAAAGGCAGTCGTAGAGTGCGTGCTGTGTACCAGTATGCTGAAGAGTCGGTACTATGCATTTTAGAGGTGGCGCCGTTGCCTGTCCGCGTTCGTAGCGGGACTCGCCTGGACGGCTGACGGAAGCAAGTACCAATGACGCGGAAGTACGGGTCTGACGGCCGGTGGCGTCGCCAAGAACAGTTGGTTGAGCTCTGACAGATAGGGGGCTGGCTGCAGCGGAAATGGAAAATCCAGTAGATCTCGATCCGTCCGGAACCGCCTTATTGGAGGGCTGATGAGTTCCCACAGCTGATCTGTCAGAGCCTAGAACTGCCGTCTCTGCATTTAGAGAAGGTGTTGCTGTGGTCTACCGGGATTTGCAGCTGAAGTTCCTCCCTATGATTAGACCAACAGCATAGGAAAGATCTACGAAATCTGAATAGGGGTCTAGACTTTTACCGGCCGCGGAGAATAGACTGATGCAGTTCATATGGCTCATGCAAAAAATTTCTTTGCTGCTTCGCCTCATTGGTGAGCGAGGTAAGGCTTGCATTTTGTTGGGCTTGTTAGCCCCTGACATTCTACATGGTCTGCACCCAAACTATTACAGAAGAGTCTGACAGGTACGTGTATACGTACGTACCTTAGGTATACTATTTATATCCTCCAAAACACGGGAGTTGATGAGATGCTACGGCGGAATTCTGACTTATCCTAATTGGTTCTCGACTGGAAACGTATAGTATCGTATAGAATCGATATGTATTCTAAGAAGCATCATAACACACATAGGCGTGTTAGAAGGTGGTTAGAAAATAGCAGCAGAAATCGCCAAGCCAACGGATATTCAAGAGAATGATTCAGAGTTGATCCAACCTTAATTCGCCCCGGGTGTGCGAGAGAGAAACGGAGAAGACACTTTTCGAAACCAAGGGAGTTATTGTTAGGATAAGGCCAAGATGCCTAGGAGTCGTTCACTCTATGTCAGGGATGGATATCGTACTATTTCGTACGATTTAAAATTTACTAATGGGAGCTTGGTGGCATTGGCTTGTAGGACGCCTCCTGTATTAGGAATCTGGCAGTCGTACTATATAGCCTCACGCTTAGAGGTACTTTTCTTAGTAGTTTATGGCTGAGCATTGATTGAGCGTCGCGTGGGTTGGGTGGGTGGCGGGAGTAATAGAGGAGACATAGGTAGAGGACGCTTAGCATTAGTTGTTCTCCGACGAAACTTTGATCGAGGGGACTATTATTCGCCACATCAGATCTATTTGCCGATGCTCGATCTTCAAGGTCCTGGTCACGCGGTCGACCACGCTGAGTATGTGATATAGTACACCTGAGTCTCTAAGTCTCCTGAAGTTCGTGGTTATCTGACCTAGCCCTTAGAGTTTCGAATCTTCTCCTCAGGGGTTTGCCAAGGCAATACTGTGACTATACTAAGTAAAATATCTGAGAAGGGGGCGACCCCCTCCAGCAGCGCTAGCAGAGGCATATTTAACTAGGCTTTACTACAACTATCTCTCTGAAATACTAGAATAAGGATTAACCGTTCAATCATATGATTCGTGACAGTTAAGGCATAACATAAAATGATCTTGAAGGCTTGATCAATGGAACCACGGCACCCATGTTAAGGGTGGCATTGGAATGCCTTCCAATGGTTAAGACTCGCTTTACAGCAACTCCTTAGCCTCTTGGTCGAGAAAAGATATCGAATAATAATTCCCGATCGGTACACCAGGCAATCTCTCATTGGCTCTTAATCCTACGATTTAGTCACAAGTATTTCAATGTCATCGGCAATTTATTTATCGCCGTGGGTTATAGGGGAGAGAGTATATGGACACGGACATCTTCTATGACATATGCATGAAACATGGGCCACTTTGCGTGATATCTACGTAGGTATGATTATCCTTTGTAGCAGAAATCTACGGGCGGCATGTTCGCGACACAGGCGCACGCGACCCAAGTGCCGATGGCTAGAAAGTTCCAAGGCGGTAGCTACGTTTTCTCGCACATCCATTTAGGTTGGGAACATCGAAGATGTAGTATGACCATGGCTTGATTTTGTTGCCACTGTATACTCCTCAGTTGCTAAGAGGCCATCTCACGTTCCATAGGTTTCGACCTCTCGGTAGTTTGATCACGGTATACATCTTGGAGGGCCTACCGCAACATCAACACTCATCATAGGACCTGAAGTTCTCCCATACATACCAAGACTTCTCTGCTTTTATTATCAAGTATTCATATAAATAGGCCTCATACCTCAATACCTACCTAATACACAGGTAAGTAAAGTACCTGGGTTCGGATATCATACTTGAAGTATAAGAACTCGAATTGAGCATTTCTCATGCTGCTTAGGTATCTATATCATCATGTTATTAACTATTATGGGATAATCACTCAGATCCTCGGAGAAATAATGTAGTGAAGTGCAATGTCAAATCGGCTGCGTTAAAAGTTAGGAATTCAAAGGATTAGTATGCGCACCGCTTCACAATAATTAGTAGTTGAATGGTTTACTTTTAAAATACAATAAAAGAGATAAATGAGGTAGAGAAAAATATTAAATAATAAATAATGCTCATTACAACCTACCTCCTACTTATAATCAAATTCTATATGGTATGGTATCTCGATTCAAGTCCAATAAACCAGTCTAACCCCTCAGGATGTTTCGCACAGGCTGGTGTCACTCTCCATAATCACTTCAAAGTCACATTCCTTTTCGTCTGTTCACATCTAAGCCAGATCTCCCTATTTTGCTGGCGGCTTATCGTTACATCCTGATGAGTCACGACCGCAGCCACGAAAGCCAAAGCATGAAAGAGCGCCTCGGTCATTATAGATGAAATCATCTGTACTCATGCATCAACTTCAAAATATTCATAAAGATTCATTCACCAAGTCAGGTTGTACTGTAGGTAAGGGAAGAGAGGGTAGAGGCCAAGGGATTTCCACGTACTAAGTATAAGGCTACTGCTGCCATCGTTAGGCGAACAGGTGGCACTCATATGCGCATAGGCGTCGAGATGTAGGTCGCGACAAGTATTGGCGAAGTTACCTTGAGGACGGGCTACTATCTTACCGGCGTCATTGCTGATGCAGCTAGAGGTTTTGGTTAGTCATTCGTTCCTTCAATAGGCCCGGCCTCTTGTCGTCTACGAAGAGGATATAATGACTACCTAGTCGGCTAGGTACTCATTGGTTCAGATTAAGTACAGAGTTCCATGTACTACCACTTCCGCCCGCGCAATATGCCAGGAGCCAAGCATTTCCGCCGTCTTGCTTCACTTGCCATCGTCTGCAACTTTCTTTGAAGGTCGCAATATTATTACGACCAGTTGCGGGCATACCGGGAGAGGCAACAGTTGAAGGAGCAGCAAAGGCGCCGTTGAGGCACCCAAGAGCGCAGAGGTACAATGATGAACGCATGGGGACAGTGAGGGTGCGAATAATGGAGAATCGAGTGTTCTGAGATCCAGCTTTCGGTGCTGTTGATTAATTGATGTACTAAGGTTTGATGATTAAAGGAAATGTAGAAACTATAAGAGAAATTGAACGATGTTTATATGTAAAATAGAAGCGGTGAGGCTCAACTAAGTGAATCGATATATTGAATAAATGGTAAGATAACGCGAACAGTGCCGGAGTGGGTGAGTATAATTTTAAGCAGGACAGTAATCAACACTCCTACCAATGTTACTACCATGACATATTTGGCACCGCTCCTCCGCTCAAACCAACTTCCTAAAACTCCTCGGGGTACTGGGCTCTCGAGTTCATCGTATAATCTTATTAGCCTAGTTTCCCAATATTCACACCTATTGGCTTCCTCTCCCGGCGGTTGCCACGATGTTGTATCCACGACTGCAGTCGTCAGGTTCGAAATCATCCCCAGCCAGGAGAGACCGAAGAATATCTTGAGACTCTGTTTAGACAGGGAATAATACATATACTATTTGGAGGTATTCGAGGGTTCTAATGCAGGTTTTTCGGGGTATATCAGCACATCTTGAATATACCAACCTTGTCAGATCCTGAATAAAGGAGAATTTGAGTGCACGGGCCACATGCAAAGATCCCTGCCACGCAACATGATACATCGCAATCGTCCAATTCTTTTCATCTAAAAGGAGATGGCTTCTAAGGTCATTCGTCAACACCAATTTCAGTTAGCAACTTGCTTTAGTGGCTTTGCGATTATAGAAGCCGATGGGAATATAATATCGGAAGAAGGACTGTTTTTTGTGTTTCAAACGAAACACGGTCTCGTCTGGACGCCGCGGTATTAGTGAATTGGTTGGGTGGCTGAGGGACGCGCCAGGTTGTAGGTCCTCCACTGAGCACAGCAACATTATCCTAACTCGAATAGCGAGATTGAAAGCCCTGATTTGGTCATTCGATGGGAATTCCTGTAAACCGAAGTATTCCTTCCTGTGAGCTTTATCTGTTTTTGCTTTTGATGAATTTAATCATTTTGATGAATTTAATCATTTTGATGAGGTCGCTATAGGTTCTCGATTCAGGAACGGAGCTACCGGTAAGCTCGGAGACGTAGTTTTTAACGCCGATATGGCGTTTTAAGAGAAAATTGCCTATGGGTTTCATTGTTAAGTAATAACAAGTTCACACCTGTTGATCAACATTCCGCCCTTCTTTGAAAGGTCATGTTTCAGCCCCTCGGTCTCTGGCGCAAGCTGACTGGTCTCGGTCTCGTTACAGAACGCGTCCAGCTCGGTCAGCAAGAAGACATCCGAGGCGACGCTTACGTCCTTATCTCCGGTTGGAATACATCGGTCATGACAGCGGCTTGTTCGGATTCCAAGAGCGCATTACCAACCAACGTATGTGCGGATGATAGCGGAGCACAGTTGGTAAGCAGGAAACTGCTAGTGCTTCTTCCTTATATTGTCCTACTCCCTCTTCCTTTTTCATCCACTATCCGCGCAAATACAAATTCAAGTCGTAAAGATCAATTTCGCAATTAGCTAGATCCTCCTTATCCAACATGTCTATTCTCCTCACCGGTGGCAGCGGCAAGACGACTCCACGCGTCGCGACATTGCTCGCTGCGGACAAGAGGGCCTTCGTCGTAGGCTCACGTCAAGGGCCTGGTGCTGGGTCAAATGGTCATCCCACCGTTAAACTTGATATCAGCGATGAGTCGACCTGGACGAAACCATTCGAGAATACACAGATCAAGGCTATTTACCTGATGGAGCCTCGGATTAGCGAGCCTTGGGTGCCCATGAATAAGTTCGTGGATTTTGCCAAGAAGCAAGGCGTCAATCGTATCGTTCTATGCGCTGGCACCTCGGCTACAATTGGCAAGGACGGAATGGGCAGAGTTTGGGAGCATCTCATCAAGTCTGGTCTTGAATACTGTGTGCTTCGCCCGTCTTGGTTCATGGGTACGTGGTGTCCTAGCCGTTGGCATCTATCGGTTCATATTCTTGGGACGCTGATACAGCTCATTTCATACAGAGAACTTGAGTGAACCGGGTCTTGCATTTACCGTCGGAAAATTGAACAAGATTTTCACCGCCACTCAAGATGGAAAGATCCCCTTCATCAGCGCGGATGACATTGCCGAGGTGGCCTATCATGCCCTGACGGACGAGAAGCCCTATAACTGTGACCTCAGGATACTCGGCCCTGAGAACTTGACATACGATCTGGTGCGATCATCCTTCCTATCTACCTATCCATTTCAATAGAAAGTGACATAGCTCTGTACTGACACGAAATGTATTTACAGATTGCCGAAACACTTTCCAAAGTTCTCGGGCGCAAGATTGAGCACGTGAAGCTTGACAAAGACAGTCGGATTGATGGCCTGGTCCAAGCCGGTCTGTCGGACTACTTCGCTCGATTTGTGACTCGTTTAGAAGTCATGGCTTCGGAAGACTTCGAGAAGGGGACATCCGATGATGTCGAAAGGGTAACGGGACACCCTCCAAAAAGCTTCGAGAAGTTTGCTGAGGAGAACAAGGCTGTCTGGTCGTCCAACTAGTTTCCTCAGGAGATTATTTGTCAAGTGTAAAAGTAGCTAAAAATGATCAACACCCCCATTCTGATAGACTCATAAAATAATCTTTACTCCGCTCTTCGTATTATCTCTTTGATGCATGTAGATAACTATAATTGACCATCTACTTGAGGATGTTCAGGAAGCATTGGGCTACTGCCTGCCAGGTTACAGATACATATCCCTATCATCGAGCCGCCACTCAGCGAGAAGCTGCAAGATCGCGAGCATGGCCCGGTACAGTTCACTCTGTCGGACTGGAACGGGGGTATAAAATGAGTTTCTTAGGTAAAATGAGTAGAACTGAATAGAACGCCTTGCTTTGAAATTTGGAAAATATCGCTGATTCGCGCTGGTCAAGATCAAGTGATTCCAGGTTGTCGATCTTCGGGACCGCTGTAACAAGCATCTTGTCCGCCTTGATGAGCCGTTGGGGGTGTTGACGACGAGGTTGATCCCAGTGGTTGAGTGTGTCGCGCTACTGACAGTGGAGCAAAGCAAGGCATCTCTACCCCCGGCTGCTCATACGGCATGATAGGAATGTCAAATCGGGAGAACCAGCCCACGACGGCGGTGTTGGTCTGGAAGTTAGAAGGGCCGTAGTTGATACGCACCCCTGACGAATAAGGTTGTGAATGTCTTCACACGACCTCCCAGTTATGCTTGCTTCTCAATCACCACAACGGTCTTTCCGGCATCCTTCAGTTCGCACGGCAGCATGTATACCTGACGAGCCGCCGCCAACGACAGCAATATATGGCAGTATGGTGTCTGCTGCGGAGAAGGACGACGTATCGAGCGAGGCGCTCAGGCTATGAGAGACAAAAGAGATGAGAATGCCAAGCAATATGTTCGCTCTCATGAGATGTAGGGCTAACAACTTCTTTTAAATTAATGGCGTATTCCTACGAGTTCGGAGTACCAAGATATATGCCATTGCGTTTCGACTCTAACTGGGTGGTTAAGAATACCTGAACAATAGCTAGTCTGGCTCCCAAGACTATAGGTAGCCACAAGCAATCAGTGATTATCCTGATCCTGTGTAGCCTTCCAAAGAAATCGATCAGTCGAGCATCAGAAGCTCCTGCGGAAAAATGGAATTATGATCATATATACGAAGCGAAGCAGTGCGCTCTCTAGACAGGTCACTGAGTAATGTTTTCTGATAATCAATCCTTAGGATGGCTTAGTAAGCGGAGGCCCTCATGATCGGTCAGAAGACCGCTTGATGTTCTTCGAAAAAGGCATCCATGTAGGAGAAGAATAAATTACCAGCGGGCTGGGGAAGAAAGGATACCTGAAATACCAATCGGCCTTCTCATAGCGCCATCTCTCGATCATAGACGGGCGTCAGCCACCCGAGGAAGGTGACAAAGCGGCATCGCGGAAAATTTTATACCCAGCTCTGGCGCTGTCGGGATAGCGCCAAGTCGCATTTTTAATTGTCTCCTGCCTATCCGGACTCATCTTGATGTTAAATATATTCTCTACGAGGGATTCCAAGTGCACAATGCTCTTTTAACTGACACAGGTATCTGGGCGTTTGACTCCATGATTACTAATCACATTGTGTTACAGATTTCCGCTATGTTGTTTCATATTAATATGACATTAGAGAGCGAGCTGACTTTAATCATCGGCGCAGTGTCTTCCGTCACATTGTAATATTAACATAAATGGAGAATGTATATGAAAACCTGTCACATACACACTTATATAATACGAAAGATCTCTTGATTATGTAATACATCATAGGCATGTTCCCATAAACTATCGTGACTCCTCTTCCCTTTTCAGTGCTAAATCCCGCACCTGGGAACGCCAACGATAACAGCAACATGCCCGCTAAATTAGGTACGTTAGCTGCTACCACAACGAAGAACAAAGATACCTAACATAGAATATTAGGTCTCCTTGCGCTATTCGCCGCCAACGTAATAGCCTTGACAACATACGGTTTTCTTGACAATTGAGATGACCTGGTCCTAGTAACTCCACTCATAGTATGTTGACCCTATCGGTGGCATCACTTTAGGCCTCGTCACTCCGTACCTCTACCGATCGCAGAACATCTATTTTCAGGGGAGTTTCTGATTGCTCCTCATGGTCCTGTGTGCCACATTTCGTGCTCTTAATCTCAATTGATCTGAGGGGTAGGCTGTCTTTGTCAATATTCCAGTATTTATTGGCGGAGCTGACCCTGCGCTCGAGCCACGGAGCGACATTGTTCGGATTGGAACCTCCTCTAGTTCTACGTTGAGAAGAAAAGCTCGTTATCCGCGTATAATAGCTGCTCATGCTTGTAGTAAAGCATAGAGCCGCACCAGGGACAGCCGGCATACTGTAGACCAGGAAGACACTTGTCAATTCGCTCAAGGCCCAAAAGCCCACCGGGGATACCGCATATGTTGAATCGTCCGACCGCAGGTACATCTGTGTGGCAACTAAACGGAAGATGGCAGAAATGCAGCCGCTGCGCCATATCGCGTTAGCATATTATTGTAAGCTCACATAAGGGCTAATGATATATTATGCAAGGTCCACAACTTACAATACGCCCACTGCAAATATCAAAGCTACGCCGACCTTTTTCTTGGTCGACAATTGTAAACGCCAGATAACGCGCTGCGGAGCTAACAGAATAACAATGTCTGACACGACATTGACAGACGCAGATGTCACCTCAGTTGCTTTAGTATTGAGGCAATACCCTCCCTCGACTGTTGGGTCCCATATCTTGTGTTGCGGTGTACATTGTCGGGCCTCTACAATGGTGGCTGCTGTATAATACAGAACATTGAGCCACAAGACGATCTGACATAACCAGTAGAATGTATTTCGTGTGCGCGAGGAGAATATACGTATCCATTCGATCAAGATAGCTACTTTAACCGGCGCAATGGCCGTGTTGTAGAGTAGGCCAGCGATATAGACCCACTTTCATCCAGGGGTTAGTCGGATACAGTGCAAGAGGCACGGGTAAGACTTACATATGAAAATCCAATCGTATCTTTAATGCGAACATTCCACTCATGAACCCACCAGCCCAACTCATTATATTCAATCCGCAGAAGGATGCCGGCAAAAGCCATATACGAGGCCTAAACCACCATGGTTAGAATGCGTGGGATAAGTAGCTTGATTTACCTACAAAGCCAGAGACAACAAGGGCTAGTATTATGTCAGCGCCTATCTAGGTGTCGTAGATACATGTAGAATCTCAACAGCAGCAAGAAAACTTACCTGTTTCAAGCCTTCCCATAGCTTGCTTCAATACGAATAGCCATGAGTATATGCGAAGCAGGAACGCGAGACTTGTGAGAGTGATACAGGTAATTAGAATAGCATTGGCAAGTTCGTTGTCGTTTGGTGGGTTGTCGAAATTGGGGGTGACACCTGCAGGCGCCCCGAGAGCCGGCTCATTGAGCCAGGCCTGTTGCTGAGCTGTATCCATGGCTACAACTTGAATATGCACACTTCCAATGGGAGAATATTTCACAGGTACATTAGGGAGTTAGTGTATATAGTGCCAAGGTGGTTTGACCCATCTTAAATAAATTTGATCAAATAGAACATGATGTTCTGCCCACGAATGAAATGAAACGGGAGGCAGTTTCGAGTTAACCAAGTTATGTTCCATTTGAGCAGTTGGTAGATAGAACGTGAAGGATTATTGATATCAAAATCATTTCATTGGGTTGCAGTCACATTGATGTTGGTTAGTCGTGCATGCGATCCTTTGCTTATGGCTAGGTACGGGCGCGTGCTTATCAGACAAAAGGGGTGGGGGAGGAACAATTGCCTATCGTAAGACTCTGTGCGAGTTAACAAGAGGAGTCAGGTCCTACACGCAGGCCATGGTGAGGCTCTTTCAAAAGACTTGGCGATAGAGGTTAGGGGCAGGTTAGCGCTCCTTGCCTGCATATGCCAAGTAATATCCGCTAAAGCTGAGAAGCCGTCTCCCCTTTTTCTTCCTTACTGATTCGAAAAGCCAAGCTCGTATCATTGCATAATTCAACATATTGAGGCTGCGATCACAAATTAGAGACGACATCTATATAAGTCTTCTTTTTCTCTCCCTTGACCTTGGTCGAATCAGGGTTCAACCATGCGAAGCCAACAGCCATCAAGCATGGGTGTTGAAGAGGTGGATAGTGATATTCCGACGGTAGATCCAGAGATGTGAGGGCAGTCGCACATTTTTGGGTTAAAGAGATAAACTAAAGAAACAACCAGCGATGACAGATTTAATTACATCCAAGGGTCTCAATACTGGCTGATCTTGTCATCGTATGTTGTTTCCGAAATAATGTCAAGGACTACGACTGATTCTAAATTAGCCTAGGTGTAATGATGTTCATAGTGACTTTCGAAATTCCAGTGGTTGCTACTACGGTCGTTGCGATTACCGATGACCTTGGCGGCGACAACAATAGGACCTGGCTGCTGACCAGCTACTTACTCGGATACGTTGGTGAGTAACGGGAGTTCACTTCTACTATCTTCCGGCGCTTCTGATGCTTTCCAAGCTATTATCGTGGTATCCTCTAAGCTCAGTGATATATATGGACGGCGGCCTCTTTTCATCACTTGCATGCTGATATTTCTCGTTTTCTCGGCTGCATGCAGTGCGGCACAGACCATTACGCAGCTGTAAGTCATCATAAAGGCCTCTGCCCAAGATCCCACATCACATCACTGATGCTCGGATCTACCAGTATTATCTTTCGCGCATTCCAGGGACTGGGCGGCGGTGGAAGCTACTCTCTCGGGACAATTATAACTATTGAGTTAGTACCCAAGGCACGGATTCCTACAACAACAGCACGGTTATCAATCAGCGTATCTCTTGGCCTGCTTCTAGGGCCAGTCATTGGAGGTGTAATAAGTTCGAATACTACATGGAGGTGGATATTCATCGTGATGTATGTCTAATCCGAGTTCAATTATAAGTTTCTAATTCGTTAAACTAGTGTACCCTTTGCGGCGATTTGCCTCGTCTTCATTATCCTTGGCATGCCCAAGGACTTTCCATACCAAGGTCGACCAAGCCATCTTCAGCATGGATTTAACTATCGTACAGCTAAGTCGACGCTGGGGAAGCTTGACATACAGGGTGCCTTTCTACTACTTTTCGCAGTCTTGTCCTTGACTGCAGGATTCGAAGAGGCCGACTCTAGATTTCCATGGAAGTCAGCATACGTTATTACACTATTAACATTATCCGGGCTTTTTTGGCTACTCCTCCTGATCTGGGAACGACACGTAACCCAGAAAGATAGCACCAGGGAACCTGTATTGACCTGGAGGTTTTTTACAAACCGATTCATGATGGGAGTACTTCTGTAAGTCGCGAATAGCTTAATACAAATAATAACTAACATCTACTACTCAGCACTTTTCTATTCCTTGGGGGGCCATTTGTCGTTTCGGTATACAATTTGCCCCAAAGATTCCAGCTAGTCAATGGCCTCAGTGGCTTAGACGCAGCTGTGAGATTAATCCCTTTCACCATCGCTTCTCCCGTGGGCACGGGCTTGGCATCAATAATTGCTAGCAAGCTCAAGGTCCCGGCTATCTTGATTATTATCACGGGAGCATGTCTACAGGTCATCGGATTTTCCCTTCTCGGTACCTTACCTATTACTACAGATCTGCTGCCTCGCACCTACGGGTTCGAAGTAATTGCAGGTTTTGGCTGCGGCATGAATCTTGCACTCCTATTTGTCATTATCCCATTAGTGGCTGAGCAACGCGATCAAGGTAAGCTTAGATCATTCCATAAAACCAGATTGAAGAAGAACCAAAGTTAACGTTTTGAAGCTGTTGGGATGGGCACAGCGAGTCAGTTTAGAATGATAGGTAGTTCTATCTCTGCTGCCGTTGTAACGTCAGTCTATAACGGATACAGACAACCTCGACTGGTAAGCCTTGACACATCTGATCTGGGCGATGAGCGGGTGCGGTTGGTATACGCTGGAGCATTCAACGTCCAAATGATTGTTCTGGCTGCTTTTGCGGCAGCACAGATCCCTTCTGCTCTACTACTTTGGAAGAGACCCCAGATTAGAACGTAAATAGTAGTAGCTATGAGAATGGTAATGTCGTACAATAGAAACAATGACAATGGAGGACTCCAATAGCCTGCTGGATGGATTTGGCAGTGCAATCCTCCTAATGATCCATACCTTAGGTCTAGAGGCAAGTCTAACCGAGCTTGAGTCCCAACGTGTCTACGTGTATCTACCTCTTAATACAGTTGTTCCCCTATAATTGCATGGGTTGCTATCAGGGCTGGCGAATGGACACTTCGTGAAACCAATCTCAATCACTTGAATAGATTTAGCCGTAGGTCAGCAGATACTGCGGAAAGCTCCTTCAATGGTAAGATGCCTTCGGATAAGGCCTCACCGGTGTGACATTGTATGCTTCAGCTGCACCAACAACTAAATGTCTTGCACCAACACATCCGGATTCCTACGTCAGTTACCCCAGCAGCGTGCATACAATGCAAGACATATCTATTAGCCGTACGCAATTACAATATCTTGCATGGAGTGGCATCCATTTTATGATAGTAATAATAGTAGGTACTTGTAGGTACTTAGATACCTTGAAAGAGATCGGACTTCATTTGTCGATCTAGCCCCGAGTATCTACTAGGTACCTACTTACCTAACCTACGTAAAGTAAGGTACCTGTCTGGTAAAAACTCAGGCGTTGAAGGTGATTGAAGGAAGAAAGCTTGAGCGTTATAACACACCCAGCCGAATGACGCCCACCTAAGGTCGGAGTAGAATTAAACACCGCACATGTAACCATTTATGATATTTGAGATTTGTTATCGCAGATTATGAGTTCAGACACCTACAAGTGTTCACTTAACGATTCATTGCTTAGCCTAATCTAAAAGGCGTAATTCGAGTTTTACAAGATAATAGTACACAAGCGCGCTATGTGTTGTTCGGCAGTCATAGTGCCTAGGAAGCTTCTACAAAGCTACCGGCCCAGTCCTGGAGAAATCACCAATTAAATTATATAGCTTAATCACTAAGTAATGAAAGTCAACTAGACGTGTTGGCATGGTACCGTGAGATAAGTCCGTGGCTTATTTCCTAGTACGGCCTAACGTTACCCGCGTGAAGGCGGGACAGGGGTGGCACGGGAGAGGATGGATGCTGGCTCTGTCTCCTTTACAAGCTCTTGCACAGCATCAGGAAGGAATGTGCTAAGCGCGTCCGCTTCTGCATGTGATATCAGCTGCGTGTTGTAGCCGAATTCGACAAGTAGGCTGCCATCTTTCCGCTCCAGAAACTCAAATTGCAAGGGGAATATGCTTCCTGTCGGCGTTATTCTATTGCTTGTTTCCCCAATCTGTACATCTGGCCCGAAGCATACAGATCGTTCAAGGGAGTCCGACTGCCAATGATACACAACCATCACATCCACGCCGCTGGCATACATGTCATTGACGTTAACGGATGACGCAGCAGATTGTATCTGCACATAGGGTAACTGGTTGCTGATGCATAAGTTAATCTCGGAAGAGACGGCGTCCAATAACACTTTAGCACTGCTTAAACTCACGTCGTCCAATCGTAGCCGAATGGGGAGCCTGTCCACGAAGAGACCTAATATGCTATTTGTTCCGGGCTCGTCTCGGTTCATGTAGGGCAAGCCCAATGCAATATCTGAAGTGCCAAATACGGCGCGTAATACGAGCGCCGTAGCAGCTACTGCTATACGTTGCGAGTACATGTGACTTTGCCTCGAGCCCGTAGAGATTGGTGAAACGTCAGGTCGAGCTATGATAATGGACCTAATTGAGCCAGGGGCACCCATTAATTGTCCCTGCGACTGTCGCTGAAGTTGTGGTATGGTTGGGATTCCTTGGAGGTGCTTTTTCCAGAACTCATTGCGTTCTTGATCCTGCACGTTTGACACTGCAGACCTTTGGGATCTACACCACTGCAACCACTGTACCCAGTCGATGTAGGTGGTTGCTGATCCGTGAGTGTTAGGATCCCTTGAACGGATGTCGTTGCGATTATCCTTGGACATTTTTCCGTGGTCCATTAAATTGCCATATCTTCGACTCACCCACTGCAGCATGAGCTCTATAGACACCTTGTCTGTGATGATATGATGCATGATCAGCACCACTTCTAGCTCATTGGTTGGATCCTTCCTAATCCAGAAGATGACTTTCACCAATTGATCCGAAGCCAAGTCGATGGGTTCATCAGCTAGAGCCCGCAGACCTTGGAGATCTAACTCGTCATCATAATAGCAGTGTGGCGTTACGATATCTGAACTGATATGACGGAAAGGTCGTCCTTCAGAAACTACGTAGCGCGCTCGGAGCATAGGATGTTCTCTTATGAGGTCGATGAAAGCTTGCGTGAGCTTTTTGATATCGACGGGTCCACGTGTAACGAACTGGGTAGTCGTATTGAAAGCAGATTTAGTTTCTGAAATAGTATTTGCTTGGAAAAACTCTTCTTCTAGATACGAAAGTGGAAGGCCTGGTGATGAGTCGTGACTTGAATGGTTCGTGTGAGGGTTGTCACCCCTTTTGATCGAAGACAAGAAAAAGGAGAACGAATAGCTCTTTGTCGAGCGTGTGGGAGAAGAGGGCCTAACCCGTTGGTCTATCTTTCTTGCCAAGCGCCCAAGGATAGTCTCCTGGATGAGTAGAGATGCAGGAATATGATGTCCTATGGACTCCGTGATAATGCGCAAGGCCTTAATAGCCAAAACAGAATTCCCCCCTAAGACGAGGAAGTCGTCATCAGTGCGAATACGTGCAGAATCGCTTAGGCTGAGTAGGCGTCTCCATGCTTCGGCGATTACTTTTTCTGTGGGAGATAGCTCATCACTTTCTATATGGTCTCCGCTGTCAGTTACTTGCCCAGGTCTTGATTGTGGTTGGGCGGCGAGCAATAGATCTTTGAGCTTCTCACGGTCCAATTTCAAATTGGCCGTCTTAGGCAAAGCAGGAACCGCTAGAATCTGTGATGGATGTGCATAACTCGGGAGTAGATCAGCAAGTCTTGCACGTAGAGCCGTGATATCCACCTCCTTAGGGGTTACGAAGCCCACAATGCGAAGGCCCTGGTCCCCTAATTCAGTATTCTCCAAGGCTATAGCTGCTGCGCTCTGGACATTATCCCTGTCTGCAGCTTCAAGAGCAGTCTCAACTTCCTCGAGTTCAACGCGGAACCCGCGTATCTTGACCTGATGATCACTACGACCTCTATACGAAACTTTCATGTCTCCATTCCAGTATCCTAGGTCGCCGGTGCGGTACATAATGCGATGACTGGGCTCCGAGGAAAAGGGATTTGGGATAAATCGTGACTTGGTCTTCTCTTCATCTGTATCACGCCAATACCCGCGCGTGATTTGACTACCAGAGATGTATATCTCGCCCGTTATGTACTGAGGCACCAAACACATGCAATGGTCAAGCACGTAAATTTTTAGCCCTGGAAAGGCTCGGCCTATGGTTACTTCTTGGCCGGGTAAGAGTTGGGTTCCTGATACACATCCGCACTGCACATATCTTAGAACTTCCATCTTCAAATATGAGAAATACGTAGCATTCGAGCCTCTTCATGAGACAGATAGGTTCAAGAAAGGAGGGAAATAGAGTTCATCATACCTCACTAGGTCCGTATATGTTGATTAAAGTCTGTACTTTACTTGCCCAGGTATTGACAGTTGCTTGAGGAACTGGCTCGCCTGCGAGCGCCATGGCATCTAGGTTCTGGTAGTCCTCCGGCAAGAGGGCCGACAAGAGAGAAGGTGTCGTAAATATTCCGTTGACGTGCTTTATATGCTCGAAAGGGTCTTCAGGATCCTTTAGAACAAGAGTCGCGCCATAGCAGAGCGAGCTGACGATCTCGACAAGAGCCATGTCAAAGCCTGCATTATCGATTGTCAATTAAGAGTCACTATAGACGTAGATACAGTCGCAGATGATGGGTTAGCATTACCTAAAGCGCACAGCTGAGAAAGACGCCGGCCAGGTGCCGAGAAGAGCCGGACAGCGGGCACCCTAGTGGCGTTTAGGACAGTTAGATTATGTAATGGGACCCCTATAAGCCGTCAGCTTCTCGCCGAAATCACGTCAATTAACTTCTCATTTCTCTTACGCACCTTTTGGTATTCCCGTAGTCCCTGACGTGAAAACAAGATATATAGTATCCGTTGGCTCAGTTATAGTGTCTAATTCATCAGAGCAGATATCTGTGGCGCGCTGCAGAAACTCATCGACGATAATAATGGCGGAATCAATATCATTATTACCAGTACCTTGAATCTTATTTGCACAGTGTCGATTCGCAGCTAGGAAGACTGAGGCACCACTCTGCTTAATGATGGTATCGATTCGTTTCATAGGGAGGCTGACGACGTCGATAGGACAGCAGATACATCCGGCCTTGAACACAGCCAATATCGATATAACCCAATGAAGCGAACCATCAGCTAGAACGCCAACAACAACATCTTTCAGTGACAGCCCCTGTAGATTTTCTCTTAGCTTCCTAGCCAACTTGTTGGCTTCCTCATTTAATCCGCCATATAAAATCTTGTCACCATACGCAGATTCGATGGCACAATGAAGAGGCCACTTAGATACAGCAGCTTCGAACATATCTTTGATCGTTGTAGGATCCGAGTTCGGTTCTCTATAATCATTCTCGTCGAACCCGCTAGGGGCTTCTAGGATGGAGAGCTTCTCTTCCTCATCCATCAGTCGTAACCGAACATCCTGCATACGTGCATTCTTCGGATCCATTAGCCCGCTCAACGCATTTTTGAAGTGTTTCAAAAGCCCTGATATATCGGACTGCGCATAGAGTGAGTTGTCGAAAAGGATCCGAGCCCGAAGTTCATGATCACGAGTGCTACTATGCTCACTTCCATTCCTCCTCTCAAGCAACAAACTCAGTCCGAATTCCATAAGGTCATAGTCCTCTACAGTCCACTTCATCAAATCTCCGACAGGAGGGAGGTCGTATTCAGTAACCACGAGGGTCTGTAGCATTCTATGGATGCTCTCGCCAGCCATGGAAGCCATCACCTCTACAGCAGACCATTGAAATTCCAGCATCTGTAGGAGACGGCTGTTGACAGCTGACAGCGCATCTGTAACTGTCTGTTCACCCTCAAATTCGATAGGAAACGGGACCGTGTTTAATAGAGGACCAACCACGTGTTCAATATCTCTCACGGACTCGATATTCCGTCCCGAGAATACGGCGCCGAAAGCCACGCGATCAGAGGATGTGTAGTTAGACAGGACGAGACCCCATGCACTGTAGAGCAACGTTGACGGTGTGACTCTCCTGAAGCGTGCTGCTTGCTCTAACTCGACTCCATTAAATCCCAAATCCAGCTTCGCGCTGTTTGTCCACTCAGACGAGCTTTGAAATGGAGGCGGTTTTGGTATATTCAATCTAGGAAGAGCCAAATGGGTTTCCAATATCTTGGTCCAGAAGGAAATTCCCTTGGCGTCAGTTTGATGTTTCATTTGGGCTTGGGCCACTTCAATGAATTGTGTAGGTTTCTTTGCTGGAGATGCCTCACGGCCTAGTAAGACTTCTTGAACCTCATTCAATATGATATTGAGAGACCAGCCATCAGCCTGGACGTGATGTGCCGAAAACAGCAATGTCGAGGATACGCCCGGCACAGTAACCAGATAGAACACGTTTACAGGGATGAAGACTTCACCCTGGTCACTTACTGATCGAACTTTTTCGAGAATACTTTGAGAGTGAACACGAAGAACCTCGTCTAACCGGTCCAATGTTGTTTCCTCTTCAGTCCAGTCTAATTCTAGTTCTGTATTAACCTCCTGGCGTTCGTCCTTGATGAGAAAGACAGTGCGAAACACAGTGTGTCGATACAGCACTCGATACCAAGCCTCCCTGAGACTGGTTTTATAAAGGGCATTATCTGTGTGTGGCATATGGATGCGGAGAAGCGCACTATTGGCACCATGACTTTTCAAGCTCGCCCGAACCATTTTTGTCTGGAGAGCCGACATTGGTCCCGTAATCGATTCTTGCTCGTCACTATCATCCTTTTGTCCTTGTGTTTTTCGCGTCCCTTCTATAACTGGAACATCTTCTTGTATAGCGTCGCACACAGCCCTGAGATTTGGCAAGTTTAATAATGCCCTAATTCCCAATGAAAGTTGTTTGCTACGCAGGTAAGATAGGACTTTGAGCGCTGCAAGAGAGTTTCCTCCCAGCTCTGAGAAGCTTTGGTCATCTGAAACTTCTTGAAGGGGTACCGTCGTTGCGGCCGAAATTGCCCTTTTCAATGTTTCCATCTTTGACAATCGGGACTCGCCACAATTATCATCGGTATTGATGATCATATTCGACTCTTCAGCTTCCAAAAGCTGTTGTAAGGCTCGGTTGTTGGCCTTGCCATTAGCTGTCAGGGGGAGCACATGCAATGCCTTGATCTGATCTGGTACAAGAAAAGCGTCATGGCTCTGTAATAGATTCTGGCGAAGAGCTCTAACATTAATATTCTCTGGTGTGACGAATGCCACCAAGCGACCACGATGCATAAAGGCTGTAGCAGTTCGAACTTCCGTATGCAGTAACATAGGGATCACTTGGGAGTCGATATTCACTAGAAAGCCACGGTTCTTGACGAAACTGTCAGCTCTCCCAGCAAATACAAGGCCATGTTTAGTCCGTCGGGCGAAGTCCCCAGTCCTATAGATTCGCTGCCCTTGCCAATACGTAAATTTCTGCGCCGTGAGTGTCTCGTCCTTGTAGTAGCCAGTCGCCAAACAAGGACCCATCATGCAGATTTCGCCATAGTCAGACTCAGCATCTGCGTCATCAAGTAACACCACACGGTTATTGGGTGTAGGGCGGCCAAGAGTAATAGGCTTTGAAAGGTCTACTTCACTTATCAAGCAACCAACGGTCGTCTCTGTGGGTCCATATCCATTATATATTTTACGACCTGGAGAAGACCACTTCTCAATCAGCCGCATGTTAGGCATTTCGCCTCCCAAAATGAGCTTCCTAAGCTGCGAGCAGGCCTTGACATCGTGGATAGCTGACAACATTGATGGCGTTATGATAACGATGGTAGCATGGGCCATGCAGTTCTCAAAGTCGGAAACAGCCGCGATAATCAACTGGGCACCATTGCAAATCGCGGAGAAAATGATTCCGGTACAGGCATCAAATCCGGGCGAGAAAGTCAACAACAATTTATCTTCTGGACGAGCGTTCGTATTCAAAGGAATCTCTTCATCCCCATGCGTCACATAGTTCAGAAGAGCATTATGGGATATCATAACGCCTTTCGGTTTTGAAGTCGTTCCCGATGTGAAGACAATGTATGCTAGATCATCTGGCTTGATCTGCGCTTGGGGAAGTTCCGGCTGAGTCTCTCGCCCTTCGTTGACAGACTCTAATGCTGCTCTTATCTCGTTGAGTGACACAACATTGTATTCTGGGTAGTCGGAGGAACCCAGATTCACCACAACACGAGCAGAGATCCTTTCCAAGGTTGAAGTAATACGGTCTTCAGCCCAGGCCTCAATATCGATAGGCACATAACAGGCGCCAGCCTTTAGGACACCCAGAAAGCTTGCAACCATCTCATAAGTCCGGGTTGCTAAGACGGGAACCAGCTCCCCGGGATGGACTTCTCTATTCAGTAGGATCCGGGATATTCTGATTGCCGCATCATTGAGTTCTTGATAAGAAATCCTTCTTGATCCATACCATATAGCCGTGTGAGTAGGTCTCTCATAGGCCCAGCGGTCGACGAGATCGCAAACTGATCTTACTTCTTCTGTTGTGCTCTGGGCAGCCATCCCTTGCGCAGGCGAGTCTACGTTGGTAGCAGACTCGACTGGAAGAGTGAAGTCCATCGGGATTGGAGGTGTACGCTGAGCGTCGGCAGGTGAATCTGACTCAGTTATTGAGTTATTTTCGTTTAAGAAGGGGATGGATCGGTTGATAAGTTTGGTGCTGGCGTGTTGACTTTGAAAGTTAGAGCGCCTAGGGGTTGCTCAAATGTGCGGCATCGGAAGGTTGCGTGGGTTTCGGTACTCTTTAGAGTGTTTTGTGAAATATACATCCCTTATGTCCTATGAGATTAAAGGGAAGTACCTACATGTAGATACTTAGGCAAGTACCTTCTTCTGATACCAGTGTACTTCGATGTAATTTAGGTATAACAGGTTTGACTGCTTAAGATAGGGCCAGGACAGTGGCGTGGCACACTTGAAAGTACCTAGCCATACCCTGGCGCCAGTAGGGTAGGCTTTAACCACAATGTAACCAACGTCTTGTATATTTTATAAAACGCGCATGTGCATATGCAGACCAAGGATCTGCGAAACCAACACCATGCCGATGTAGTTGGGGGCCGGTCACAGATTCAACGGGTAACCGATATAGCTGTACCAAAAAGTAATGAAATGGAATTCCAAAGAAGCTAAGGCTCAACGCGTGTAGGTCGGATATTTCATGGTAGCTGCTGATTCCTATCGATATAATTCCCAAGACTGAAATAAATCATGGTATATTCGTCAAACTGTGCTATATAACTAAAGAAATCTCAGCTCTCTAGGTTAAAATCGTGGTTGAAAACAAATTTCAGGTCCTTGGCCTTGGCCTGATATGTGATCTTTAAGCCTATATTCGGTTTGTATTCCATCGGTGCGGTCTTCCCTTTCCTGGGATTCCAAACCACCCACGCCCCGAAAGTCGAATTCCCAAAGCAAACGGGCATAAGTAAGCATTATCTGTGCCAAAGCAAGCGGTTTCCCGACACAGCTACGGGTGCCGATGCTAAAGGGGAAATACGGGGGCCTGGAATCTGCGTCCCGATTGGCCTTGTCATTGTCATGGAGCCATCGCTCAGGGATATAACTGAATGGATCCGCCCAGTATTCTGTTTTGTGATGGATAGCATATACGCCTATACCAACTTCACAGCCTCCCGGTATGAAGTCGTTTCCTACATACATTCCCCCGGTCTGCACCTGGCGCCAAAGCGATGCGCCTCCGGGTGGTGAAAGGCGCAGAGCTTCGTCTATGCAGGCTCGTAGGAAGACACACGAATTCAATCTTGGACCAAGACGGATCTCGTCTACTGACGAGAAGGTACCTCGTATTTCCTTGGTTACACGGCCGTAGCATCGTGGTGACTTGGATAAGTAATGTGAAACAGCGGCCATGGTTGTTGCTGTAGTATCAGATCCTATATGTAGAGTCACTATGTTAGAACCAACTAGCCCCTTCGTATATCGTTCCTAGGTATTTATCTATGTGTAGACGAAATCAAGCCGTGTCAATGAAGCGGAAAGAATTGAGGACCTACCTGCCACAATGAATGTTGCCGTCTCAGTGCTGAGTTCCATAGGGCTAAGCCCTTCTCCTGTATCCGGATCTCTACATTGTTGCAGAAACGAAAATATGTCTATAGGCTGAGTACTTTCTTGGAGCCGCTTACTGAGCAGTTTGCGAAGGAAGTTCGCGAATATAGAAGACGAAGCTGCAAATCTTGTGAATCTATCCATGCGACCAAACGTCAATGCCGGCGCTTGAAAGATTACGCCTAGTCGAACATTCGACTCGTGAATTGCATCTATAACATAGCGGAATTTCGTTTCCTCCATGGTACGATAGTCGATACCGAAAGCCACAGCGGTCATTGAGTCAAATGACAGATAGTTAACTATTCTCTATGTTAGTATATTACGCACAACGCTGCTCGATAGCATTATTATATGAGACATTGCCAGAGGGCGAAACTATTTGCGGCCGGGCGTAGACTATCACCACACCCCATTAATAGCGCAAGAATGGTCTGTACTGACAATGGCGTGCCATGTCTAAAGGTCTGGTCCACTTCTCATCGCGCGAAAGGTGACTCCGTAGAACACGGCAGAATGTATTAATTCTAGAAATTAGAATAGGTTCGAACAATCTCAGACTATTTTCGGAGAAAGCTCGACTAATTATGCGTCTTCGACGGGCGTGTTGGACCTTGTCGGACATGGTGAGAGTATTCGGCGCTTTCGAAGCCAAGATTTTGTAACTCTGAGATTTCTTCACATGTGCCGAATGACCATAGATATCTGTGTCGCATTCAGGATTAGTGACTACAATACCTAAATTGACGCTGGACATAGGCTTGTAGGCAATCTAACCGTAAAGTGCTAATGTGTTGTTGATCAGAACTCTGTTGGGACCGTAACGGACGCGGTCGCCTAAAATTATCATCAGCCTAGGGTTTTATCGTACTTGGGTTCTTAAGGTTGTGGGCTTCTAACCGTATTTCAGGTGGCAGCGCCACATGTCAATGTGTATGTCTCCTTTCCAGGCATGATATGCAGCATATAAATTCGTAAATCTAGCAATAAGAGGCCCCGGATACTTGGCGAGAGGGTGAGAGACGACATGGTGACCTAGCTAGGAGAATAAAAATCTTAGTCTAGTTTATAGAGCTCCATATAATGCAAGGGACTCACGAATATTACTAATGAAAATACTATCAAGGTAGAAATCGTAGTTCCAGCTACACACAACCAATTCGCCATATCGAAGAAGACTGAAAGTATAATATGGTAGAATTAGATACGTAGCGGCTTGTAATGTTCTCAGGACTTGTTTTCGGGAGCACGGAAGATTAAATTGAAAGAATATAAATAAAATAGACCGTGGGATCTTCTCGTTGTGGAAAAATGCTACTATCAAGATAACCCCTTAACCGCACGTAACGCCCCCGACCTTGAACTCCGTATCAGGTAACCTCCGAAGAAACGTCAGAAAAAGCAACATCGACCACGAGAAAATAGCTCATGGTATAAAAGGATTACTCCGCAGCGATACTGTCGAAAACTATCCAATCGGAAATACGCGTCATTAGTTGTGTGGTTTTGATCCTTTGCTCGCCGCTCTCTTGATTGCAACTCTACTCGCACTAAAACTGCAGTTGGTAGTACTAGGCTCTATGAAGTCGTCACACCTCAGCATCACTCAGCCTGCCTGCTTTTTCCTGCATTTAGCGTCTGCATGTTGGACCAAAGTTCGATACGGGTAAGCTATTTGTGAGATGTCATTGCGACTTGGGGTGACTTTCTACGCCATCATTTCGCATCAAGATGATAAGGATCCTGCCTTTGTCGATTCCTGGATGAGATATGTTATGTAACATACAAATTCGATACTTCCTTGCAGACAATAATTCAGCATATATCGGTACTTTACCCCTATTCCTTAATTCTGAATATGTCTCAGTCGACCTTAATCAGTGCATGTAATTGCATTGTTGATCTAGTCTAGTTCCAATACATTAGTCTTACTAGGCACCGTGCATCTGCCCTCATCGCCATCCCGTTATAACGACTTCGGGAATGGCTACCTATAGTAGGCCGGGAGAACCCCCGGTCCTTTTGTTCGAACCCGTAGCCATCATTGGCATGGCGGTGCGACTACCAGGGCGCGTGCGTAATAGTTTAGACTTCTGGGATCTACTTACTCAGAAGAAGAACGGGCTTTGTGAGGTCCCCAGAGATCGATTCAATGTCAATGGTTTCTATGACACATCCGGACTGCCTGGGACTATTCCTACGGACAAGGGCTATTTTCTCGAAGACGTCGAAATCCGACAGTTCGACCCAACTGTCTTTCCGATTCCTAAGAATGAGCTAGAACGCCTCGATCCCTCCCAACGCCAGGCACTACAAGTGGCATATGAGTGTATGGAAAATGCTGGTGTGCCCTCCTGGCGTGGCAGTAATATTGGCTGCTATATCGGATGCTTCAGCGAGGACTGGCAGGATCTGAATGCTAAAGAGATGCAGCATAGTGGCGGCTATCGTGCCACTGGCTATGGAGACTTTGCTCTCAGCAATCGCGTCTCGTACGAATTCGACTTGCATGGCCCAAGGTGAGTTAGGTCGAATACCTCAATTCGCACATAGTCTTAACTGAAGCGTAGCATGACCGTTAAGACAGCTTGTTCTTCATCTCTTGTATGCCTTGATCTAGCATGTGAGGCGATCAAGAATGGGCAATGTGATGCCGCCCTCGTAGGCGGTGTCAATTTGATCTTCTCTCCCACAATGTGGATATCCCTTCACGATCAAGGACTCCTCTCGCCGACGGGTCAATGTCATACATTTGACGCTTCAGCAGACGGCTATGCGAGAGGCGAGGCTATTAATATGATTCTTATCAAGAGGCTCAAGGATGCTTTGCGGGACAACGACCCGATCCGTGCTGTTATCCGTGGAACTAACGTCAACACCGATGGTCGGACCGCGGGAATGCTCATACCAAGTTCTATTGCACAGGCAGCGCTGATTAGGCATACTTATGAAGTGGCAGGCATCAGTGATCTATCTGAAACAGCCATGGTTGAAACCCATGGTACTGGTACTCCTGCTGGTGATCCTATCGAGGTGGAAGCGGTGGCTAACTGCTTTGGTACGAAGGGGGTTATCATCACATCAGTACGGTCCCATCGCCATCAATCAGGTACCTAATGACTTTATTTACGGATAGTATGTACTGACGTCTTCTATTCGTGATTAGACCAAGCCTAACGTCGGACATTCTGAAGGGGCTGCAGGCTTGACCAGCGTAATAAAGTGTGTATTGGCCCTTGAGAAAAACACAATCCCCCCAAACATCAACTTCAGGACCCCAAATCCGAAGAGTGAGTTCAAAGTATAATATATGTTGAACATATCGCTGAAATACTCGCAGTTCCATTTGAAAAGTACAAGCTTCATGTTCCAACACAGGTTGAGTTGTGGCCAAGAGGACGTGCCGAAAGAGCATCAGTGAATGGGTTTGGAATAGGAGGGGTGAACGCTCATGTAAGTGCAAAAACTGAATAGGGGACCGCATTGGGCCTTGTCCACATTTACACGCAGCCTACTACTCGAAAAATAGAGTATGAATGCTTCCGGGAGTCTAACGTTTGCGCAGGTCATCCTCGAATCTTCTCGGCAATACGGCATATCACAACGTCAGCTGCCCACTGGCGACTCCCCCAGCAGAAACATGCGTAACCTTTTACTTTTCTCTGCCTATAGCTTAGAATCACTCCATGCCCAACTTGATAGCTATCAAGAATACATCAGTAGCAATGAAATCTCAATGTGGGACTTGGCATATTCTTTAGCGAATCGGCGTGAACACAGACCTTACCGTACGTATGCGGTGGCAAATGATGACTCTTATTTCCAGAAACAAGCTCCCCAAATCGTTCAAATGCCATCCCCGCGTATCGCCTGGGTATTTACCGGCCAGGGGGCTCAGTGGCCTCAGATGGGCGCTGAACTAATCGATACCAACGCCGTTTTTCGTGATTCCATTCGGAAACTAGATGAGTTCATTTCTAAAATTCCTGAACCGCCGACGTGGTCCATCGAAGGTACGCGATATATTTCTATTGTCGAACATCCATTTGAAATGGGGCTAAAGCTTGTAACAGATGAGCTACGTAAAGACAAGCAGAGCAGTCGTGTCTACGAGGCGGAGATGGGCCACCCGTTGACCCTTGCTGTGCAAATTGGATTAGTCGATATACTCCGCTCTTGGGGCCTCGTTCCAGACTTAGTCCTCGGTCATTCTGCTGGGGAAATTGCCGGTTCGTATGCATGTGGTGCTCTGACTGCCGAGCTTGCAATGGCCATTTCAATTTCTCGCAGCATATCTAGCCACTCGCACCCTAGAAGAGGTTCTATGGCTGCTGTTGGGATTGGGCGAGATGATATACTACCATATCTCGTCCCTGGCGTTGTGATCGCCTGCGAAAATAGTCAATGCAGCGTTACCTTATCGGGAGATAGCGAAGGTGTCGGCGAGGTCATAACAACCCTTAATATGGATAGGCCCGATGTGTTTACCCGTTTCCTACGTGTTGAAAAGGCATTCCACTCTCGTAAGCGCGATGCACCAATAACACAGTTATGAATAGATACAGAAGTATAGGTACTGACACAGAAATGCAGATCACATGTTGGATTATGGACCCTCGTACGAGGAACACCTTCAACGACACCTACCTCCTGATCTAAGCGCCAATCCTAAGATATCATTCTATTCATCAGTCACGGGCAAGCGACTTGCTCAAGACGACAACCTCGGGCCAGCTTATTGGCGCAAAAACATGGAAAGCCCCGTTTTGTTTAACTCGGCGCTCCGTTCTGCCATGGGAGATGAGACGAAGAGAATGATGATACTCGAGATAGGTCCTCACCCCGCACTAGGTGGACCAATTCGCCAGATAATCGGTGATATGAAGCGATCAGACATTCACATCGGTACCATTTCAAGAGACAAGGGATCTCAGGAAAGCATGCTTCACCTAGCTGGGAAGCTTTTCCAAAACAATGTGCCTATAGACTACTCGACTATTTGCCCGCCTGGTCAGTTTGTAAGAGACCTTCCAGGCTATTGTTGGAAACAGGAAACGAAATTTTGGAAAGAATCGCGTGTCTCAAATGAGTGGAGGTTTCGCGAGCATCCCCCTCACGAGCTCCTTGGAAGCAGAGTAATTGAGAACGCTGGCGAATTCTGCTGGAGAACGATGCTCAATCTGGAGGATGTTAACTGGTTGAGCGGGCACGAAATTCACGGAAAAGTTGTGCTTCCTGGTGCTGCGTACATCACCATGATCGGAGAAGCAATTCGACAGTTGAATGGGACGTCGACATATAGTCTTAGGAATGTGCAGATGACCTCGGCGAGAGTGCTCAAGGATGGTGAGACTATTGAACTTTTAACAAATATCAGACCTATCTCGATAGACGGGTCTGAGAATTCCTCTTGGTACACATTCACAATCAGCTCACTTACCGGTAGAAGGTGGATTAAAAACTGTTCTGGCGAGGCGAGGCCATCCACGGATGAGTCTGTCTCCTTAAAACATACATTCACATCCAATCACCGGTTTCCGCGAAAGGTAGATGATAAGAGCTGGTATGAGTCTCTAAGTCGTGTCGAATTCAACCTGACGGGGTTATTCAGGGGGATGAAATCCATCTCAGCTGCTACGACTACACAGGAGGCCGTGGCTACACTGCCAGTACGGGACACATCCCATGGATACGGGAGATCATATTCGCTACACCCTTCTATCATTGATAAATGTTTCCATGTCCTCATCATTGCCGGCTACCGTGGCCTCAGTCGGAATATGAACACACTCTCTATTCCAACTTTCATCGAGGAGATGGTAGTATCACATAGTACGACGGATTTGAGCGTGATGGCTAGCGTGGATGCGCTTGATCGAGGGTCGTTGACTGGGAATTTAACTGCCCAAGGCGCAGGTCGCCAAGTTGTCTACCTCAGGGGTTTCAAGACATCTGCTGTCGAGGCTGATGTTGAGATGTCGTCCACCGCACCTATAATATCGCTGTTTGAATGGAAACCAAGCGGTGATTTCGGCCAATTGAAGAACTACATGCACCCCCGCCAAGAAATTCCAAAGACCTGGTCATTACTAGAAGAGCTTATCATCTTGTGCATCCTCGACCACCAGAACCGGATTAATCTGGGCAATGTGACGCCACGGTATCTCGCGTCCTTCGTTGCGTGGATGGAGTCCTATATTGATAATTATGTCTCTGGGGGTAATAAATTCGTTTCCAAGGGTCTCCACCTAGAGAACATGAGCACTGAGCAAAGGTTGGCCAGGATTGAAGAGATAGTAACTGGCATGTCAACGTCGTCATGGTCCATGTTCTCCATTGCCATATACCGTCTGTTCATGGCAGCCCCTGCTATTTTCAACGGCGAAGTGCATCCATTAGGAGTCCTCATCGAAGACGGTGTACTCACACAAGTCTACAATGCTGCTGAAACTCTCGACTTTTCCGGTGCACTTAATCTCATCGCAAATACAAATCCGCGGCTTAGAGTTCTAGAGATTGGTGCTGGTACCGGCGGAACCACAGCAAAGGTGCTCCGAGCACTTAGAACATCTTACGGAGAAAGTCTGTACTCTAGGTATACTTATACTGACGTATCTACGGGCTTCCTGGCTGCTGGAAGAGAGCGATTTGCAGATTTTGAGAATATTGAATACGCCGTGCTCGATATCACCAAAGATCCTATTGATCAGGGGTTTCAACCTGCTAACTACGATTTGGTAGTCTGTTCGAATGTGAGTACCAGTTCAATTACCCGTTCATTGTTCTTAGGCTTTTCCTTGGATAATGCTTAAATTAATCCTCGATAGGTTCTCCATGCCACCCCGTCTTTACAGACGAGTCTTCGATATGTACATAGCATGTTGAGCGAAGGAGGCCGACTCTTCTTAGAGGAGCTCTGCCCAGGTGAGTAAGATCAATTGAGTAACCAGTACTCATACGTTCGGGATGCTAATTCAATTCTTAGATGCAAAGTTTGTCAATTATATTTATGTAAGTCCCAATAAAAATCGTCTAGTCTTACTATGGATAATCTATTCACTCCCAGGCACTTTATTCAATTGTATACTGATTAGCTAACCTGACCCAAAGGGATTTCTTCCAGGGTGGTGGCTTGGTGCCGAAGACAACCGTAAAGAACAACCTTACATCTCGCCGGAGAGATGGGAAGAGGAGCTCGTCTCTGCAGGATTCCAAAAGCCCGAGGCCTTCTCTCTTGATGGAATCGCCCCGTTTCATACCAGCGCCGGCTATATAGTCGCACGAGAGAACGTAGTAACCAAACCCTCGAGAGTAACTCTAATGTCCTATTCCACAGGGGAGGAACAGCCGTACGTTGCCCAGATGCGACGTTGCCTCGAATCGCAACAAGTTGCTGTCGACCTTTATCACTTTGGCCAGGACATACCTCTTCATCAAGACGTTATTTCGCTGCTAGACCTTCAAGAGCCAACTTTGCATAGTTTATCTAAGGACACTTTCGAAACCTTGATGGGATACCTTCAAACAACGAAGGCGAAGATTCTATGGATTATGCCATCTTCACAAGTTGGCTGCGAGGATCCGAGAGCCTCCATGATGCTGGGTCTAGCTAGAACGGCCCGTAACGAGCTATCCACCAACTTATTCACCGTTGAGGTTGATAGAGCTACATCACCATCAGCAATAGCCGAAGCCGTTACCAAGATTCTGTTCAGGGTGAAGTCTCCAGGTAGGAATCTTGCAAGGATGGATCCAGACTACGAGTATGCAATTGTCGGTGGCGAGATACTCATTCCTCGGCTTCATTGGCAGACTGTTCCAGAAGCGGTCAAGCGACATCCCAAACAAGAAGACCCAAGCCGTTTGGCCGTCAAGCGCATTCACATGGAGACTCTTGGTCTACTTCATACAATGTCGTGGAGTGAATGCACCATTCTAACCCCTGACGAGGGTGATGTGATCATTGAGACAAGAGCTGTGGGGTTGAATTTCCGAGTCAGTGACCTTAGAGCACATTAGGCGCCGCGTTCTCCGTTATTTCTTACGTAGTAACTAATATCAATTACAGGATCTTCTAATTTCCCTAGGCATTCTGGACAACAGCACGAGCGAGTTAGGATTAGAAGGTAGTGGCATTGTTCGAGCCGTAGGATCCAGTATTCAGCACGTTTCGGTTGGAGACCGTGTGATTTACCTTGGCAAAGGTTGTTTTGCAACGCATCTAAAGATTCCCGGGATTTTATGTCTTAGAATAGACGAATCGATGAGCTTTGAGCAAGGAGCGGCAGTGCCTTGTGTATACTCCACTGCTCTGATGGCGTTAGTCGACAAGGCGAATTTACGACGAGGACAGGTGAGTAGGCCGATTCAACATTGGAATCATACATCAAGGGCATCCCCCGAGCCTAACGTTTTTACAATTTGTACAGTCTATCCTCATTCAATCTGCATGCAGTGGTGTCGGCTTGGCTGCCATTCAAATTGCACAAATGCTTGATGCAAAGGTAAATCATAACCACATATGCCTACCTAATATATCAAGGACCTGCCTTACTTCGTATTACACTTGTATCCTAACCCTGTTCTCAGATATATTGTACGGTTGGGAGCGAAACGAAAGCCCAATATCTTGTAGACAATTACGGTATAGACCGCTCGCGCATATTCAACTCCCGAGATTCGTCTTTCCTTGCCTCCGTCATGGGGGCAACCAACAACCATGGTGTTGACGTGGTGCTCAACTCGTTGTCCGGCGACCTCCTCCACGCCTCTTGGAAATGCGTCGCTGAGTTTGGTGTCATGGTCGAAATCGGTAAACGAGATTTTCGAAGACGGGCCAAGTTGTCCATGGAGGCTTTCGAACAAAATCGTACCTTTATCGGCCTCGATTTGCTACGTATTATCCAGATCCAACCAGACCATGCTGCTGAGTACGATTCTCTTTGTACTATCAAGTTCCGGACGACTAGCTAAGAGGAATTCTAGGGTATTGAAACGTTGCATGACGTACATTCAGTCGGGGGCACTCAAAGGTCCAACCATCGCCAGCACATTCACGGCCGCCCTGGTTCAAGATGCCTTTCGAACCATGCAGACCGCCACGCATATTGGTAAGATCGTTATCAGTATGCCTGAGTATCTGCATGAACTTAATTGTATTCCACCTAAACCAACATCAGTCTTCCGTCAAGATCGGACCTACCTACTCGTCGGTGGCCTAGGTGGCTTGGGACGGGCGACTGCAAACTGGATGGTAGAGAATGGGGCACGGCATCTGACATTCTTATCTAGATCATCTCGAGAGGGTCCAGAAACAAAAGATTTCCTAGAGGAGCTTCGTTCTCAAGATTGCCAGGTCCAACTAGTTGCTGGAAGTGTAAACAACATGGCTGATGTGCAGCAGGCTGTCCAGAGTGCCACCAGGCCAATTGCTGGAGTTATAAACATGGCTATGGCTTTGAAGGTTCGTTTCATTATGCCGTTATGTTGAAACTATAAGAGTATTTATTGCTGATACTAACACCCTATATAGGACGTTGGACTCACCGAGATGACATTTTCGGACTGGACAACGGCTGTCCAACCAAAGGTCCAGGGAACCTGGAATTTGCATAACGCAATAAAGTCCGACTTGGACTTCTTCCTATTATTCTCATCATTCAGCGGGATCGTTGGGCAGCTAGGCCAAGCGAACTACGCTGCGGCTAATGCATTTCTTGATGCCTTTGTCCAATTCCGACATCGAAATGGCCTAGTGGCATCCGTCATTGATGTGGGCGTTATGGGTGAGGTGGGCTTTGTGTCGCAAAACATCAAAATTCGCGACCGTTTTGAAAGATCTGGGATGCGCCTTTTGCGAGAACAACATCTCCTTGATGCAATTGCTTTAGCTTTGGCTAGATCTAAGCCGCCCTCCATTCGATCACACAATAGTGAGGTGGTGTACGATAACCCTAGCCAGGTTCTCCTGGGGTTCATCACTTCTACTCCTATTTCCTCACCCTCGAACCGAGTTTCCTGGAAACGTGATTCCCGCATGGCTATTTACCATAATCTAGACAAATCCACAGAGCTTGCTACCACAAACGCTCCGAAGAAGAGCTTAAAGGGCCTGCTCGAATCGGAGAGCTCAGAGAAAGCAAAGGCCGAAATCATTACTAAAGCAATTGCTGGGGCCTTAGCCAACTTCTTGATCAAAGAAGAGGAGGATATTCCTCTTGACAGGCCACTTAACGAGCTCGGTATAGACTCCCTAATTTCGGTAGAAATTCGAAATTGGATTCGTCAGCAGAGCGGTGTAGATGTCAACATTTTTACTATAGTCCAAAGCCCCTCGCTGTTCAGTCTCGGGGATCATGTCAGAAAGGCAATGAGTGGTAGCACTGCAGTTTAAGTCTCTCCTGAATCATGGTTGCACAAGGACACGAAGGTGAAATACAACACGAAAACAGTCATAGAGCGTGTAGTAGAGTCAAATGAAGGTGCTGTTTAATGTTTCCAGGGACCACCACGATCTCCGAAATCAAGGTTACGTGTGCGAAGTCTACGATTTGAGTCAGGCACATGACAAATCTTACCCGAAGAAGAGTGACGCAGAAAGGCCCGCAGTTTTCTAATTTCTTTCCGTTTACAGAACATACCGCGTTCATTCTTTCTCACTACTCATTCTTACACTTGTTATGTTATGTTTTCGGCGATATTGAAACAGGACTCATGTGGGCAACTAGCGTTAGCTTCGTTGAAGGAGGAAACATAACTAGGTACATTAGAGATATTCGCTACTCTGAATCTAAAGCCCCCCTCCCCCCAATATAATCATCAATTCCTTTTACATTTCTGTCACATCTGCATAATGGTGATTCGACATTAGAAGACTTAAGCCAATTTTTTATATATAGCTAGCTTTTAGCTAATACGTTGATCGCATTTGCCATTTTTACCATCCACCTATTATCAGCATAGATAAGACACTCTATACATTCCGAAACTTGCCAGAAGTCTCTACAAACTTTCTTCTACAGCATCACCATAGACATAATACAAAATGGAGAAGTCGCATACTAAAATAGCTAAACATTTCGATTGTTGCGGGACGCCAGCCAAAAAGCCAAATGAGAAGGCTGATTCGATACTGGGCGCAGAACAGAACCACGACCCAGAAGGGCCAAAGCCGAAAGAAGACGATATCGCAAATGTATCAGAATCTTCCCAGTCTCCATGCCACTGTATTGCTCCGAGACCTCCATTTCCAAGTCGGCTACCCGCTTGGACAGTGCTAGCTACGGAATTCGAAAGCATTTCTGGAATATCACCATGGGGCGTGTCTGTATGGTGTCCTTGCTGTACACGAATTCGCAGCAGAGATAGTTTCCGGATTACCCCAACGAGTGAAATCCCAGTAGAGACGTGCACCAACTGTAGGGAATCGCAGACAATGATTCCCCCTGATTTATTTATCTGCTGGAGTACGTCATTGGACCACAAGGGCTGCGGAAGATTGCTTCCCAAGAGTCACATATCCAGCCTCCATGGTCAAGGAACTCAAGAAGAGGTTATTTGTTGTGATTGCAGAAACTTCGGCCATGACCGGGCAAGAATAGAGGGGCGTTATATGCAGACAGGATGGATAACTTACAGACGTATTCTATAAAGTTACTCCGATTATAGGCCAGACGAAGCCATCTTAATGGACTCTACGCAACCGAAAGGACTAGAGGTCTAAAGGATGACGGTGATGATAATTGAGATAGACGTCTATATGTAGAGATACATGCAGAATATAGGATAGGTCCGCATTCTCGGCACATCCAACGTGAGTCATAACAGTATAAAAGGTGTACATGTTAAGACATAAATTATACCATAAGTTCCTAAGGCGTTCAGATTCACCAGAGGTATGTGAATCAACAGTTAGATATTGAGAATATTAAGATAGTCGGCTTCTTTCTGTGAATCAGGAGAACCTAATATTGTTAACGATTAGTGTTAAATACACCGTATAGTATCCTACCTGCAAGTAGGTACCTAGTAGTGACTTAATCAAATTACCATGTTCTTAGCCCCATTTTAGTATTTACATCTACCTCTTTATAGGTAGCCACATATAACAGAGTGAACATGATATGACATAGGGTTTAATGGTTGGGGTTTTAAATTGCGCGTGAGTTAATCCCTCATGTGACGAGGATTCGATCCAAGTCCGGTTCGCTCAGCTACTTGGTACTTGATGGTTTCCCACTCCTGTAGCATCTCGTCCGCCTCTTTCGTATCCTCATTTGACCGAAGCCGACCATCGATAGCGAATCGTACAAGCCGCCTTGCTAAACGATACGCGGGTGGATATGAAAAACGTATGTAGTTTTCTCCGGCAGCCTCTTCAAATAATCTCTTTAGCTCTCGTGCTTCCAACGTTGGAGGGTCCTCATTAGCGGTACGTTCATCCTCATCTTCATCATCCAGCCAACCCCAGACCCAGAGAGGAGGAGCACAGGCCATAAACATCGGAGCAAATCCAGCATTGTCCCAGTCCAGAATAGCAGTTATGACCGACTTTCCTGAGTCAGTCGTCGGGTTAACCAATATGTTGCGAGGAGCAAAATCGAAATGAGTCAGGCAATTGGGGACATTGTTGAACCAACCCCCCTGGTCCAACTCCATAGCCATATTACAAAAGCGATCCATGAATTCAGGTTTAACAAAACTTGTGGGACAGTGTTCTAAATATGCAGCCTTTTGGGCTTGGAAGTTACTCGTAAGCTGCTCTAGGAGGATTTCGCTATTAGGTGAATTGCTATATGGTACTGAAAGGCGAGCATCTTTACATCCGAATGGCATGACATGAGGCGTCGTGTTAGGGGTCTCATGCCCCTTTAGAAACGCTAGAGTGCCAGAGGTCCTACTTTGGGTAGCTAACATTTGGCGGAAAATATTGCCGAGCTCATGTGCGACTTTTCTTTTCGTCGGGTGATCAAGCTTCGGGAAAGACGAGAATAAGTCGACGCCTTCGATGAAATTCATAATGATAAATGGGGATTCCAGTCCATTGTTCGCAGTGTCGTCGTATGTAATGACCCTTGGCACACGGATATCGGTATAGCGCTCTAGAAAGCGTAAAGCGGCCACATCATGCTCTACTTGCGTGCATTCACGTCTGGGTATTCGTAAGACGTATTTTGTTTCTGGAGAGTTGTTTCGATTGCTATTTATTAGTCGTGTAAGGCCGATGATACGGTTGTATCCACCTCCTCGTAACCTCTCCACTATTATGTCCTGAGGATCTGTTTCGGGCCAGATATTTTTGTGTGCAAATTCTAGGACGCGGAGTTGGAATGTGCTGAATGGTTCATGTTCCCACTCAAGGGTTGAGGTATCTGATTCCGTATCGGAGTTTTTATCGTCATTCATATTTGACTGCAAAGGAGAGGTGGGAGAGTTAGGAGAGGACATTTTATCTTGGTGCACTGAGAAAATGACGAAGTAATTTATGAATAATTTAAGCGGACGTATTATATCTGGATTCCGACAATGAGAAGTATATATCGTCTTTGTTCATTGTTTGATGGCGAACAATGCCAGCTTAGTCATCGACTAAGTCAATGTCGGAATTAGCCTGTAGCTGCTACAATATTTGAGGCAGTTGTCCTTACGTCAGCCCTACCTGATCAATTGCGGAGCCGAAATATTCTACCATCATACAGGGACAATTCAGAATGGTGGAATCTGTATTATACGTATTATTCTGAAGTAATGTCTCAAGTAAATGTTTAGCTTTAATTCGTTGCAGCCATTATTCCAAATCCGTGGTCTGTTATTCACCTTAGGTGTACCAACCTAGGTATGCAAGCAACTTGTCCATATTACCTCATGTCGTCATAAATCATGACATTTGAAAGTCGCTCATAAATCCATTAGATGTATATAGGTAAATATGTCAACTGGCGTAGGCGATTCAAACCATTTCGTCTCCCCTGACACCGCTGCCAACAGGCTTGCGTGTGAAACCACCATGCTTGGGAGCGTTCGTGCCGTTCGCAGCGCTTGCACCCCAACCAGCTTTCCTGGTCCAAAGCGCATCCATCAACTCGACACCATCATACGTATACGAGAAAGGCCGTCCGCGCGAAAGTGGTATATGGTTGAAGCGCCAATCAAAAACAGCGGCGTAGCACATGCGGTATGCAGAGAAGGCCATGACGGTTCCGATGCAAGCGCCTGCAACCACGTCGTACCACTAACAGAGATGGAGTCAGTAATTGCTCTTCTGGAAGTGATGTCTCGGGAATCATAATTCTTTCATCTCTATGTGGGAGTTCGAGCTTCCAAAGTAGGCGAAAAAGGAGGTGGAGACAAAGAACTCTTTAATGTTACTCACATTGTGGAACTCGTCGATGGTCAAGGCACCCGATATAAGAGTCGCGCCAAGGATAGGTGCGTAGATCGCGATGAGCTTAATCATGGTCGGATGATAGTTGGCAAAGACCTTTAATTTGGCGTTGAGGTAGAGATATATATAGACGAAACCTGCCCAGGCGGCCGTAGAATGTCCGGAAGGGAAGCTCTCGAGTGAGTCGTTGATCTCGTTCTCGTCACCAGTGCAGATCTCGCTAGTATAGTAGATATTTGTGAAGCCCGCAGCATTGTACCCGGCGCCCTTTACGCCAGGGTCATTGCTTGAGAGCGAGACGTCTGGTTGACAGACACTTAGGAAATGCGGACGTAGACCTCCAATCTGAAAAAAGAGTCAGTGATCTCAAGACCGGGAATAGGTTCATAAATTATAAGTGTATCCCTGAGCTGCCAGGCAAATCGTGGAAGAGTAAGACTTCCTAATTAGGAAAGTGGGTAGCTCAGGTAGGTACCTGTGTACCTAGGGAACCCCACCTGCACTATGCGTGACATTGCCTGATACAAAATAACCCAGCTCAGGGTACGAAATCAACTCGGACCAAAGAACTCTCGGTGTCACTCACGAGCCACTTTAGGAAGACCTGGAAAACAGCTGCTGTGATGAGCGAGTATAGTAGTCCAATAATGGCGTTGTTGGTATCCCAGAAAGATCCTATATGACGAATTAGTTTTCATATGCTAGGTACTTTATGGCAGTGAATGACTCCGGGATCTACTCACTTATTCTTATCTGCATAAATAGAATAATAACGATCGGGACCACACTGGCCAAAAATGCGGCGAGCCAAATTGGAACAATCTCCTTGCGCAGAGGGTATGCGAACTCAGGATATACTACCTCGCCGTCGGAGAAAGTTACTGGGAAAGATCGGGTTGGTGCTGGCTTCGCTTCGTAGATCTGGGCCGTGTTAGTGATGTTGGTATACATGTGTAGTACCCGGGGTCAAGAACATACACCGAGCCCCAAAGCACCCATGCAAACCATGGTGACGATGTCAAGCCATGTGACTTTGAGCCACTGGCCAAAACTTGGGCGGACTGCCATAGAGTATGCTGCGGTATCGTTGACATGCCTGTCTCCGTGCCCGTTTGTCGGACCCGTTCCAGCTCCGTCGGGACGATGACGATTGAAGAGGCCCATTTCGCTCAGCCTGAAGTGGGATGATTACTGTGTGTAAATCGCTTTGGATAGTGGGAGTCTGGCGTGCGAGAGGGCCAACCTCGTTCGAATTCCGACAAGGAGGATGCTTAGGCCTTAGAAGGTAGGACCGAGGGCTACGGCACCCTGAAAACTCCGTGGAAAATAAACGTATTAGAGCTGTCTGATTTTGGCTCGACTGTCCTACTGAATATCAAAATGAGTGCTCCCATAATGGGCTGTAAATGGGGTTTAATAGCTCTGCACTTGATCTTGACGTCATCATTAAGGTGATACACTGTATCATGAGGAGCCGAGTTAAGATGAACAACTTGTCGTATTAAGCTAAGCGAAGCCAATCAACGACATTCAGGCTGGAAGAAAGAGACCTAGAATCTCGATGCGTTAGGTTTCATTAGGTAAGTTAAGCATGGTGCTGTAATATTGTAAACAAAGTCTCCATTCTCCTGGTTGAACTGATTCGTCTTCCCCAGATTCCGGACGTCATAAATGGTTAAAAACTTGGCACGACTTGGCAATGCTTATCTTGTTGCCGAATTAGGTAATTGGCGATCCTCAAACATTAGGCATGTACCTATAGATCTTTTTAACACGCAGTTGGATTCACTTACAGCAGCAACGTTCAGGTTGTCGGTAGCGTAGGGTAACTAGGATCTCTGCGATCGCTCCAGATCGCACTCTAATCCTAAGTTGGCACCCCATGATGGATGAACAACCTAAAAATTCAAGGGATTTCTCCCCATGCGGAAAAAACGGGACTTAACGCAACAACGAAAGGCAACTAAATTAGTGGCCGTCCTAATGCATTGGCAAACTCCCAGCTGTATGGGACCTGACGTTACCTGCAGTCTACATGTAGCGTCGCAACGCATACCGAAAGCTAGGTAGATTTGGAAATTAGATGAAATTGATCCCTGGAAGAAGATGAAAATAAAAATATTCATCAATTTTTCAATGCTTTAAACCTAGCTTTTGCTATCCGTTATTTCTCTCAAAGAGAACCCCTTCGCTTGGCCCTAATGCTGAGAGCATTGAATCCCAGCACCACGAAGTTTAGTGAGTTACACAGCACCAGCCCCATCCCTCTCTTCAAGGCAATTACTGAAAAGGGAAGGATTGGACTTATACTCACTGCGATCAATCTAGACATTTCTCGTTGCCAAATAAAATGTTATTCGTGAATCAATACTATTAGTACAAGAGGTCTATAGGATATCGTTCATCTATCATCTAGTCGCCAACACGTGTAACTCATGTATAGTGGAGCGATGCGCCATAAGATCTAGGCGAGTGCCCCGCGGTCTACCCTCAATTCTCGTCCTTCAGAATCAAATTTTTACCATGCTGTGTGGCCCCCATCCACGATCATCATAGGGAGTTAGTAATGGCTTTTTTCTAAGAAAAAGGGGAAATAAAGAACTCTCCATGTTACTTACAAGGTTGTTGCCCGTCATAAAGCTACTGGCGTTACTTAGCAGGAAAAGCGCGGCTCCCTTAAACTCGCTAGGGTCTGCTAATCGACCCACTGTAGCACGTAAACGTTAGTTAGCCGCAACTCAAAATCGTGGCATACCTATAAGTACTTTACTGTAATTCACGAAATAGAAGATCAGGGTTACATACTCATATTTTCCCTTTCCCACTTCTCTCGTAGCCCAGGGACCTCTTCGAAGTTCTTGAGGACCATCGGTGTAATTATATGCCCTGGACTCAGGGAATTGATCCGGATTCCTCCAGTGCCGTCTTTTCGAATCGGGCTCCACTCCATTGCAAGGTTACGGGCCAACTGGATGACAGCCGCCTTGGAAGAATTGTATACCTGTTGATTTCAAGTTAGATCCACGCATTCAACTGGAGGGCCTCTGGTTTTACTTACAGGCGATAGCAATCCCTTATTTGCTATGCTTCCGGACATACTTGCAATGAAGCACATGCTACCGTGAATCTTGTATTCGAACATTTTCCGCGCCGCCGAAGTGGCGGTCATCATGACTCCGGTGTAGTTAATATCCATCATTCGGGTAACCTCCTCCTTAGTCCACTCAACCGCCGGCGCAAGATGTTGAACGCCAGCTGCAGCAACAACACCATCTAACCGCCGGTGCTCGTCTGCGATCGATGCGATAGTCCGGTCAAGTCCTTCTGTATCTTGCACATCTTGCTGCCTATAATGAAGAGAGCCACCAAACTCATGGGCTCGCCTCGCCGCTTCGTTCCAGTGCTCGTCTGGTTCTGGCTCGCGATCGAAGCAATAAACTGGATGTTTTGTGTTAGGTATTATGTCAGTCTGTATCATGCGACACCGCAAACATACCGTTTCCTCCCGTTTCCGCTAGCGCCTCAGCTAATGCCATGCCTAATCCTCTGGCACCGCCTGTAACAATGAAAACCTTGCCGCTAAGATCGAAATCCGCCAATTTCTTTTGGCCGATATTCTCGCCCGGGTTCGGCGCAATGCCAACCGCAGGGTTCTCTCTCGACTCCGGAGGCTTAGGGATCTCACTGGTCTTCCGTCTAAATTCGGATTGAGAAATCCGGGTCGGAGCTGTCTCGTTAGATTTTGAAGGATGCATTTGTCTGACCTGTATCTTTAAATTGGTTGTAGATGTGGCTTTCACAAAGGTGGACGATGCCCGTGGGCACCGTCTGCTGAGGACTCTGGTGCAAAATGACATGATGTTGTATGTTTCTAGGCGGATAAGCGAATTGCGCGATGGGAAAGACCAACGAACTTTGATTGGGGCCTTCAACAAGTTTAGGTATAGGTACTTTATACACTGCGAGTGTCTGATATATGTATATGAATGGCACAAGTTCTACGGTGTACAAGATGATCGGATCAAAAAGTCCGTGAATAGCAATAATGCTCAATGGGTCATGACTTTACTGATGTCAGCTTTCCAAGTCGGATGTCATACGCGTAACGAAGCAATGCAGCTCGCCGCAAGGTCCGATGTCTCGCCAAAATGAAGCTAAACCCCAAGTCAGCTCCAGGCGAAGCTAATCAGTGGCTTCAACATCTTTCATCGCCATCCTGACAAAGGCACTCTCACTATTGGACCTGTCGGCTGCGTGTCTCAAAGGCATAGATCGCCAATTATACAGCATAGAACCGTCACAAAGGATCTCCACGTGCCTTTTAAGTTAAGCCAAGATGGCAGTTCTGACGTCTGCCTAGCCTGACAAGACCCGAGACACGGAATTCTTGTCGATTTCTTGGAATCCCATAAATTTGGTCTATGAAGATGTATCGCCAAATCAGGGTCTACAACAAGGTGTTAAGCTACCGGGATTTCATCCTGACTGCAGGATTCCACATGGAGAATTCTCTGGGAAAGCATATTAATGACGTTAAGTCGGGGGGTTATGTACGGTACTGTAGAATCTCGTTCTAAATCTTTCTGGGGTCCTATCTTAGATAGGATACCTACAGCTGGTAGAGCATATTAGCCAATCAAACGCTATGATATGGATACTTAGCAGGGTTAATAATCCCAACTGAGTGGTACACCTACGTCAGATAGACGGAGCAAATGCTCCTATAAACACTCCAAAACCCTAGACAATTTAGAAAATATCAGAACGGAGGTACGTTACATACAATTTTTCTGTAAATTGAAGCGAAAAATGAAGTAAGGAGATGATGATAAATGTAGGTACTTAGTCGGGAGTCAGAACTGGTGTTACAATTCTACTTCCCAATGTATTAGCTTCTGATATCAATTTTACATTATGACAGTGACAGTGTCATTTTGTCAACCATGATGACTTCGAATCCTCGAATTATGTTTCCATCCTTTTGGCACTCCGGGTCCCTAGCACCGGGAGTATCCACTAGCCCGCTGATTAAAGTGGAAGGCAAGCCGTCCCGGAATTACCACAACTTTACATCATCGGAGCTTTCCCGGCCGTCATGTCGGGTCTATTCACCAGCTCTACGAACCCACTTCAAGGCTACTTTTCCTGCTCCATGTCCGCCACCGCAATATTCAAGGGTAGCGGCAACATCTAGAATGAAAAATGCTTCTGGTAGGTAGCTATAACGTGGGTCCTTCTGACCAGGGTGGACATGCTTCTGCTGGAAACCAATGAAGGGCTCAGCATACTCTAGCTTCTAGGATATAAATCGAAATAAATTTCCAAATGCTCACATACGACCATAGGATCTGGAAAACTCGGGATCCCGTCCGCTCTCCCATAGATAAGCCAGATACCGCCAGATTAGTAGTTGGGTCGGTGACGACCAGCGAATCCCTGGTGTTGTATGTTTTTTGCCGTTTTTGAATCTTTTTGTTTATCGCTCTGCTCTCCTATTTGCTGTATGAAAAGTTACAAGTAAGCTCCACCGCCAGCATAAGAGATCCCAGGTTGGGTGAGTCTCCTGGTCTCTTGTTCAACGCGAATGGCGAAACAACCGCCCGTAGTAGGCAAGTGACCCGAACGATGAATCAACATACTGGAACTCTAGTGAGAAGTATCGGGTATGGGAATTCGTTCGTAGGGAATAGTAAACATAATCCATTAAGTCACCAGGTCTGTCCGTGGTTCACGTTGTATATCAGGAGGTAGGCGTCTAGATCCATCCGCCGATAAAATTCATTCTTCATGATACCATATTACCATATTTTACCACCGAACGCCGTGCAATGCCCGCGTTATGAGTCGACCCGAACCGATGATGCGCAGGTATTGAATCATCCATTCCCATACACGTTACCGTCTTCCGCCTCGTCCACCTCCCATCATACCGCCCATCCCCATGCTCTCCATCATCTTCTGCATGTCCATGCCGCCAGGCAATCCACCTCCGCCGCCGCCAAACATCCTTGCAAGACTTGCCATATCCGGCATGCCACCAGCTCCACCACCACCCATGCTTTGTAACCGTTTCTGCATAGCAGCCATTTGTTGGGCCTTGTTCCCCCCTCCCATCGCTTGCTGTGCTCGCTGCATGTTCTTCATGCTGCCGCCCATCTTCTTGGCCATGCCTGCCATCATGCGTTGTTGCGTGAGCAGATCCTCGACTTCTCTAACGCTGACACCGCTGCCACGAGCCACCCGCGTCATACGCGTTGGCTGTTCGATAAACATCTTGCCGTCGCTGTCGAGTTCTTTCTCGGTCATGCTATCGCAGATGTAGATCATGCGTTTTAACCGCGCGCTCGATTCCTCGTCGTCCATTCCGGCCATGCCTGGTAGGTTGGACATGCCGGGAATCATGCCCGCCATTTTAGATAGAGGTCCCATCTTCATGATGTTGCTTAATTGGTCTCGCAGATCTCGTATCGTGAATATGCCTTCTGTGATGTGCTTGATGGTCTCCTTCTGGTCCAATTTCAACGACTGGACGTGTTCCACTAAGCCGGCCATGTCACCCATTCCTAATAGCTTGTTGACGAATTGCTGTGGGGCGAACCTTTCGAGGTCTAGCATGTGCTCTCCAGTACCGATGAAGACGATGGGGGTATGCGTTGCTGCAACAGCGGAAATGGCACCACCTCCGCTCGCATGACCGTCTGTCTTGGTGATGATGATGGCTCCAAAATCCGCAGCATCCTTGAATGCCTTGGCTTGCGCTTCAGCCTGTTGACCAATAGAGGCGTCAAGAACCATGATGGTCTCGTCTGGCTTGACCGCATTTTGGATATCTATCATCTCTTGGAATAGTGCTGATTCTTGTCGATGACGTCCAGAGGTATCTACGATGATGACCTCGAATCGTTCTTTCTTGAATTTCTCCACGCCCTCTCTCGCGACCTTCGCTGGATCCGTCTCGGTCAAGGAGCCGTAGTATGGGATCTTGGCCTTTGTCGCGTTCTGCTTCAGTTGATCGAAGGCACCCGCTCTGAAGGTATCAGCGCAGACTAGACACGCACGGAATCCTCTTGCTTGATAATGTCGCGCGAGCTTGGTACACGTAGTCGTCTTTCCAGCACCCTGTAAACCAACAAACATGATGACGTTCGATTTGCCCTTCTTGGGCTTGAAGGGTTCGGCATGAGGATCGACGAGCTTGACTAATTCGTCGAAGACGGCTTTCTGGATTAATCGTTTCTTGTTCACGCCGGGTGGGAGGTCTTTGAAGTTGACGGTGGAGCTTATCGAGTTCTTCAATTTGCTAACAAGTCGCACGTTCACGTCGGCTTCGAGAAGGGCACCGGAGATCTCGTTGAGCATGGCTTTGAAAGCCTATGATGTATATCAGTATATCCGTCCCATTACATTATATCGCATCGCATCGCATTGCGGGGTACAATGACAATGGTGTGGGAGAATTGATAATACCTTTTCATCGAGGTTAGGGGCGCGAGTAACATCGTGTAAGGCGCCGCTAATGCGACGACCAAGATCTTGAAGAACCATGGCAGATGTTGGCGGCTATGAAGCCGTCACAAGTCGAATACAAGAAGTTAGTGGTGATCTGGCACTTCACTGGACACTTCAGGGTTCTGTGTGGGTGGAAGCTCTTGACAAGGGTCCGCTATGAATTTGGAACAATACGATTTTCCGGTGCCCCGCCCGCGGGGGTACATAGGTACAAAGCCTTCCAGGCACAAACATTGAAGTACGCGATTTCAAGTCCTTCCATCCTAACCTTTCTCAGAAGACCTATTCAGACGTTTAGATCAGGGATCTAGATATTTTTCCTAATCTTTATACTAGTCATTCGCCAAACTTTCTTTTTCCGCATCCATTAGGTACATTTGATGTTATACTCTGGGGCGCGACTGACTACCGATTAGTCCTCCCGCTCGCACCGGCCCCGGATGGAGAAGGATAATGGGCCGTAAAATATCGGCCGAGGCTCGTGGGGTCGCTGGCAAATGTCGCCCGAGAAGCAGCAAGAGCTACCTGACCTACATAGCAGTCTTTATTTCCGGGCCGGTGGAGCCCGCATTGTCAATCTGATTTGCTTTGGCTTTCTACACCTGGTTTTTTATAGAAGGCGAAGATTATGACTGCTGGATCGCACATGAGCAGGCAGAATAGCGTCAGACTATGTGCCCCATGTACGAATAGTACTGTGATATACAGTACGCGATATTGCATAGTATTTCACAGTATTACTCGCACTCGGGGCATTTAGTCTGACGCTATTCTGGCAGGCTACGTCAGCCAATATCATGTTCCCCTGCGGTCTAATATCCATGGGCCCTAACGATAGTGGTGTCACGGCGACAGCCACGCATCTCGGCTATAACATGAAAGATGAGCGAGAAAAGTGCCTAACTTTTGAGGATTATTCTGACAAAAAACGGTCATGGAACGCGACGCGGAAAAATTATGGCAATGGAAGTCACCTTGACTAAGGTCTTTTACACAAATCGCTGCCGCGTCCCTGATGACGGTGCTAGGTCCTGAGACTCCCGCCAAGTCGGTAGCCTACTTGATGAATCCACGACGGGCATACTAGGGATCCCGAAGTTGTTAGAAATATATGGAAGCCAGGTGAAGACCTCGTTGGGCAGAAGTTTGAGTATGTTGGATCCACTTGGGAGAAGGTGGGTATATGTGAGCAGTGATCCCATGAATCTAGCTTCGTTTTTCTTTTCTTGCTTTCTTCCTTTCTTCCATTCTTCCATGTCCGGAATATGGGGAACCCTGCATGTAGGTTTCCAATTAATTTTCCCCATACTGCTGTGCACGCCTAAACCCCATATCCCCTTACCCGGTCAAGTTACCATTTACCGAGCATGGTTTATTAATATCAGTCGGCTAATTTGGGATCATCAAAAGAATGGATGCCTCCGGTACAACTTAGAAGCATCGGTTATTCGAATCTAGGATTTTTCTTGGGACGAATTAGCGAATGTGAGGATAATCGAAGTTACCATGCGTTCCAAAGGATGTAGTATCGCCGCATGATCGCAGAGGAACTCTTCAAATGGCCTCCGCCCGAACCAATCTTAACACGGATTTTTGTTATTGGTATGATTCATCCTATGGCATGCAATACCCTCTCACCTCGCTCAACCCGAACCCATATGGAGCACCCATGCCTCCTTATTTGCTATTTTCCACGGGACTGGAAGTGCTGGACCAAGATTGGGCCCTGAAAAGATGACGACGACATAGGTTTGTATCATATTCACTACAGAGGTAATTTCTCTATCTCCAAGATGTAATGACCGCTCTAACTATCCTGGTTATGGCCCAAAGTAAAGCACATCGGCATCTCGCATAGTCCTACACTCTTAGCCGCCACGCCCACTAATCGCGATGAGCAGCCGCCGCCTCAGCAAGGTCTACATCCGTTGACGGCCAGAACCGACTGAGGTCACCAAGGGGTAGATTCAGAGTAATGCGCATCTCTCCTGCCATGATGATGACGCACATATACCAACCAAGGGCCGCAACCACAAACAGTAAAGCTCCACCGGCCTGTGGAACACATCAGTTACAACCCTAAAAAATGACCGCGGAATAATACGAACCTTCTGCAGGGATGCTGCCGCCTCAAAGTTGCCCGCTGCAAGCTTGAAGTACGCGCCAGACAAGACCCAGACAGCAGTAGTTGCACAGGCAAAGATCAGAGCAAATACCGTGTTAACCTTCAGAGTGAAAACGAAGAAGGTAAACAGAGCGAATCCCCAAACAATGAGATAAATTCCAATCACTGAGTTATACTCGGGAGACATTTGTCCGGTCGGGTCACCAGTTGTGGCGTATGGCTGGGCCAGCTGCAGTGTGGGCAGTTGCAACAAACCGAATGACAGCCAGAAGACGGCATACAAGCCCATTGCCATCATTGGGAAGAAATTCCCCATGATCCACTCAAAGACCATAGAGAAAAGCAGCAGCACAGGGCCGACAAAGAAGAATATGCCCCTGATGAATCGCAATTTAGCCGTGGCCGATAGAAGATAGGCAGAGTGGGGCGGGTAAAAGAAAAGGGGCCTTACGCTACCGGCGTTGCTCCCTGTGCGCCTCCCCATCCCATCAACACCATGGCGAAGGTGAAGGTCGAAATCACGAAACTGTAGTGTTTAGCTTTACTACACACATCGCCTTGAATAGCAATTGGCACGAAACTTACCCGACGATACCAAGCGGCGTCGGATTGGCAAAGCGCCTATTGTAATCGCCAACCACGGGGACTTTCGGGGTGAGGTAAAGCTAATAGAATGAGCATTGGTGCCGTACGAAATAGGTTGTAGACATCTCACCTTCTCGAAGAGCTCAGGGGGCATAGTGACGGTCGTGTCCGTCCGGTGCAACCCCTTCTCCTCGTCATGGTTCGAACCGTTGTTTTCCATATAATTTGCCATCTTGATAGTTGCGACAAAATTATAGTCAAATGAATGAATGTGGAATGAAATGATGGCAGCAGCAATCGAACAACTGCGAAGTATTTGAAGAATTCTGAAGCGCCTGAGAAGATATCTTTTCAGTTATTAATAGTTGTTTACAGCGCTACTCAATCCTCCTGGTTTGATTAGGCTAGAACACGCCCAGATTATATTACTATACCCTGTTCCCCCCTTAATGAGTAACCATAACTGCCGGCTCTCTTCGAATCCATCCAATGACGCGTTGAGTAGCGCTTAGGCACCGTCTTGGTTCCGCGCTGCGTATTGCTTTGGCATATATTTGTCACATCTTTGCCGAAGCCAAGACAAGCCTGCCTCCAAATGTGCCAGCCATGAACGCGACTCCGGTGCGGGGCTTGGCTGTAAACAGCAGTTGACAAGCTTTTATATGCCTACCAAGCTTGCCATTCGGTCTCAGCTCATTTAATCGAATATAATGTAGTATTAGCCAATTTATTGTGTTGTAAAGATAGGAGAATCTTGAGGACATCTGGAAAGTGATGCGTTCATTATTAGAGCGGGCGTCCGGCGCATCATTGTATTTAGGTATGCGAAAGTTCAGTGATCCTTCCAGAAAGAGATCTCTTTTTGGGCAATTTGAAACCCCTGACGGAAAAATAGTGGCCCAAATAGGTAGAATCGACTCGGGATGCATGAGGAACGCGTTAATATACTGGGGAGATAACGCTAGGTTACAACGACATCGATGGAGGTTTGTAGTCATAACCCAGTTACACAGAAAACCTTCCTCTCATATAATAGGTCAGCGAAACTCCCTTATAATTCACGATTCCATCGCGGAAAAACTATAGTATCATTGAAATATGCATTTTTCAATACAGAACCGCATCTACGAGGACTTCGCAAATCTCCCAAAGAGCGTGTGGTGTGTATTGGGCCGCTAGGATTTGATGAATCTGATATATAAATCCAATATACTGTGAATTATCTGAAGAAGAAAGGATCTCGGATGTTGTAGCAATCCTAACCTAAGGGTGCATATGATAGTATCCCAACCGCTGCCGAGGGTTCCTCCTGTCCGCGACAGCTTTGGGGGAGCTCTAATTCCGGCGATGAAGGTTATCGGTGGGGATGACGGGAACGCACCACCTATGATTGATTGTGTTATTCCACTGGTGCCCTGCAAGTATAGTGAGTAATAGCGCTATGAGTCGGTATGGCTACAGCGCGCTGCATGAGGGTCTCTACCTGTCGCCATTCATCTTAAAAGACATACAACACACAACACAGCCAGCTAGATAATTCAATTGATAGGCTGACATACTTACAGATACATTTATCAAGCCGGTAGTAGTAAGACACATCAGTCAGTGTGTTAGTTAGTACCTATACGTAAGTACCGTTAGCGAAGATGCCTCGCTAGATTATAAAGGGTATGCGCTATAAGGTACCTACTGTAATTACCTACCTACTACGAGGTTTAACGGTGCTATTCTAAGGTGCCTTATGAATTTGAAGAAAATACGGTATGTGTAGCCTGGGTATTTACGGTAAATATGCGTTTCCCTTGAATACATCCCTTTCTACGACGCTTTTGTCATTGCGCACCTGCGTGTGGTACCTGGGAATATAAAACCGCATTCGTTCAGTGTATCGTGACAAGTGGTTTTCTGCCAGAGCATAGCAGAGCATTCCGCATTTGCTAGACGTGAGAATTAGGGATACACCGCACTCGAGGTAAACTTGTAAGACCCTGGGCAATCGTTATGTCTTAGGTAGGACAATCAGAGCGCAGTTGCCGGGCCCGGACTTATACAATAAGTAGGAGTACTGGTATTAGAAAGGTCATGCAGCAGCGAGAGCCACCCGCCGAAGCTCGGACAGTGAGCGCTGTACGCCCACTAATTTTCGTGTGGACAGGGACTTCTAATCTCGTTATCTTATCGATTAGGCGGTAGGCACCCCTAATGCTCAATTTGTCACGCAGTTCAGATTCGAACTGAATCAGTAGCGATACCTTAGGTACCTACTTATATTACTACATATTTGAGCGGGCGGACATGACACGATTTAGCTAATGGACTGGTAACATTTGCCCGTACGGGTTGGACCATGAATATAAGCCGGTGATACGGCTCCCGCCATACTACCTACCTTAGGTACCTAGGTAACATTGAAAAACAGTGGCAGAATGGCGTCAGATTAGGTGACCCATGTGCGGATAGAACTGTGTTGCACTGTACTTGCAAAAAGATAGAGGATATCAAATTAAGGCTTAAACTCTAAAACAATGAAAGACGAGTATATAAATGAACTAGTAGCTTCAGGACTATATCTGAGTATTTTATTTTATTTATTTGCAGCATAATTGGATTTTATACAATTCTTTGAAAGTACGGAATATTTGTGATGTTCTTGCAGGCTTGCATAGTATATTACAATGTACCTAATCTGCACATGGGCCACTTAATTCTGCCCCCCTTCTGAGTGAGAGCTTTCCAAACTATTAATGCCACAACGTACCCCCCACGAGCCCTTATCTGAACCATTCCAGACGCTATCGTAGTTGGATAGCCTTCTCTATCTAACCTACACCACACTCCTACTAACCTGCTAACATCAGACGTTCCGGTTAAGCTACAACTAAAGGTTAGCAGACTAACGATGAATAGGAAATATATTTATTTACTTGGGGAATTATCTGTCGTTAGATAGATGGGTAATGATTTGCAGCCTCCTTATCTAGCGGCCCCTTTTTTCATATATTCAAGCAGCAAGTTGAAAATAGGTACCTACGTATATACCACAACATAAACGTATGTGATCGCTTTTCGGCTTTACCATGAGCATATAGAATCATTCATGTTCTTAAGAACACATACCCAGTACCATTGCTGTTTCAAATATGGCAGTAAGTAAAAGTGATACATCTCTTAGAGGCAGCAATAGAAGACGGAATATTGGATACTAATTTCTAATGAAAGAAAATTACAAACTTACGCATAATGTGGAACGCTTCTTATGGTTATTGTTCTCAACTATGGGATCAAATAAGAATACGTAACTTCAAGACCTGTATGGTGATATATCGGAGAGGATACTAGACCGCCCTTTGACTTTTACGGAGCTACATAAATTAATATGGGTGTTCCGACAATAATTATTGACGATGTTTCTAGAATAGGATACTCCGAAGATGCAAGTGATTAGTGTTATTGGACGGTCCCTAATCTAGCCCACGATCGGAAGGGTCCATAAGGTGGGCCACATCATTCTAATCACAGTCACGTCTAAAGCCGCCGCGTCGACATTCGTTATCATTGGAACGAGCTTCCGGATGCAAGCCAAGACCGGACTCGCGAGAGCTGCAGCCGGAGTCGGCGTAGAAATCGTTAGGTCCTTTTCGGAGCTCAAAATTTCCTCCGTATCTCGTCTATCGAGACGTTTTTATTTGAAGCATGGTCCCAGCATCGCTTCTAGTTTAAGCCATATAAAAGCTGTGTGTTAGTTCATAATCACGATCTCTTATCTCAGATTCTTTTTTCAATCTTCAGATATTCGTTATTTCGAGATTGGAAGAGTATTAGAGATCAACTATAGCAAGATGATACGAAGCAAAAGTCGAATATACGGCGGCAGGCTGATCGCCATGATCACACTTGTCGATGCGCGTAAGTCAATCACTGAGCCTCCTTTTCTTCAACCAGTCTTACCAGAATATCTTAGTTTCGTCATGTTGGTTTGGATACTGCCAGGTGCGTTGCCTACCTATCAAAGATTTGAATAGATAGTGGCTGACTGGTTGGGGAAACAGGGCGTGTTCGCCGGCGTGCTGGTGTCCGATGATTTCAAAAACACGTTCCCACAGACTATCGATGCCAACATCTCCGGAATCACATCGAGCTGCTTTTTCGTGAGTGGAAAATATTTTAACCCCTTTCCCCTCTGTCACGAAATCATGGATGACCGAGCTAAGTATAATATAACTTGTGAAGCTTGGCGCCTTCGCGGGATCCGTCATGGCCTTTGTCATAGGGGAAAAACTAGGTCGAAGAAAAACTATTGCCTGGGGTTTATTGCTAAATCTATGCGGAGCAAGTCTCCAGTTCAGCGCATGGCATCTGCCTCAGCTAATCATCGGACGATTGATAAATGGTCTGGGAATAGGCCTCACGTCGACTACGACGCCAATCTTCCTTGCCGAGTCGGCAAAATCACGACATCGCGGCAAGCTCGTCTCTATCGGCGCCTCTTCTAATGTCACGATGTTTTCTCTCGCTAATTGGATCAGCTACGCCTTGTACTTCCAAGGTGGTGCACTCCAATGGCGCTTCCCTCTCGCCTTTCAGGTTATCTTTTTCTTCATCATATTTCCACTCCTATTCCTCGTACCCGAGTCACCAAGATGGCTGCTTCTAGCGGGTAAAGAAAACGATGCGCTGGAAGTACTCGCCCGACTAGCCGGCAAGGATATTCCAATCGATGATAGGGCGGTGACGGACGAGCTCCGTTCAATCAAGGCGGCAATAGATCTTGAGAGAGAAGACCGCGTGCCAATGAAGGATGTTCTCTGCTTCCGGGACAAGACACATAACTTTCGTCGTTTGATATTGTCATGTGGCACGCAGTTCATGCAGCAATTTAGTGGGATCAATGCCCTAGGTACAACATTCCTCCCCTCGACCTCCTTTAGAAATAGTTCTGACTGCGCGATAGGTTTTTATCTTCCCACACTTCTGACCCAGAATGTCGGTTTCAGCCAAGAGATGAGCAGACTGATTACCGCTATTAGTGGCACTGTATATCTTGTCTCAGCATTTGGTAGCTTGATATTTATTGATCGTTTTGGCCGTCGAAAGTATGTAACAATGGCATATAATCCATATTGTAGTGGGAAGCTAACATATGAACTAGCATGATGTTGTACGGTTCTGTCGCAATGGGCTTCTGTCACTTAATCGCGTCCCTCTCTCTCAAGGAGAGCGAAGCTAACTTTTCAAAGAGAAGACTTGTTAGGCTACACTATTCGATTACTTTAAATCTTACTGACGATTCACTTAGATGGGTAATGTGACAACAGCGATGTTTATCGTTTACCACGTTATATTCGGGATAAGTTGGGCAAGTGTCCCATGGGTATACAGTGCTGAGGTAGATTCGCTGGGCTGGCGAACACGCGGCGCCGCGGCGGCGACGGCGACCAACTGGTTAGGTGGTTTTATAGTGACACAGTTCACTAAAGTGGGCATTGACAACTTGCAATGGTCCTTTTACCTGAGTGAGTATTAATGATAATTCCCCAAATATGCATCTTCAAGTCTCTCTAACAGGGATGGGTACAGTATTCTGCGTTTTCTGCTTCTGCTATTTCCCTATAGTACTTTTATTCTACCCCGAAACGTCAAACAGGACTCTCGAAGACATGGACGAAGGCTTCAAACAAAACCCATCTGTAATTGTATTCGGCAACGCAGAAATGACGCAACGGAAACGACCCACGATCTTCATGGAGGCGGAAGCTCGGCGAATTTCTAGAGTATGATGGAATGGAAAAGAAATAAAAGATCAGCTTTTGGTTTCTCTGTGAAAGGACCACGTGTTCAGATGGCACTGAGGAAACGGATTTAGGGCGCATAGATACTAGCTACGGCATCAATGTTCCGCCGAAATACCAAATCAAGGGTTCGGCTATTACCATTGTCCAATTGTAATTCATATTGATATGAGTACATAGGCCTTTTTTGGGGTTTGTATCAATATGTAACTATAATCCCGGGACCTCGTGGCATTTAGCCGAGAGTCATGGCGAAGATTCACGACGTCAGTCACGCTATTCGGCCGAGCCATAACCAGGAATATATAAGTTGAGAGGTATCATGGACAACTGGCCTCAAGTGCAGACACAGACCGTAAACTCAAAGTCAAAGCACCAAGTTACCTACACCTAAGTATCAAACGCGAGCCAAACCGTCCACCAATAACTCGGCGATAGCATCCAAAGATCTAAGGATGCTAGCAAGAACGTGTCTAAGTCTAATTGCACTCTCATGTATCACTGCTTCGCGGCCGCTGGGGCGCTACGAAGGGTTAGCAGAAACTTATATCGAAGCTTTCGGTTCGAACATGGTAGCAAATGACACTGCCACAACCCCTCCTCCACCTACAAAATCTTCCGCAGACGCAGACAAGACCGATCCATCGTGCAAGCGGTTCATCATGCCGCCAGTGCCACAAGAATGCCTTCAAAAGTCAGGGGAAATTGCCTGCATCGGCCTTAGTCTTTATTGCAGATTCCCTACGGATTGGGGTGTAGGTTACGACCCGATTGGAGAATGCTGGTCTGGGTGCAAATGAAACACAAGAGGGGCAGGGAGGACGATGATGAATTGAGGAAGCCTGGAAGGCAATGATACTTTGAGATGGGCTGCGTATCAAAACCAGTCTGTACCCTATGTCAACTAACCTGGGGCATCGGTACCTGTGAACGAGAATATGAAGCGGCGTAGGATTGACGGTGAATGGTTGAATGAGGGATCTAGGACATATACCCAACTCTGGCGTTGGAACCAGGGCCAACCATCTGTATTCAAATTTATATTCGATAACAAGCCCTAATTAATGGAGTCAGGATTGTACGATTGCAGCGCATAAGGAGCTAGGACCTCGTAATCATGCTGAACCCCTTAAAAATATACCTACCTCGCTACCTAGTACGTGGACCCCGTAAGAAGACAAGATTGCCGTATGGAGAATATCAATCCCATTAAGGAATGATAATAACACTGGCGAATATCGCAGCGTGCTCGGCATATTTCTATGATGTAGAACTTTGGGTACCTTGATGGCCTTCATCCGCATTGTGGACTGTGATACCATGTCAGAATCCTTCTTTCTAGCCATCCATGTCACATCGTCTCACCAAATCTACCTAGCTAACCGCTGGTACCAAACCTTTGGAACGCGGGGAAGCTAATTTTGACGTTCGAACTACATCCATGATGGCAGTGCACTCATCCCGTTGAGCCGCTTAATACTTTACTTACCTTAGGCAACCTTACATATAGCAATCTAATATACCCACCATGGGACCTACTAAACGTTACGTTATAAACCAATCTCTATACATTCTGGGCCTTTAACAAAATTCATATACGAATTAATCACCAAATCTTAATAGAATTGCCAGCGAAACATCTTCAAATTATGGCCTTTCTCGTTCAACATCTAACGACGATTACCCCTTTTCAGAGCATCCTAGCTATTCCTCCTTTAGGAAGTGCCTAATGCATCTCCTAACTACCTACTCAGTAGGCGTACAAAGGCCTGAATTTCTCTTCAACCACATCTATGAACGGTAAGTAGACCAAGCACTGTACATGCGGTCTTCTTGATCGGGAGTAAATTCTTCATAACAGGCACTAAACAGTCGGAGTTAGCCGATAACAGAAATAAGAAACGATTATAATGGACTTACTCATCCGAATAATCCATATAGTTGTGAATGGGGTCTAAACCAGCCGCAGGGCAGCTATCTCTCCCAACCGGACATCCCGATGAAGCGGATGCTTGGGCGGGTGTGTCGTCAATCGAGTCGCCGGGGTCCCTGCATCCCCCCTGAAAGGTGTGGTAAAGGTTCATCCAATGACCCACCTGGAGCATGAGGTTAGTCAGTTTTTTCCTAATGCTTATAATATGGTCTATTGAAGATGTTTACCTCGTGAACCACAGTTCCACCAAGGTTATAAGGTGCAGCACTCCCTCTAGTTATATGTATTAGTTATAATTTATTTCTTGGCACATTTTAATCATGTTACTCACCCTGGTACTGAAGCTGCTAGGACTGTACAGCCGTCAAGATAGAACTCCGTTGAGCCCTGGGAGACATTATCTGGGAAGTAACAGTATCTGAAATGAAATGATGTTAGTGATGGACTTTGTATAATGCTTTTAGAATTAGTACTGCTTACCCAAGCAAGCCACCGCCTAGATTGCCGAGAAGGTACACGTTAAGATCCGAGTACGTGCCCTTTCGAAGTGCTCTCTTCATACCGAGCTCGTCTCCGTCGGCTGCCCAGTCGGAGTTGACGGTCCAGTCGGTGCTGACCAAGTTGAATGTGATGCCGTGCGGGCCATAGTCAGCGTTCATAACATCGAGCTGGTCGTCAACCATTTGTTGCTGTTCATGAGTTAGCATATGATGTAGATCTGACTCTTGTTCATCCACTTACCGTTAAGTACCCATCATCAACTGAGTTACCAGACGCTACCACGTGAAAATAAAGATTGACGCTTATCGAGCGAAGGGCACGGAATTCTCCCTTGGCACGCATCTCTCGCTCCTGTGCTAGCATAGCCTGCGAAGCGGCCATTTGCTGTTCTGTCGGCTCAGGAGTACCACATATCCTCGTATAATTACCACTCGCTCTTGGAAAAATAGAGTGAGCTACTGCTGAGGAGGCCAGCAGAGCGGCAGTGGCGGTAGACTTGAAAAGCATCTTAGATGAAAAGAATCACGAAGGTTTGTCACCAAGAATAAGATATCTAGGAAACGAAGCAAAGTGGCCGTTGAGAAGGGAGAATACCATTCACCATTTCCATGAGCTAGATAGCACCTCTTATAGTCGTTTACGTAACGTGGAAGACATACACAAAATCTACTCTACGGGGTATTGATATCTAACTCGGTCTGCGCGAAACCACCTGAGCTTCAGCTACCTGCCTAATTCGCATCATCGTATATCTACCGCACACTCCCATATAGTAGATACTGCGATATGAAAACCTTGGGTTTACAACGTGACGCGCGACTAGCCAATAGCGCTCTAGATTGTTATAGTAGGATTAGTCGAGGATTAGTAGAGGATGAGATGCACCTTGCGATAACCTGTTTAAACGGCTCTGACTCCTCTAGCTTTGCAGGCCAGTGGTCTCGACTATAAAGGAGCGCTACCTGTAAGAGCAGGTTACCAGCGATACCCCCTAAAAGGTCGATAAACTATCTCGAAGTAGAAGTTGGAAAGACCCCTGTCACGCGCACCTGACAATCATTTCCTTAATTAATTTACGCTCCGCCCTATCAGCTCAAATACCGAACGTCGCACGTACCGGAACGGGGTGGTAAGCACGCAGGCACTTCTCCCCCGGTGATATCGGCTAGGACCGACCACGGCAGCTTGGCGGGAAATCCCTGACAATCAGGAGCAGTAAGCTTCAACCCCAGCTGAATCTACATAATATCGCACAGCAGCCCGCTTAAAAAACTCCCGGCCGGCGAAAACCCTAGCTGCCACTTCTGTGATTTATCGACTAGGGAGTGCCACCGTCCAATGGCCATCAAGTCATTTATTAATGCAGGTCACCCGTCATGTTGCAGAAGATAAGGCTAACGACCTAATCATTGTGTACCCGACCGCTTGCCTGTTGCGGTTGTTACTTAGGAGTGTTACCCTAAATGCGGGACCAGCTGATGACAGCATTATCAATCTGAACAGCACGTAGATGTACCGATGTTCATGATAGATTCCTTGGGGATATTATGTAAGGGAAAATAGAAAACAGAATTCAAGATAGACACTTCACCAGCTCTCCAAGATTTGGGTGGAAAAAGACTGCTCGTGATGGCGTCTGAAGAGACATACCTCGGGAGCCAAGACGCCAAGGAATGCAACGTTAAGCTGTACCAGTATGCAGTCCTTCCTATCGTCTCATCTATGATAGCGTACGAATTCAAACGTTATTTGAGGGAATTATAAATCCAAGAGTGTTTCAAAGATCTGTTGAATAAATACCAAAGTATTATTGTTGGACTCACTACTAACAAATGTGTGTTCAGTCTACCCACCCCCTTTGCCACTGAATCTTTGAGTATGTACCAATTCTCTTCTCCCCATCTCTACCCTCCTCTCTCTACGTTTGTTTATGTGTGTGTGATTTCTTTAATTCTTCGGGTTTAATAGCCTTGGGGATCTTAAAATATATGTCTACATCACGGATCATATTCCTTTACACGTGCAGTTTCTGTGATAAGTCTTCACTAGAAAAGTAGTCGGTAAGATGACGTAGTATCCGTCTCTATGACAAGAAATATTTGAGCTGGTAGGATTGTATTAATTGTCGGACTTACAGGATTAGGTACCTAATCTATATGATTACTCCAGTAGCCTACGGGTCATCATGAGAAGACTACGCAGAGTAACGAGCATGGCCACTTTAGTTGTTAGGCCCGAGGGGGTAGTTAAATTCTCCCAGTTTTACTAAACAATGCTCAGTTACGTGATGCTCCTCATGCGAACATGTGAAATACTAAGCTTGCGAGAGCAACTATTAGTAGCATGGTAGCCAGGAGCACGCACGGAGACAGCTAAGCACGTCAAACCTTTTCGTGGACAAGGGAGGAGTTTATAAACCATCGCTGCAGTATGCCAACTGCCTGACGCGACTAAGTTGTTGTGCTGTTGGTTGTTGGCTTTCATGTGGTAATTACACACAGAAGGGAGAGAAAAAGATGTTTTGTAAGGATCCATTAACCTATCTAATAGGAGACTTCAATATGCATTCTGCCTCAAATCAGACCAAGCAAGGCTTCTTCAGGGCAATCCCTCGCAGTACCTAGGTATCCTATACCGCCTGATAGGTCTCTCAGCAGAGAAAACCTTCAACGCCGGCTGAGATTGTACTCCCAGTGGTACCCAGTCTTCACTATTAAAATCATCTTCCTTTCTCCTTCTTTTACTGACTAGAACAAAAATTAATTTCCGGCTCGGTGGACCTTCCTGGACTGGTCGGGGGTTCACGGGGTAAGACAACATATTTGATGCCGAAGAGCTCATGATCCAGGGCTCGCTCAGCTGGCAGTTGACCATACCTATCCTGAGCTCGCAAATCCGCTCCACATTCTACCAATTTTTTCGCGATCATCATCATCATCTTTTCGCGGATTTGTTCGTGTTCCGGAATGCGATTCTGTGTATGATTCGTCGAACCGTAAGGTAGTACATGCTCCCAGGAGATAAGGTGTAATGGGGTCTGCAAGTCGTTTGTCTTTGCATTAACATCAGCGGAGTGGCGGAGTAGCATTCGTACTATGTCCAAGGAGCCATACTTGCAAGCGTAGTGCAATGGCGTGAAGCCCTCATCATCAATAGCGCGAGGGTCTGCCCCATTCTTGAGTAGAGTGTGAACAACATCCCCTGGCCTTCCCCACCAAGAATACAAATAACTATTAGAAGTCCAATGGAGGTAATGCTCGTCGAAGTCCCTCCGTGGCGTATCAGCCATACAGGCATAATGCAACGCGGTACGGCTACGAGCATCGACCGCGTTAACATCTGCACCATACTTGACTAGATCCTTGACCCGGAGGCTAAGAGCATATTTAGAGGCAAAATGGAGTGCTGTGAGTCCGAAATGATCCTGTTAATCATCAGTTTCCCGTTTCCAACATGCCTCGTAGATGCGCATTTCTTACCTTTACATCCACTGGCGTACCGCTCTGGATTAAGAACCTCATAATGCGTCTGGTGCATGATTCAGGGCGGGGGCTTGGAAGGCAGAGGCAAGCCAATGCCGTTGTCATGTGCTGAGCATGAAGTCCTGCCTGAAATGGAAAAGCATGTAGTAGCTCCTCGTAATCACCAGGGACATAACTCTTACTGGGATCGATCCCGAGATCTAAAGCCACCCGCAAAAGTCTTTGGATTATCGGGAAGCCAAGTTGATGTAAATCTTCTAGGAATACCTCGTTTCTCTCGTTATAAACCAAGCCAGCCACGATCTTCACCCATAGAGTCTGTCCTGACTTTCCGTCGAGAGAATTCATCGCGGGATAATTCGTGAGCGCTAGCTTTAGAAGCTCCTCGTGCTTTTGTAGAGGTAGATCGATGAAACTAGTACATCGTAAGGTGTGATCCAAGAAGTCGGTGTGTTTCCAGGCAGCAAGAGAGTGAGTGATATTATGGATGTTATATGCAGCTTCCCGGACGATCTTCAATTTTTCCAAGTCGATGGCTTGAAAGAATTCTTGTCCTCCAATCCGGTTATGCAAACATTCATAAGATGGAAGAGGTTCGGGATCATCGGAATTCCGACAGCTCCCATATCTCAGCACACGTATGTATGCCTTGTGATAACTGGCCACACACTTGGTCCAGGTGATCGGACTCTTTGAAACCAATCTCTTGAAGGTGCTCAACGGCAAATGTTTGTCCAGGAGCGCAAGCAGTAGTGGCTCAGTCCTGTCGTCTGTGTGCCAATAATATCGGTCTGGATTTGCCCCGTGATCAAGAAGTAGTTCCGTAATGCGACCTTTAATATGTTGGTTAATCCCAGTCCTCAGTGCCCACTGAAGCGGATTGTCGCGGATGTCATGATACGGCCAGCGATCACTGAGATTAGCACTGGCGCTGTATTCCTCAAGTAAGATTTCGGCAACGCCAACTTGTCCATGGCTAATGGCGATGATTAAAGGTGTGAGAGCCTCAGGGTAACGTTGTGATCTACAGCGAGGGTATTGACCAAGGCGGGGAAAGATATGTTCAACGTTGCCTCCAAGCTTCAAGGTGTCGCGCAGTAAATCAATATCTCCGTGCATGCAGGCCCAATAGAGAGCCGAGTTGCGGGTTGTGACTCTTGTTCTCAGAAGTTCGTATCTTGCAATGCGGTGGAGCTTCGCATTCACCCGAGATAGCGCAAAGACGTCAAGAGGGTTATGTATCATCCTGACGCAGCGGGTGATTAGCTCTTCAGGCATACCCAGGAATGTGATGCGGGCTTCTCGACTCGCGTCGCTGTCTTTGGAAACAGGCTCCATGACGTGTAGTCAATCCAGACTGACGAAAGCGCAGGGTTGATACGAGGGTGGACTGTCTGTATCCGATGAGAGACTGCCGTCAGTTTAATAGAGTACAGATGAAAGTAAGATAGGGATAGTGCAGGAGCGAAAAAGAATTATAAGTTATGTGAGTACCCAGGTAGGTACCTCTAGGTAGGTAGACAATTGTTGAGTCCTAATTCAAAGGGTTTTATCTAATGTCATGGCAGCTTTGTGGGTGTGTGTTCCACCTAAAGACAGCTGATAAAAACTATGACCATAAGGTTGTGTTCTGGGCACTGTTGTAGGTGGAACGTGAGTAACATGAAGATTTTCCAGAAGTACACAGTTGTTGTAAACGTTACATAGAATTATTTTATTTCTACATTAGGGAAAGCTGGAAACTTAACAGTGAAGTTCTACAAACTCAATATATACATAACATTAGAGTGCAAGAGCTTTAGATAGATTCTCAACAAGAGGATCAAGCCCGGTATTTCTATAGCAGTACAAAAATGTCAAATAATACCTGGTATTGATCTCTTAGATATCCTAACGGTGTTTAATATATGTTATCAAAGAGGACCGCAGGAATCATCTGTCTGCTGAGTCAAGGGTAATTAGCTTGTGACTTGTCGATATCAAATACACAGTTGTTACTTTTTAAAGCACAATTCAAATTATAATTACACAACTTAGGAACATCCCACATCCTATAACATTTACTGTGATGAAAACCTGATTCATCGCTTATATGGAAAGTAGTGAACCACTGCCAGTTAAGTTACCAAATTTGACTCTAACCCCTATTGAGTTCTTTGTTCACCGTGCGACCTCCACTTGTACAGCTCATGATACGGCGGGCGTGCAGAACACAATAATGTTCTAAATTCCGCACGTTGTGGTGATTATTTAACACAGCCTGGCCAGAGCAACCCTTTAGTTAACTATCAAGTGTATCAACTTCACGTGAGAAAGATTCACTATTAATTCTTCCCCTGGTCAATTGCCTCTATTCGCACTGTCTGAAAAGGGGTGACTTGTCATCAGGTTCATTCTCATGTGGTCCGTGCATAGCAACGAACACAGAATTCGCAGTGACAAATTGATAAGGCAATAAGGCAGGGATGGTGATAGTGCAAGGGCAAGGATTCAGCGGAATAAAGAGCTTCAAAGGTCATGCTTCCGATTGAATCCTCACCTTCGTTTCAATACCTAAAAGCTTCCAAGTCGAGCGATTATCGTTAACACCAACTTACCCAGAATGTCCAATACCGAAGTTAGGAGCCCTGACTATGAACACTTCGCCTCCATTCCTTGGTGTGCTCGACATTTGCGCGGTTCAAGAATTATTACTGGAGTTCCTTCAAGCCGTCTTCCGAAACCCAATGGCGAAGACTCCTTGTACGCAGAAACTCTGAAATCCCAGACTACAATACTCGCGATGCTAGAGGTCTATGAAGAGCCCAGCTTGCCTACAGAGCGCGTAAATTCAATCAAGACCTTTTTAACACTGGGCAACGGCCTGAACGGCCACGCGGGCGTCGCGCACGGTGGAATCGTGATCGCAATACTAGATGAAGTTATTCACCTTTTGTTGCCAATTAATCAGCAGAGAGGGCTCATGCTGGATGTTCCATATATGACAGCGTTCTTGAATACAACATTCTTGAAACCTGTCGCAACTTGCGCTACTATTCTAGCACAAGCCAAGATTCTCAAGGTTGAGGGTCGAAAGTACTTCGCAGAGGGATGGATCGAAGATGGGCACGGAGTGATATTAGCCCGCGCCGAAGCTCTATACGTTGCTTTGAAGAGCTCTCTATAACCTACCCATCTCATTCACGGCCTCTACAAACAATTGCAAGCATACCTTCGGTATAGATTACACTGGGTATGGGAAGCTCTCGTTGATAGAAGGGGCCTAACGACTGATGTCCGGCACAAGGATTGACAGAAAGGATACTAAGGGGCGTTGTTATTTATCCAGCTTCGTTGGCTTGTATTGAACGCCCGTCTAGACTCATACAAGGAACATGTAGATCGGAGTGGTATAGAGGACTGATAAATGCGGGATACAATTAGACCATCACGGCCCCATTTTTTCAATCAGCAGAACAATATCGACTGGAAAGCTTCATGTGTACGTTTTGACGTCACGAACTTGAAACATACAGTCTTGCTTGCTGAAAATGTAGGATCGTCTATTTAATGAGCGGAGTAAAGCTACCTACCTACGACCTTACTTCTGTCTTACTTAATCTAAGACTTCACGTTCAATATAGGCTCCTGCATTCCCAACTGTCCGAGTTCTCGGGATCTCCCGACACGTATTTAGCTTGCTTCGGATAGGGGCAAAGCGGCCGCTGTCTCTCAATACCCAATGTAGCCGTATCGTTCACGAACTTCGTTGCAGTGAGTTGATCAGGGGCCTTGCCTTCTTCCACCCACCTCACCATGGCCAGAATTATGTCATGGTCGGCATCCTCATACCCCGGTACAGAATGCGTTGCGCCATTGATTGACTGACTCGCACTTCCGATATACCATGGAGCAAGATTCGACCCGGAGCAATGGCTCATCCCAGGTACTAGAAAGAAGCGGTAGAAATCTGAAACATCGATCCCCTTTGGAATAAGAGTTTGGAGCACCTGCTTATAGAAGTAGACGCTGCTACCGGTTGGGATTAGGGGGTCGGCAGCCCCATGATACATCAATATCTTGCTTCCACGTTCTGATGAGGGGCTTAAGTCGAAGTTATCCGCGGTGGCGTGTCCCGGATTGATGGAATCGGCAAATTGAACATCACTATACGTGAATTTAGTGTAATCCCAGTCGCTATTGTTGTAGATCCAGTATTGGAATAAACCAAATCCAAGTGGTGACAAATTGGACCCCATAGAAAAGCCGGGGTCGGTGCCTAGTGTAACGGCCGGGAACACGTATGTTTCATTAACATCAATCCAGGCGTTATAGAATTTGTATATGGTAGTTAGTTGCGCAGGGGTGAGGCAAGCCCCCGGATCCGAGCTCGGCGTACATAAAAGCGCCTCGAAGTTGAAATTGCATCCGTACGGGTCACTGATAATACCATCAACGAGGCCATCCTGAGGGTCGCATTGCTTTTCTATCTCAGCAACGATCGCAGGGAAAATCGAAGGATCAATGTGCTCAGGGGCGGATTCCCGGAGGTTATAAAGACCCAGCTGTAAAGTATTCGCAGCTAAATGAACAGTCTACCAAGCCGGAGCGCCGACGGAGATACCATCAAATGAATCGGGGTACATCTGAGTTTCTTTGAGGCCCTGTCGTCCTCCTGTCGAGCATCCCGCATAATAGGAGTATTTGATGCCATCGGATGTTGAGTAATAGGTGTTAATGATTTCCTAGAACCAATCAGATACCCATATATGAGGTATATAGAGTACCTCTGAATGGAATATGAACTCACCTTGGCCAGAACTACGGACCCGTGCATGGCCCTATGCGCCCAGTCGATTATGGACTCCGGAGCATTGAGTCCCCAAGAACCATCCATAGCATCTGATATATGGCCTGTGTCGGTTGACATCGTGGCAAATCCGTACTGACCGACTCCATTAACAAGAAGCTACTGGAAACGAATGCCGGAGAAGTTACCTGTGAGAGAATACCCATATCGGGCCAATTTATGCCACCGCCAAAGCCGCCGTTGCCGGTTGCCAAGAAACGCTCATTCCACGTCGTGTCTGGGAGGAACAGACCAAAATTGTACGATGAATTTTCAGAAGACTTGACGTTGATGCCAACTGCGCATAATGCTGGAAGATTCGTCGCATTAGTCGGAAACGGGATATCCGTCTCAGCCTGACCGAAGCTTCCATTCTTCGGGACGGCCTCGGCGAAGTTGACTTGAGCGTCTGGATGGCTCTTAAGAATTGCAGCAAAAACCTCGGTTGTGCATTCGGCCGCGACAATCGTTGAGCCCGCAACTGCAGTGATTAGAATAGTCAAAAGTCGACACATATTCAGAAACCAATGGACCAAAAACTTTTCGAAATATCAATTGAGCATGGCTCAGCTACTAGTAGTTCTTATGTAGTGGAGAGTCGGCATTTGTATACGGCGAACTAATGGGTATTATATCATGGTGAACGCGGTGGACCGTTGCATTGGTACGTTCTTCCACACCCTGATAGTAGCGTCGCCTAGACCCCACGGAAACTGGGGTTCGTCGGGATATCTCCAATGCGGGTGTAGATCGGCGGATAATATGGGCACCGACAAGGAACAAGACAGTTCATCGTGAGGAGTACGACAAGCTATTAGTCCTTACTAGAAAAGCTTGGTCCCGTTCGGCCCATTTTGGGGTGGTATGGTGCTGGCTTCTCATGTTGACTTTCTCTTAAATCACCTATACATTAAAGAATGAAGTTTTATTATTAATACTAGAGATCCATCACAGGAGGGGAGTCAAATCGGCGAAAGGCGAAGCAGTGTGTGAACGTGGTAAAACTTCCATTGACAGCTTCTTCTTACGGCGTTCGACTTATATTAACTTTTTAGATGTTTCGCCCATTAGGTAGGTGTTACCTTAACAACCATCAGATACAGAAAAGAATCCCCAGAAAGGACATACATCCCATTTGCTATTGAATCTGTGTGAACATTACTTTTATCCGTCGCCATGAAATTCATCGCGTCAAATAGGTACGATGCGAAAAGATATATATTTCTGGAAAGGGGGTTATAATAGCTTCCGTATCTATATCTAAAATATCTTTCCTTGGGACCATCGTCGAAGTTAGTTTCACTTTAGAGGCAACAGCAGCGATGGCAAAGAGCTTAACCGTGTTTAGGAAAGGAACACCAGACAATGGAAGATATATTTAAGCGCCCACGCATTCCATGAATATTTCAGGTTGAATAAATGCGGTAAATTTAGTAATGCTATTTAGGTATGAGTGTGGGTTCCTTGGTTTGATATATTAAGTACCTACTTTAGCGTAGCCTAGAATCGCAGGGGGGAAAAGCTCCATACTGCGGGCTGGGTCTCATCAAAAGCACGTGGGCGTGCGGCTCGACAACAACTTCTAGGACCGTTCTTTCTAAGTTTTAGATCGTAGTATACCTACCTAAGGTACGTAGGCAGATATGATCTAAACATAGCATTACGTTTGATACCAATGAATGGGATCATGAGATGAATCGACGAAGGAATTCTAAGATCCACGTGCGCAGGACGCTCTCTTGTCTCCACCTGGGATCCAGTGGAGTGCATCAGTAAAGCCCTGACAGCCGGTTTGAGACCCTGAGGACACCTTCACATCCAAAAACCGGGTAGTGGATAATTATTAACGCCCCCGATCTTCTACATGTTCTAAGAAGTAAGTTCTAGCCGAGGTTATACCTTTACCCTTATACCAGTTTGCCCTAAGTTATATAACCGCATAAGCGTTATCACTGCTTCTGCTGACTATTAGCACCTATATTGTTTATGAGTTGATAGTGGAGACTCATTGGAATATCAGATCCACAGGCATTGCTATAATAAGTCGCCGCCACAATATGTGCAAGTGGGTGAGTTGGAATGTGAACCCTGCCGCTCATGTAGCATACACTGCTATTCAAGGGCAACACGCGACAATGATCAGATAGCGCATGACAGACGCAGGATCAAACTAGGTGCATCTCCGGCCCTTGAGAAAAAGAATTCTCAAGTGAAATAGATTTAGTCGGATGGTTGATATCAACAACGTCGTACTCATCCCAAGTTGATCGCCATGGGCATGGGACTCCACTTTTTGGATCTGAGGCTTGAATAGGGACGATCGGAACTTTTGGATCAAGCGTGGAGATAACACGATGGATGCCCTCAGTCTCATAGACTATTCTAAGTAATTAGAGTAATAAATACTGTATGAAGTTCAGAGACGACAGATATGTTCATATTTCCCGACCTCTGAGATATTTCAATAAATTCCAGTAGCCTTTGCTTCTTGAAAACTTAAGCTGTTCTGATCCAGCTTGTCCTGTCCATTTGATGACTAAAAACGGTGTCCCGAATATGAGCATTAATAACAACAGCACGTTCAAGGCGACCCCTGCCAAGACTTTCGGCAACGTCGATATAGTCAAAATCTATGACTTCAATAACACTGAACGAAGCTGCGGCATGAAGCATGGCTCTAGATCAAGGAATTACGCTCAAATACTTCCTGCTATGATGAGAACCGCCTTTCGTACGAATCATACAACAAATCAATATAACTCCACGACAACAAGCAATGTCAAGTATTATAAAAACAAGGCCAGAGCCGGAGATGGCATTGAAGGAATAAAGATTGCTTTCACTTACCCCCGTCACGGATGGGCAAGCGATGTGCTAGTAGTCAGATGTGTAAGTTTATGACACTTCCAATTCATAATTACACGTTGACCATTAACCTTCTGACAATGCAAATAGCATGAGAGCGATGGTGGAAGCCCACGTCCGACTACAAACGCCTCTAGCACTGTTGAAACCTTTCTCTTCTTGGGTAAAAACGTGATCTCGGGCACACTAATCCCCATCAACCCCAATTCAAAGAAAGATTTCAATAAGCTACAAGAAAGTTCATTCAAAAACATAATCGGCTCGTCTCTCCTACCACTTCAGCAATCTGGCGTTGACTCGCTTAGTTTCAACAAGGCCATTGTTCATGTTGGCGGTGAGGTAGAGAAGCCGACGACGTCTACTTCCTTGAAAGAGGACAGTGATTCAGACAGTCTATCTGAGGAAGCGATACAAGAGAAGCCATTAATACTTGTATCTTCTAGAAATAGCAAAAAGTCCATTCTCGGCCGATTTTCCACCTCATACAGGCGCTTCTTTTACCCAGATAGTAAGATTTATCTGCATGGTTTAGCCTACAGTCCTCTCAAACGAAGGTCGCGGCGTCATCGTCGTGGAGACACAATATCTTGTGGAAACCAGTTTGATACAAGGAGATTGTTTCGGACCGCCAGCCAAACCGGAGGACCCAAGTTTGGCTTCATTTTCACAGGCCAAGCCGTACAATGGTCAAAGATCGGAAAAGACCTTCTCGAAACATTCCCGAAAGCAATCCAAGAAGTCAATTACTTGGATAGTGTCTTAAAAGGTTGTGCAAATCCTCCTCATTGGAATTTGTATGGTGAGTGAACATGAACAATCTGTACAGCGAGCAATATTAACATGAGAATAGACGAACTTGTTAAACCTCAGGGTTCTGAGAATCTTCAGCTTCCAGAAATGCTTCTCTGTTGTATTACTGCTATACAACTCGTGACTCTTTCTTTACTAAAGACTTCTGGCATCGAATGTCTTGCAGCGGTCGGTTATTCATTAGGAGAGGTCGCTGCGGCCGTTGCAACAAAAAGGCTTACTCCTGAACAAGCTATCAAAATTGCATATTACCGGGGAAAAGCAACTTCGCGAACCAGACACGGCAACCCTACCGGAATAATGGCGGTTGGGCTTAGCCCTGATAGAATTCGCCCATATATAGAAAGCACATCTATAGAGATTGCTTCCTTTGATGGCCCGCATAATATTACTTTATGCGGGAACAAGCTGGAACTAGTCGAGGTGATGAAGAAACTCAGGGGCGATGGCTATTCGGCGCAACTTCTTGTCGATACTCCATACAACACAAAGCCCATGACTGCTGATGCAATCCAGTACATGGACTTTCTAGACAAATGCGTCCAATGGCCATCAAAAGAGCAAGACGGACAACGCGGAATTATGTATTCCTCTGTTGTGAACAAGCCCCTCATCAACGACTTACGGTCTTCATACTGGGTTAAGAATATGATGTGCCCGGTGCTATTCCACCAGGCATTGCAGAAGATGATTAGAGAAACGGGCGTTAACTATCTTGTCAATATCGGACCAAGCAGTGTATTATCTAACCCTATCAGTCACGTCGCGAAGGCCACCCCTTTTTCGATAGGGCACCATGTGTTGGCGTGGAATCTCTCAGGTTGTGTGGAGGCGAGTGAACTTAATACTTAATACTTCTGATAGTAATTTATTTCTCCATCATGAACCATTATACTGGCCCCTAGTATGTGATATGTATGCGAGTCCTTGACCATTCGCCCTAGATTCTATATATATCCTCCAAACAGAGCTTCCTTCACTTTCTCGGCGAGAATTGGAGCATTAATGGCAGTAAAGTAGTGGTGAAGGTATCCATAGCCCCTTTATCGAACTCTTCGCCTGTTTCACCGGGCGCAAATGAAATATCGAAATGCTGGGCGATACAAGAGATTGCGATGCGCAGGCTTGTCATTGATAAATGCTTGCCTACACAAGTATAAGGCCCTATTAGGAGGTTTCATCAGCGGTATGTTCTGTCGGAAGCTTCCAAGCCCGGAAAGCGAAGCTAGGGTTTATCGCAACTTACCCAAGGCAAAAGGCATATACAGCCCCAGATCAGTGTTCATCTCTGCCTTCCGTTCCCCGAACCTTTCAGGTATGAAATCTGTCGCCTGTTTCCAGAACCGAGGATCCGTCTGTATCATCTGTGTCGGAACGAAGACGGTAGTATCCCCAGGAATGAACTGCTCATCTATCTGGATACCCTCGCGTGGCGTCACTCGGTACACCCCGGACAGTACCGCTGGTTTTAGGCGAAGGGTCTCGTCGATAATGTTGTCAACATATGTTATCGATCTCACTTTCTCATACGTCCAATCTGCCGGGCTAGGTATGGAAGCGTCTATCTTAGCCTGTAACTTTTTCAAGACGGAAGGGGATCGCGCTAAGAAGAATAGGGCTTGTGCTAGAGTTGCGGCGTTCGTGTCGCTCCCAGCGATAATTAAAGCACGACAATCCTCTACCAGCGCCTTTTCGGTAGGTGAAGCAGATATGTCCTTCTCTATGACAGCTTTCAGTAGCCAGGACATGATGTCTTGAGGATCTTTCTCTAGGTTGAGACTCTGGAAAAAGTAGTAAGCGGATCGGTTGATTATCATCTATACTGTACTGTCGAAGATAACTCACTGCACGCTTCGCTTCAAGCAGGGAATTACAGTGATCCCAAAATGGGATATAGCCTTTCGAAGCACCCGGTACATTCCCAAGCACGTTGAGTAGCCACGGAACATGGGCTCCGATTCCTAGGAAGTACATGTGGTCATGAATGGATTTTATGGCAGCATGAGTCTTTCCGCCTGCAACACAACCAAAGTCTTCCCCGAATCCGACTTCGCCCATGATGTCGAAGGTCAGATAATTGGTCCAGGTTGTCGCGTCCACTGGTCCTTGTTGCTGGGCGATTTGCGAGATGAACGTGTCAACTAGGGCTTTGATCCGTGGAACGTATGCGTTCAATGCTTTCAGTGAGAGGTTAAGCACGCTGATAATTCCCACATGAATTGATGTTGCTATTGCTTACCTTTCGTGGAGACACCTCTATCCCACGCCCTCCTTCTTCTCCTGTGGTCTTCGGGGTCCCTCGTAGAGACAACAGAGGACTTCTTAGAATCGAAATCAATTTGCGTGTACCATGACGACTTGCCGCATTTTGAGTTTGGGCCGTATATAGCTGCGATCGCCGACTTTCGGACAATGCATATCTCTCGGGGTCCTAACAGAAGCTCACTTAGATAAGATTCAATATCGAGGGTATGACTGTCTGGCTTACCGGTGCGGATGAAATCTCCATACTCCTCGTGCAACTTCGCTAGCTCTTTATTGTACTGGGAATGCTTTGCTGCCCTGAGCGAGGTGAAGAAGCGAGAAATCTTGATGTCAAGTGGCCCGGGAAACTTTCTCAGCCGGTGGAAAAACACTCTGTAAATAACCATGCTAGAGAATAGGCTGACATTGAAACTACTAATGAGGATAGCTAGTCTGGTAAAAACCTCAAAGGGGGAAAACCCAACCAGCGAGTAAATAGTAGCGAGTCCGATTATGACGAGTGGGGCAATTGCAAGTAGTTCATATGTGAAGTATTCTATGTCCGTCATTTGAGGAATGGTGACATGGAATAAGAATCCCAGGAGAGCCCCAGGTATAGCCACCTGGGAAGCATGGCCCTGGGATAATAGGCCTAAGCTATAGGGCTGGACGGAAGACAAGAAATCCATGTTGTACTCGAAGATCTAGTTGATCTGAAGTCGAAGGGGATGAGGACTGGTGTAGCCCACATGTCTTAAATACTTGGAGAGATATGTCCAATGGGTGATGAATAAGACGCACCCTATAGCATCATACATAGCTTATGCTTCGGAAAACGAGGTAGTATCTTGTAAACTATGAAGCGAACCGTATTACAGTTCGTTACACACACTTCGCAATCTCCTTCTGTGCATGAGTAATCCCCGCTTTGCTTGTCGCGTGGTATAGAATGGTATGCTGCAGCATATAGGACCGAACGTTGCAACGAGACTGGGCATAGAATGGCCCACCGTATGATCTTGGTCTGGATGGAGCTAAGATTTCGAAGATGCAACGTCCACGACCGCTATTCGCCGTGCGTCAAAGGTGTGTATCGATCTCGATGGGATTGGTCGAGACTACTCCTCTGAAGAACCGGTAGGGCTTAATTCGTTTTCATTAAGATTACGATGATATTTGTACGACTCTGTCTCTATTTCAAGTCAAGAATAATAAGACTAGCGGACATGGCAGGCAGCGTCTCTATCCTAAGCTGACCGTCTTGTAGCTCCCATGATAGCTTTCCAAACGGCACAGCAGTGATGCTCGTCACGGACACGGGTAGCGGTATCGAAAGAGGATCTTCAATGTCGTTGTATGCCCCATTAACGACGCTAACCATTACCTGGGATTCTTGTACCCAGTAAGCTATGTCAAGTAACTGCTGATTAGGGACGGTGATGCTGCCGTCAGGCTGACCACCTAACAGGAAATCTCGTGCGGGCGTGTTCGTGACAACCGCCGCCATTTGTGAGTGAGCATCGAATAGCTCCTGGCTAGTGGGCCACGTCCAGGCGAAAATGCCCGCAATGCCGCGGTTGAATGCGAGAGCGTTCATGACAAATGCCTCTGCGGGAGTTGGATCGCGGAACCAGTAATCTTCCCCATGGAAGGCCTGTGGATTGTGAAACTTTGGGAGCGGCCAACGGCCGAGCCACTTCTCGTACTGGATCAGATCATCGAAACGACTAGATACGTCCTGGACGTTGCCTTTGCAGTTGTCACATCCACAATCTCCCAGAGTTGTGTTACACATAGTGCCCCATTTCGAGAAAGTGCTATTGATTGCGATCGGGTATGGATCCGCCATTAGGATATCCGCGCCTACAGAATATTCTCCAAAGTAATAGTCCTGGCAGTTAAGCGTCACTGCCACGGGATGGTACGGGTCCAACTCGTGGATGAGCTCCTGCGCGGCAGGGGTGAGATCAAAAGGGACTTGCCAGCCATCGGGTCTAAGGTTAGGCGATTTGAGCATTTATGTTCACGGAGTGAGGATATAAATATAGGGGGGAAACTTACTCATCAGCTGTCCAGTACGCGAAGAGCGAGCTATGATGCTTGACAGTATTCACACGCTGCTCAACCTCGGTCAAATTCTTGTACGAACCGCGCAGATCGAACATGAAGCGCAGGCCCGACAAATCCATACTATCGTACACCGGATTCGTGTCGGCAAAACCAGCTAGCGATATAATCCCATTGAGGCCTTCGCCGTTGCTAGAATACTCTCGGACAAAGGCCTCGCTCTCGGCAGTGCTGTTTGACCCGTTGTACAAACCATAGAAACCATACGGGAGCAGTGGAACGAACGCGCCGCCCGTCTGGGCGTTCCGGAATAGTAGTCCGCCGTTCAGGTTATCAATCTTGGTGGCGCTTCCTTCCGGTGCAATGTCTGGGAGATACCGGAATGAGCTGTTCGCTGTGTACTTCTGGTCACCGAACCGCGATGCCCCAGAGAGTGTAACCTCATAGGGCTCCGCGCGGGGTTCAAACCCAGACAAATCAAAATCGAAACCAGCTTTCGTTGCGTTGATTGGTACGCTACTCTTTACAAGCGGTACGTTACCGTCGCTTCCGGTTGCCACGCTAATTGTGAAGAATAACTCAGTGAACGGCTCGGTGGCTGACCCTGCATCGCTTGTCGAATTCGTCCATGATTCGCCGTACCAAGGCGAAAGCGCCGCGTTTACGACGAATGATCCTTTCGTTTCGCCCCCTAGGTAGATGCTATGCCGCGGCTTGAACTGCACATATAGATTTGGCGATCCGTCTGGATTGATGAGTGGCGGCTCCGTGGTATGTCCGCCTGGTTCGAAGGCCGGATAGCCGGTCTCATACACCTTACCACACCATCTCGGCCATCCCGGATGCTCTCCCGTTTCATTCTGAGACTGGGCACATGCTAAACTCGCAGTAAGAAGGAGACTGCCGGTAAGCGCGACTTGTCTCATTATCGCGAGGTTCCCTTGGAAAGGAGTTAGACGGCTCATAGGGAATTTGGGGAGTTTGCTTGGACCTTTCCCGCCCGCGTTACACCATTAACATGCCTAGGAGGTAGATATCAGGTAAGGTGGCTAGGTAGGTGGAGATTGATAGCAACGCGGCCGCATTGTTGGCTTTTAAGTTCGATAGGGAGCAAGATATAGAAGGCTAGTCCCGATTGATTGCGGCCTTCTCCATCTGAACTGCCTCTTTAAGAGCTCCCAAGGGAGGCAAGTGGAGGGTTAGGGAGGTACCTAGAGGTAGGTATGTTGCTGACCGCGGCCCCGCACCCGAGTCATTGGCAAATATGTACAATAAGGTAGATCTTCATCTAAACATTGAACTGAGATAACCTTATCATTTCGCCTTTTTCTTGGGTTTTATGTACCTAATTATAGATTATGCAGTACATGAACCTGAATGCTCGCAATACATGTATAAAATGTTAAAAATGAGTGATCTTTCATCGCCATATAAAACAAGACCAAAACAACGCTGATATATAGGATAATAGGTATCGGGTATGTACAGGGAAACAATTGCTGCTGAATTCGAAATTAAAGTGCGGCGACAATACCAATTGTCATCAACGCGACGACAGCCCATATTCTCACACTATTCGCCGTCATCTGATCAGCATACCTGCTGCACCCATTATTCGTTGACGTAGGGTTCGCTGCCGCACTCGCCGAGGCAGCCATAGCGGACGAGAGCGCAATGTCCCATTGATCCACGGCGGCCGAAGTCCAACTCGGCGGCGCTGGACTCGCCGTGACAGCAGCCGACACTTCAGAAGGAGACAGCTCGTCATCGTACATTCGCGCAACACACCAGCCATCCACGTTATAAATTTGCTCGGCAATGTCATCGGGTAAGTCGCCCTCGTACACGAATCTCACGCAGTTGTCGACTTTTGGGGGCGGCCCGCTTTCAGTCCCCTCAGTAACGGTAGGCACGCGAGTCTGTACCGCGGTGCCGGAGCCCGTGGGGAAGGCGTAGATCGTGGATGTGTAGGTCGAGGTGACTTCGGGCACGTCACAGAACTGGATCTCGCAGCCAGTGTTGCCCGGAATCCGGAACACGGGGCTGTTCACCTTATCGCAGCATTGCTGCAGCGACACTACCGCGTAGTGCATGTCCGGGGGGTTTTCAGGGTCCTTGAACGAAAACGTCACGCCGCAGGCATACGCGGATATGTTGAGTAGTGCATTGTGCGTATTGCACGTGCTGTCGCTGTAGCTTCCCAGGAGGCCCGCCATTATCAAGAGGTGTGAAGATGACGATGATATAGAGATCTAATCCCAGCTTGTCGAAGAAATGTAGACCTGTCGTCTCTTGTAGATTGCTCGGATATCTTTTGTGGTTACCCCTGGACGAGAGTTTATAATTAGAAGGGAACTAATACCAGCCTCCCTACGAAATATACTGATATCGAGTATTAATGATAGTATAATTAAATGTATTAAAAAGATAGAGTTGAACACATAGCGAACGTCTTTAAATCTCGGGTCAAGTTGGGTGAAGGAATGAAGGCCCTGAAGCCAAGTTCGTAGTCAAAGTCGGGCTCATCCTCCGTTTCATATTCGGTCTAATCAATGGATGCCTTCACTAGCGATGCTTGGCAGCATACTGCTTCCAAGGGTCAAATTTCGAATATCATTCATCTTCTTCAATTTTTCGTTTATATGATATCACAGTTTGAAAAGATGTATAGCGAGACTCAAGAAACCGGTTTATCTTGGTTCTCAGTGGAGTACATAGTTGCATAGGTCCATTGTTATCCGTGGTGTTATGAATCTAAAGTTGTAAGCGATTTATCCCCCCTGTATGATTTTTGCAGGCGGTTAGCTTTAGCTTTAGCCTTATCTTATCAGCTAGCTCTCAAGTGGGGCGCTCCATTACAATTGAAGTTTTCAATAGGAAAAAAAAGGTTGGAAGATCGCAAGTACAACTTCCGATTCACATAATTCACATAGCACGAAAATAGCTATTGTCGACACAATGGCCGGGCCAAACTCGAAAAAGCGAAATCGCCAGGACTTCTCCTCGAAACCAAAGTCGCAAAGACCCCAAAAGAAGCAGAAGAAAGTCCCAGAGTATCACAGCGATTCAGACGAGGAAGGTTCCAATCCTGAGTTCCGGCCGGTCAATCTCCTCGATTCGGATGATGAAGACCTCGACAATATCGCTGTAGATGATGTTCCATCTGGCTCAGATTCAGAGTCGGGCTCGGACTCAGACTCGGATGCCGATGTAGCGCGCGCATCCAAAACTACCACGAGGCAACGGAAAAGCCCGGCCAAGAAGTTTGCCAAAGATGCACCTAGCGACCAGAGTTCAGACGAAGAAATGGAAGACGAGGAGGAAGACAGGGATGAAGAAGAGGAAGGAACAGATTCAGACGGCGACCAATCAACAACAAAGAAGTCTAAATCAAAACGCAACGACCCGGATGCGTTCGCGACATCCATGTCCAAGATTCTTTCCACAAAGCTCTCAAATACGCGACGGGCCGATCCGGTTCTCTCGCGTAGCGCCGAGGCTCATAAGGCCGCCAAAGACGTTGTCGATAGTGCTCTAGAGGCTAAGGCCCGAAAACATTTGCGCGAACAGAAGCGGTTGGCGCAAGAGAAGGGAAGAGTGAAAGACATCTTAGTCGGTGCCATAGACGAAAAAACAGGCGAGCCCGAAACAACCACAGAAGAGATTCAACAGACAGAGAAGCGGTTACGGAAGGTCGCACATAAGGGTGTTATTATGCTATTCAGAGCTGTCAGGGAAGCCCAGGAGAGAGCTGCCGAGGCCGAGAGAGAAACAAGGAAGGATGGCATAGTGGGCGTTCAGAGACGCCAGGAGAAGGTTAATGAGATGAGTCGGCAGGGTTTCCTCGATCTTATCGCCGGGGGCGGCGGAAAGCTGAAAAAAGGCGCTTTAGAGGAAGCCTAGTTTGTTTATATGCGAGTACGCGGATATTTCATACCCGGATGACATGCAATGATACCAGTTCACTTCATGCTTCATATATGGCCTCGTTAAGAGTTGGGGTTCTCTCTATCTCCGTGCCAGCTATCCCGCTAGCAATATAGTACATTTTATAGCTCGGTAGTTGCCTAGACGCCTGCTTTCACGCTGCCGCTGCGCCATTATTTTGCACCTAGTCTTATTGGTACATCGTGCCAGTTCCCCGAATATCGAACCTTTTTCTTTTCGTCTTTAGAGGGTTCTATCCCTATTGCTTCGAACTAAAATCGCTCGCTTGTAGATTCCTCGTCATGGAGGGTAGCTTGACTCTTAACCCATCCAGCTCTTTCGTCATGACGACCTGGCAACCTAGTCGGCTTGTCTCCGTCAGACCGAATGCCAAGTCCAACATGTCGTTCTCATCATCCTCTGGTTCGGGCATCTTGTCGTAGTAATCTTCGTCGAGAACGATTACGTGGCATGTGGAACACGCACACGATCCTCCACATGCTCCCTCCATCTCTAAGTCGTGCGCTTGCGCTATATCGAGCAGGTTGTCCCCCTCAGAAACAGCTAGCTTATGCTCTTTTCCTTCCTTATCAATGAACGTCACATAGAGCCTAAGTAACGTTTAGCATGTAACATTGTGGGGAGGATAGAAGAAGCCTTACTCTTCACCAGGTTTCGGCGGATGTATGTGGCCATGCTGGCGCGAAGGAGATGTGCTGAATTGTCGGAATAAAGACGCAGTGGTTCGAGAACGACATGTTGACGGCAAACTAAGCTTTATCCTGCTACATGTCGAAAACGAAGGTCGACCGAACTGTGATAGAGATTGGGAGGATATTCGAAGTCGTTGTAAGCCCCGAACAAGAGCTCGAGGTGGTGTCGCCATTGTATCAATGTTTGGACTCGGAGGTTGCGATTGAAGGACTCGGGGATTTCGGCTGTGAGGCGGGATGAGAGAAGAGAACCACCAGATGGCAGACGTCCACAGACAAATCACAGTGACCAAAAAGAGGTGCGCAATTCGTTCGTCCGGCTATATTCACCAGCAAAAATCTGTCATTGCGATATTATTCTGGCTGGCGACCAACGAGCGTATGAATTGGAGAATGCGTCAACTATGTGTATCTAACAAGAAAAAAATACCGAATTAGGACTGTATGGATGTGTTTAGTTATGCGACACGGCGCAATTCAGCGAATGAGAGCGAAGCGATTTGGATAGCTCCGATAATTTCTTCGACGACCCGCCGAGGGGCAAGTTACCTAAGAAGCCGGTGACCGACAATTTTGGAGCTTCCCTCTTGCTTTAACTCCGAGATCTTTCAGGTTACACTGTGGGTAATTCTTATCAATTTTCCAATTCTTATCTTATCGATACGCTCCCCCCTCTATCGGCATCTAGGTAGGTTGCATAATTCATTTGTGATTGGCATTAATATGCATCGTACCACCGCATACCACGGTATGCCACGCATATTGCTACCTTAGTGTACACTCCCAACCACCCTACCTTACCTAATACCGCCTAGGACAAACTTCTTTGCCGACGACAATATTTTGTATCCATTTCACAATTCTTGAATACGGCATGCCCACAGACTAAGTCAAATAAAAGCTCGGTTCAACTCGATATGTCTTCAACAAGAGAAGGCGTGAACCCCTTGCGCCCCTACTACATACCGCCTTCAATAGGTGAGCAGGTCGGCAGCCATCCGCCACAACCGAATCCCTTTTCACATGGAAATGCGACAGTCACATCAAACAAATACGCCTCCAGAGCGCGGGATATCTTCTCTGATATAGACTATAATAATCACCTCGAGGACCTCTCACCGTCGACTGTGCAATCCATTAAGCAGTTCGTAGACGAACTACTATGGAAGTACACATCGGTGCTAATGGCCCAACCTTTCGAGGTGGCCAAGACGATTCTGCAAGTGAGGGTACAGGATGATCTAGGAGGGTTGAATGCTACAACTGCTAGAAAACCAAGCCCGAGCCCTATCAGCCCAGACCTCGATAACGCACTAAAGCGTTCAGTATGGGATGAGGTATATCAAGCAGTTTACTAGAAATTGTGCCATTCGTTGTGCTGGTGCTGATTACAACTTATAGGATGCTGGATCTGACTCTGATCCAGAGGAATCTGCCTACTTCACCACAAATATGCCATATACGCCTACACCGTCCACACGGTCACATAGAAGGAGGGAGTCATCGCCAATGGACACCCCAGGTTCACCTACAAAACCACCAAGCCCCCCTCCTCCATACCAGCTCGTGCTCCGACGACCCGACTCGATATTCGATGTGATATCACAATTATGGGCGAAAGAGTCGGTGTGGGGTATTTGGAAAGGAACAAATGCCACATTTCTCTATACAGTGCTGCAGTCACTGCTCGAGAATTGGTCGCGCAGCCTGCTTAGTGCGCTGTTCAACGTCCCGGACTTGGGGCTAAAAGATGACGTCGATAGGCTAGTCGACATTGCATCTCCATATCCCTGGGCCTCCTTATGCGTTGCCGCCGCGGCCGCTGTTACAACGGGTCTTATTCTGGCACCGCTAGATCTTGTCCGGACGCGATTAATCATCACGCCCATCGGACGCGGCCCACGCCGCACTCTGGCTACTCTCAGGGCACTACCTTCGTGGTTCTGCCCCTCATCTCTCATAGCCCCCACCATCCTCAACTCCCTCGTCCACCCACTCCTCACTTTGTCCACCCCACTGGTGCTCCGCTCGCAATTTCTCATCGACCGCGAGCAATCTCCCATGACCTTCTCGGTCGCCAAATTCTGCACTTCATGTGCGTCCCTATTCGTCAAATTACCACTTGAAACTGTTCTGCGCCGCGGCCAAGTAGCAGTGTTGGCAGAACCCGCATATCGTGAGGCTCTGGACGAAAACGGTCAGATGGAGACGATTGTACCACCCGGTCCGTACAACGGAGTTCTGGGTACTATGTATACCATTGTGGCCGAGGAGGGTTCGCGGGCCGTTGCGGCGACGATTAAGGCTCCACCGCGCGGCAGGAAGGCGAAATCCCCCAAGGCAGCAGATGTGATTTACAAGAAGGGACAGGGACTTGAGGGTCTCTGGAGAGGGTGGAAGGTCAGTTGGTGGGGTCTCGTGGGTTTGTGGACGGCGGGAGTGGCTGGTGGTGGCGGTGAGGGTGAGTTCTGAGCAGCTTTCCTCGAGCTACATACCCTCACCAGCTAGTAGTTGGATGGAAGTGAAAATGCGGATGGAGTTTAGGTGTTGATGCGTGACGCCTTTTGGGTTGGCTATTCCCTACTCAGCATGAATTTACGTGTGCGAAAAGCAGAGCAAGAGCACTTTATGAGATACGGCATGATTGATATCCCCCTATTCATATCTACTGTAACGAGCCTGCGTGGAATTGTACATATTTTCTGAAAAGTTCATAGACCAATAAATCCAGTCTACTCTCAACTGTGATGACTACCTAGGTACCTAGGTATTCATTTGAGCTAAGTCTCTCCTGAAGTTTCAACATATCAACGTTGGTACAGAACGGATTATTAACCTCCAAAGGTCTATCATTTGAAAGAGAATCTCGCATGTTTTTCTATTAACTTCTTGCCGTTGCGTACGCTCATCGTGTTGTTGCCGGATGGAACGTGCCGAAAAGTTCACACCACTCATCCACAGCATCATGAAAAATCTGATGACTCTAGGATCTGTATACACTAGCGTATATAAATCAGAGGTATGTAGGTATATATTAATAGCTTCATCCGAGCAAAGTGGGAACGTTTCAGATATTAGAAGGCTTTACGTAGATGCGTTTTGTTCTAGAACTTACCCCTTATCTTTACATAGTACAATCTGATGTTGATAACGTGAAACCATCCGGGGGCCAATTCCATTTGCGGCCAGCCGAAACGGCGAAGTGGGTCGTCGGAGATCGACACAGGGGTCCCGAGGGTGATCCCCCGCTGATTCGCGTTCTTTGCCCTAGATACCGTAACTTCTCATAGGGCTCGTTCAGAGCCACGGCAAGTTGAGCCGTACCTTCCCAATATGTATACAACTACGCATGATTTTTATGTAAATTCATGATTCAGGTATCGGCCATCTAAGTGGTCAAGAATGTGGTTGGCGCCTACGAAGTAAATCCTATTCCATCAATCAGAAACACGTCAGGCTCTAACGCATGTCGAAGACTCCAACCATCTTTTCTTTCCCAAAATCACTCCTTCGTCTTACTGAATAGGAATTCCAACAGACAATTCATCCTGGGTTTTTCCGCGCTCGGGATGAATTACCACGAATATACTAACAGCGGAGAATCTTTCTTTCGCGGCTCTGCCGTGGGTCACGCTATGACGAAGCCCTAAGGAGCGGTAACCGATCGTGTGGTCCGGCCGAGAACGCGTAACCTTGCGCCTTTTAATTTACTAACAGCTCGAAGCGTGTTAGAGATTGTATGACCTTAAACCCACAAGTCGACCTCAATGTTGAACCTAGCCTTCATAGATGCATAACAGGTTGTGTACCGCTGTTATTCTGTCTAAACTACTTCAAACTAGGTCATCCTTCCCGTCGAAGGAATTCAAAATGTCGCATTAACCGCCCAGGCATAGCATGATAATTCGTCTGATCTTAAGTTCCACGGTACCAAATCGCTGGCTCTCCACCGGGAGTGCTAGTGCAATGCTACCCTACCCTAGTAAGTATAATTACATAGTCGTCAACTTTGGGTGGCATGAGACTCAAAGGTAGGGGCTCGCCCCCATCATGAGTCTAGAAAACCAATCACAACTCCTGCCACACCGGCTCGAGTTGTCAAGGCCATCAGCGTGTATCGAAATATGCGGCTCCAATCCTTCGACGCTTTGATATACATACCATGTTGAGCCCTGCCATTAGTGGATCTTACAGAACTGCAATTATATGATCTGAGACATGGGTATACGTCGACAGTACCCATCGTCGAAGGACTATATAATATGAATCGAGATACCCTCGAGTCAGGCCTTCTCTCATCATCGCCATCAGTTTGCGAAGTCGATTTCTGTATCCATTCGTTGTTGTCTCTCTTTTCAGACTAAGTCATTAGTTCATTCTTTCTATCCCTCCTGGTGAGAACAGCTATCTTGATCGATAACTCTTTACTTCGTTCATAACAAACTTGTTGTCTCTACCTTTCACTCACTACGCTAAATTTGGCTATCGCAAACCAACAAACATGGGTAACATAAAGATCTCTCCCGTTGTCGCGGCCCTTATGTCGGCTGCCACCGTCGCTGCTCACGGCCACGTCGACCATATCGTGATCGACGGGCTCTTCTACCAGGGCTACGACCCGACCACCTTCCCGTACCAGCAGACTCCTCCCACTGTCGTCGGCTGGACCACTTCTCAGACCGATAACGGATTTGTCGAGCCCAACAGCTTCAGTGCCGCTGACATCATCTGCCACAAGTCTGCCACGCCCGCCGGAGGCCATGCCCAGGTCAAGGCCGGCGACAGCATCAGCATTACCTGGAATACGTGGCCCGAGTCGCACAAGGGTCCTATGATCGACTATCTGGCTGCGTGCAACGGTCCTTGCGAGAGTGTCGACAAGGAGACACTTGAGTTCTTCAAAATCGACGAGGTCGGTCTCATCGATAACTCCGCTCAGAACGGCTTCTGGGGTTCCGACGAGCTCATTCAGAATAACAACACCTGGCTCGTGCAGATCCCTTCCAACATCAAGGCTGGAAACTACGTACTACGCCACGAGACCATTGCTCTGCACTCAGCTGGCCAAACTAATGGAGCCCAAGCTTATCCCCAGTGCTTCAACCTTGAGATCACCGGTGATGGGACCGACGTGCCGGCTGGTACCTTGGGAACCAAGCTCTACACTCCCGAGGACCCTGGTATCCTCATCAACATCTACACCACTCTCACTACGTACACCATCCCTGGCCCCACTCTAATCGCAGGTGCCTCCTCATCCGTTGCGCAGTCATCGTCCGCTATCACTGCTACCGGCACTGCGACTGCCGGAAGCGGCAGCGCTGCTGCTTCCACGACTGCCTCAGCCGCGAGCACCACTGCAGCTCAGACCACTGCCGCCACAACTGCCGCCGCTTCTTCTTCAAAGCAGACCTCCACCGCTGTGGCCTCCACCCCGACCACTCTCGCCACGTCCACGCGCGCAGCTTCCCCCACCACTCCTACCACCGCGGCCGCTACCACTAGCGCAGCGGCGACCGGCGTAGTCAATGCACAGAGCCTCTACGGACAGTGCGGCGGCAGCAACTTCGCCGGCCCGACGGCCTGCGCCGAGGGCACGTGCAAGAGCCAGAACCCTTACTACTACCAATGCGTCGCTTCGGCTTAAGCTAGCCGCCATTAGGCCCGCTTTTAAAGCTTACGAGTGTTCATATTCACTGTACGGATAAGAGTGCTTAGCGCGTACGTTGTGTGAGACAAAGAGAATGATTTGTGTGTATATATAGCAACATGGCCCGGCCCGTGTCGATTGTTCGATTCTTGTATTTATGATTGATTCGATCTTGAATTAAAATATATATCAATGACATTTACTGATTATCACCTTTACTGATTATTCTACCACAACTCTCAATTTAGACTGATCTCCCATGTGACATTAATTATCCTGCTGTAAAGCCCGTACTGATCTTGCCAACGTTAATAGGGGTAATGCGCTAAGCTTAGAATATTGACCCACTTCCCCCCTATTCGACGTTTTTTTCTAAATCTTTAACACGCATAGTAGGATAAGGACTATTTAAAATATATGTAAACATATTAAGAATTATAATCATCCTACAAATCTACCTGATATGATGTGAATTTCAGGAGACTATATATACGTATGCAGCTATAAAATACGTTAGAATTTATAAAAGGCTACTTACATAGATATTAATCTTAAGCAATTACTGATCCGCTTAGCTAGATGTATATAAGGTTATTCTGACAACAATAAAATTCTATAAATCAGTATATAAGAGCAAATCATCTCATAGAAAATATTAAATCAAGTACTTAAATCAACTATATCCCCAATTAAAGCAAGGCAACTTGTTACTAAACTGTCGAAGTACCCGTAGATCACGAACAGTTTACTGATTTTACTGATACATATTTTTAATTTCATCAGTTAAAATAAAAGAAATTCTGCTAAGGCTCTTGTTGGAGCCTAGAATCAGTAACGTAGTACCCGATTTTGAAGGCAACCTCCTTGGAACACGAGGCATTTTGCGGAAATGTAAACGCAAACTCGATATCAGTTTATAGAAAATCAATTGTGATCGTTTGATAGTTTGTATGAGGTCAGATCAAAAGGCATTTTGACAGTAGAATGTATATAAACGGAACGCCTCTCATCACTGATCCATTTAGTTACCTGTATAAGCCAATATATAAATCAACAACTTCCATATCGTATCTTTCAATAATGGTTTTCTCGAGACAGATCAACAAATTAAATGGGTAGGGAGGTGGAAAGAATAATATTCTTGTAAAAAGGGTGTTGAACAGAAAAAAGACCACTAGATGAACCAATAAGAAAACAAATCGGGAGTAGCACTCGAGATTTCCTTGCGGGAAGTCGTGATCTTCAAGATAGAGCGCACTAGCCAGTCCTACGCGTGTGGGCTAAGCTGCTAAGCTGCAGTAGTGCGTTCTCTTGAGTCACTTCCTCCTGCCTTTATGTGTCCTGTACAGTACATATGTACTTACCAGAGAGTATCGAGACGCGTTGTGAAGTCACGTAACCGCTTAGCTCTGGTTTCTTTGTGGGGGGGCTTAGGAGAAGGAGCTCCGGGGAAGAACCCCTAACGTGCTAGAACACTTAGTATCGCGACTTAGCCTCATGTAGGTGCACTTATCGAGGTGTTCTCTTCAGGTACATGCACTTAGACGCGTCTCATACAGTGAAATAGCCTCCGTTTTCCCCGAATCAACCACACTGACCACCTGGACTGGTATCCCTCGGGAGCAAACAATGCCTTCCTTCCCCTTTCTCCGGTAGATATCATGTCTCCGAACCTTCTGGATCGAGGCTGCCAAGAAAATAGACGCGTCTTGAGCTGATTGTAGAGTCATAGCTTCAATAAATCACTCGGCAACAGCCTCGCGAGATGGCCTGTGCTATACCGGTAGGATAATCAGCCTCCTCTTACATTTCATATATAAACAGACCTTCTCCCACCTAGAACCTCTCCTCCCATTCTTACCTCAAACAACTTTCACTCACCATACAAGACTTCTCTCAACATTAACAACATCTTCCTCAAACAAATCATCCACAACTTCATCAACATCTTCACCAACAACACCTTTACCAACAACAACATCATCTTCATAACAGCATCAACAACACTACACATCATCGCGGTCTCAATTGACTCACTCAATCTTCCCGCGATTGATTCTTCCTTACCAATACTCAAGGTGAAGAGTGTCTTTACCTTCTCAATCTGTGTCTATCGGTAAGTTTTTCGATTCATGATACAGCAGTGATAATAGTACGACTAACCTATGAGCTCCTACTAGGTCATACACAACATAAACAACATGGACCACATGAACAACTTCAACGACATGGACAACACGGACAACATGCAGTCCCAGTCCGACTTCAACAACATGGACAACACTCAGTACGACTTCACCAACGTCGACACTGACTTCGACGAGCATCCCGACGTCGCGCAGTTCCTAGCAGATTGGGGAGCCAGTTTGGATCAGCCCGGAACTCTCAACATGCAGGTTAGTCAACAAAGTTTACCTAACTACGTTTCCTATATATCTCGATTCAACACTACTTCATCTTTCCTTCAATTCCTGTAATCTTCATCTGTTTTATTTACCTTCCAACACTACTATGTCTTTTACCCCCTACCTATTTCTCAGTCCGAATAAGGCTAATCTTATTTTCGATTTTAGTTCGAGCCTACACCTACCGTTGGAGCGGACACTCAGTGTCCTGCCCCACCGACTGCAGCTTCATCTTCATCAGCGATGAAGCGAACATGTGACGAGAGTTCCGGAGACCGTCCTGCCAAGATGGCCCGGCCTTCAGTTCCCAGCTCGGACTTTGCCACACCCGACCTATCCAGTCAACTACAGCAAAGTCAACTTCAGCAGAATGAACTTCAGGAGCGCAACGCTCAGCTGAAGCAGCAAAACACGGATCTCATCTCCATGTTCCGCGAGGAGATGAAACTAATGAAGGAGAGCCTGACAACGGCAAAGGAGGAGATGGTCCAGGCGCGCAAGCACGAAGCAATGCTCCAGGGTGAAATCGACATCCTCAAGGGGCCCAAGCGTGCACCGGCCAAGAGAAAGGCTCTCAAGGCGGCCGAGGACCGGAATACGGAGCTGGACAAGGAGCTGGAGGCGGCCAAGCTTGAGATCGACCGACTCAAGCAGTTCGCTGTCAAGGCGCATCGCGTCAACACGCAGCTGAGAGGATTCTAGGAAAACTCTCAGTCGCAGTTGAAGGATGCGCAGAAGAAGGTGGAGAGTCTGGAGATGCAGAACTCCGCCATGACCCAGTTCATTGGTCAGCAGCAACAGCCGGCTGCCACCCCGCAAAACTACAACAATAACACCATGAGCGACTTCATCGGAGCTCAACAGCCGGCTGCCACTCATCAGGTCTTCGACAACGACGCCATGAACCAGAACATCGACCCAAGGCTCATGGAGTCCCAGAACGGCACATCAGCTCCAGCGGGCCAATTCGACGGCGCTCAGGCTTACCCGTCTACGAATGTTCAGGAGGACTTCCAGCAGGGTGCCCAACAGAACATTCAGCAAGGTACCCAGCAGAACTTCCAACAGGAGTTCCAGCAAACCTTCCCGCAGGAGTTCCAGCAGGATATCCAGCAAAACTACCAGCAGGATATCCAGCAGGAGTTCCCCCAGCAAGAGTTCTCCCAGCAAGAGTTCCCTCAGCAATTCCAAGAGGATTTCCAGCAAGACTTCCAGCCGGTTAATCCTCAGGCGGCCTGGGAACCTGCATCTGCCCCGAACCAACAACTACAGAATGAATACGGGGTTGGCTCATTCCAAAATTTCAACTAAAGGCCAAACAAAGCAATCTCAGGAGTCAGGAGAATGCAGTCTTGGTTATGGGAGTGAGGGTTTTGCATGGGGACCGTCTGCTCTGCATAGCGGGTCCAGACATTGAAGTGGCTGAGCCACAGGCAGTGCATGGTTAGTACCTCTCCCATTCATGGCGAAGCAGATTTTAGCACGACGGAAGTACTAACTTTAAGTTTTAATAGGGATTGTACGATAAAGCCTTCACGATACAGGATATCATCGGCGACGGAAAGTTCTTAGGGATTGGTACTTTTGCGGAGTTAGGGTTTCTTACGGAGTTGGGATTCAGTGTTTTCAGGGCAATAGGAGAGGCCTTCTGTCATAATTTCTTGTTAAAATTAGGCACTCTCATAACTTTCATACACAATCAACAGTCTAAACAACAATCTTCTTTCCTATAAGTGACCCTTAGGTTAAGAGGAATGGTCTAAGGGCTCATAGCCTCCGTAAACTTTCATATGGGTGCTCATAAATTGCCCCACTTTTACCCCTTTTCTGATTCTGTACAACTCCTAATCCCGGTAACAGAAGACTTCCCCATCGAAATTCCGCCAGTCAATGTCTTGTGATATTAACTGGATACACTTTTTCTAATTGTTCGACTTGTCACTACTGCCGTAATATGCATATACCATGCGACTTCTACATGTTAGTCGTAACGCAAGACATCTCATGGTAACAGAGGCAAGATTGAAAAGGCAAAACTAGGTATCTAGGTACTCTCTAATAATTCCTAAATACAAGACATTCCGACTAAGAGAGCTATTCTGAATACCCTAAAGTGCAGTCTAACATAGATGGGTATAAATCCGCCTTCCCTTTTCCAGACACTAAACCCCTTCCTATTTCTTTTCCTTTTCCCCTTTCTTGGCTTATCTACAATACGAGGATATTAAACCCAAACTCTCGACAAAACTTCACACAACAAGCCAGACATGCGCGCTGCCTCACAGCAACGTGTCCACCTACGGGTTTTGCGAGAGCAAATAAGCGTAACATGTCGTTGCCGGCTGTAGGTACGATTGCCACTGTACCGGGCCGGTCCCCACTCCTAGTCTCCGAGCGGACCCACTCTAGCAGCGGCCCGAGACCCCGCCGAACCGCGTCTTTGTCGTCGGCCCTGTGCACCCAGTCCCAGTACCACGGCATCGCGTCATCGGGAGAGCACAGGTAAACTTCCGGTAACTCGGGTGGGGCACCTACGTCCGTGTCCATAGGAACTGAGATTTCCATCGGCACATCGGGACTGTGCAGGCACGTTCCGATCCGCTCTGCCGATGCTAAGGACCGGAATACGCCACTGGGGTCAATGCACATCGTACTGACCCCGTTTATTAGACCCTTAGCCAGTGCGCATTGCAAGATCCCCGTGTTCTTTCCTCTTAGGACTTTGATCTGACTCTCGCTAGGTGGCATTGACATTTCGGAGATTGTTAGACGGGAGGGGATCTCGTACGCGTTCTGAGACACGAGCTCGGGTTTAATCCGGCTATCTGCCCCCACGACATTGCGGTAGGGGGTTCGTGTGTTCTCGTCGTATATACCGCCTCGATGCCAGCGGAGACGCAGGTAGCTCTCCCCTTCCGCTGGGAGTTTTTCCGAAAATAAGATGACTGGCCACACGGCTTGCCCACTGTGGCATGAGATGATGCTGTGGTGTTGCTGCCACCAGTATTGCACCTCGTCTTGCGCCTCATCTCGTTGATCCCCAGCTAGCTTCCTGCACACGCGGTGCCACTCTGTTACGTCACAGCACGCCTCTTTCTTCCTGAAGACTCGGCAGATAGCCGAGATAACTGTGCTGGGCTTGAGCTCGGCGTCCTTCCAGATGAACGGGTCGGGCCGCACCAGCAGTCCCTCAGGATCGCGGAAGAGCGAAAGCGCTAGTATTGTGGCGACGATATGCGCCATCTGCTCATGAAATATGGTCGTAGCACCCGGTGCAACCATGGGGCTAAACTGTGATCGAAAGAGACTCTTCATCCAATCAGCCACTTCGGACTCGTATTTCTTTTGACCCAGAAACGCGGCTGCCTGAGGGTGGTCGTGGATCAGCATCGCCATGTCCATCTGCTTGCTCCTCAGATCCTGCATGTGCTTCCTCTCGCAGCCGTCGATGAGTCGCAGGATATTGTTGATATCCCGTCTCTCGGGAAACGGCTCGAACTTGTCCGTGAAGATCTTATGTGCGTCTGCACCGGAAGTCCCTGATCGTTGCTGCTGCAATTGCCGTAGCCTCGCTTTTGTGCCGCCGAGATCCGTGGTCGTCTCGCAGGGTGCACCCCAGCGATCGCGAGACACACAGCCCTCGGAGCACATTGTCAGGCGCTTTCGCGCTTCGGATAGAGCGAACGGGATTACTTCAACGGCAGCCTCATTAGCCTGGCCTCGGTCAAGCCTGAAGGTACATAGCATGAGGCGAAAATACGTGCTGATCTGGACTAAGCCGCCGTATTGTTTCGCTTGGCTTAGACCGAAAATCCAGTCCTTCCAATCTTTTTCCGAGTAGAAAGCTCTTATCTTGATGCCGTCTTGTGAATTGTCATTGGGTGGAAAGGCGAGTTTGATGCCAACCTTGATCTCGCCTTTTCTCAACTTCTCCGATCTCGAAGGTTCACCTTCTGAAAACATCAGTGGCTCCTTGTGGAACCACCAACGCACGAAAGCCGCGATCCATGGCGCACAGCTACCTGTATAAACGCTGAATGCTTTAAGCTTACGGTCTTTGAACGTCCCAGCCTGCAGAAGTACTAATAGTTCAACCAGCTTAACCACAGCTTCCACGCTAGGAGTATTTGATAGGCGTCTTAGCGAGGCGGCGTTATGGTCTCGGTCGCGAAGTCCGTGAGAAATCATTATCTCGTAATCGACGATATGCTCAGCGAATCCAGAGAGTTGGCACCTGGCGTTGATTGCCGAGATCAGCGGGTATAACTGCTCAGCCGTAGGATATTGTCTCTCTCCCTGCTCGAGATGGCATTCTAGCAATCTCGCTAGCACCTGTGCGCACTCTGATGGACTGAAAGCTGTGACTAGGGCGCAAATGAGGGCAATGAACTTTTGGCCGCCTGGCTTGCTTCCGAGATAACGTACGACGTCTTGTCTTGAGAAGCCGATGACGACTTTGAGGATGGGAAGCGGAACGGGCTCGCCGTCCGCGAGGACCTGACTCTCGATCTGCTTGCATGTCTCGTCGCAGATTCCCAGCATGCTCCCGAACTCTTCGCAAGCGGAGGTGACTCGCAAATAGCCTTCATTTATACGGGACGTGAAGTTCGGGTCGTCCCAGGCAAGCCTTACGTCCGTCATGGGTTCATCGGCCATCTCAACTTCTGTTTCTTAACTCAAGTATACACTGCAATTATTTGCTGATAGAAATAGGCACATTCAGACTCAATGTCACATGTGAAGAAAAGACTTTTTAGGATTGATATTTGTGCATGCGACTTTGCGATGAAGCGACGGATTCCCCGTTTATGTATAAAGCATCCCGAGACACCATGACTGTAGCGATGGGCATAATGCTTCAGGGGTGCCTCATAACGGCGCAGAAATGACGATGGAAATGACCTATGAGTAGGTGATTCAGGCCAGCGAGGGCACGGGCGCCAATAAAATTAGTAGGATCGAACAAGTGTCATGATTTCTCCTAGGAGGTACGGTATCAAAAATGATGTGGTTTTCGAACGAATATGTACCATATTGATGATAAGTGAGGAATCATGATACTACTTGGACATGATGATAGAAGCTGTTTATACCCCTTGATTTAATGGGGAGAGACTAGATTTTAACACGCCGAATATACCTTATTCATCTGATGAAGTGCGTCATTTATCCAAGTCAGAGCAGATACTCGGTTAAAATCGAATGTAGAGTGATGAGGGTGGCACGTCCATTGTCCATCCTATTGCCCCTGAGTTACAGTTGTACGAATGAGTCATGCAAGTGACTATGTCCAAGCATAACTCAGTTGACAAGGCGAAGCTATGCATAAGAGAACATATCACGAATACATAACTAATCACGCAAGGCCGTAGACTGCAGCTAATAAATTGAGATCAAATAGCTATGTATTAGCTAAGTTAGGTATCAGTTCCGGCTCCCGATCCCTTTCACTGAACTGAGTAAGGTATACCGAACCGAGACCTACTAAATAACTCCGTATCTAATGCAATGTTGTGCAATAGGACTCTAGGGATAGGGCCCTCTAATTGTACATCGGGAAAAATTATTTTCGTCTGCGAATTGAACCGTGATAACGCCTCTATATCTGGTGACGCGCAACCGGCTCCTCTTGTACGCCTGTTGCTCTACCAAAACCATGGATATACCATAAAGAGATGCTAGCCGATACGCCATAGGGAAATTTTGTGGTTAATGCGCTAGTGCTTTAAAGCCGCTGTCCCTTGTACTGGTGGTTAATCGATTATCGACCCATTCGTCCCCCATTAACCATTAGAACACATGGAGATCGGTAGACTTCATAAGAGTTAGACTGAGTCTAGTCGGAGTCTTCCATATCCATCACATTCCGTTCCGCCTCGAAGCTGTCGGCTGTAACGCTAAGTCGTTCCTTCTCACGTTGTCTTTCCTTCTTCGCATCATCATCGTCATCAGCATTAGTGAGATCCAAGAACATCCTGTCGACGTCTCTATCATCGTCTTGCTGATTTTGACCCATATTGGTTCTGGTAAATGCATCATCTCGGCTGTGATTCCACACGTCGGGTCCGAACATCTCCTCAGCCCGTTTGCGACCCGTCTCAGTGAGGCGTAATATCTCAAGGGCTTTGCCCTTTCCTGCAGCTGTATTCAAATTCAAGCCGTCGTCCTGCCCGCGCATTAAACGCTCCTCGAGCGTCAAAGATGGGTCCGAAGCCGTCAGTCGAGGTCCAGGACCGTTGCTACCGGCAGACATGAAGAAGTCCGGATGCAGGCCGGTAGTACTATTAATATCTGTGCCATCAGGCCGAAGTGATGACCCGGGTCTGCTAGATGAAGCCGAATTTGACCGCTGCGGCGGGTGCGCATGAGAAGTACTAGTTAAGGCCGGAGTGGAGGGTTGCGAACTTCTAGAAAGGAAAGGATGACTACTTGAACCAAATGAATGAGACGATGGGCTTGTCGCGTTCGGAGGAACGAGAGTAGTGCTTGACGAGGCCGCTGCGGCTTGGGCAGCGGCAGCAGCAGCAGCAGCAGCTTCTGCATTCATAGCCTTTCGCTTAAGACTATTTGCCTTACTCTTCATATTCTCAGGGAGATCCTCGGGATCATCTACGCCATACTGAGCCAACATCTTCTGTAGTTTCGTCGGTCGTGGCTTTCTCGTACTCTTGGAAACATCAAGAACGGGAGGCGGATCTGGTGCTACAGGACTCCATTTGTGTAGTTCTTGTCTGAAGAAATTCGTTTCATAAGACAACAGGATCTCGGCTCCCTCAATCTTCCGAAGATAGAATCGCTGGTCGCTGGCTTCGGCCGCTGTCGAGAGAACAGGATTGCAGAATGCTGCTATATGATCCCGGAACTTCTGTGCATTGTCAATTATTTTCTTGAGCACCTCTTCTTCTTCAGGCTGGAAAGGCAAGTTGGGAATCTCTTCTTGCCACGCAATTAGGTCCTCGAGCTTAGGCCGAGCGGCATCTCGAGGAATCTTGACACGCCAATCGCAGATCGGACACGTGTACTTATCATCCTCCTTGACCTTTCCTCGCGCAATCTTCAGGCACTTTCCGTGGTACCATTCGTGGCAGAGTTCACATTCGATCATCATACCAGCCTCAATACGACGGCAGATGCAGAACACCTCTACCAGAGCTGGGTCATTGATATCCCATGTCCGCCGGACCTTGCCCTCCTCTCCTCTCTCCTCACTAGCTGCTCTGGATGCGGGTTCGGCCGGCATTCGGGGCGTATCATTGCGAATATCGAAACAGGCAAGGTTACGCTCCAGGACATAGTCCATGTGAGACTTCAGAATGTGAAGTGGTGCGTTGGTCTTGCCAAAAAGCTTCTTTCCTTTCCGCATCCAATCCTCGTGACGTCTCTGCTCCTTTTCGAGATCAATAGTCCCAGTCGGCTTGGAGTTGAGGTCTTCGAGCTTCTTCATTATTTCGACTACTTCAGTATATTTCGGTCTTTTCTTGTAGTCAGGGTTCTTCGAGCGCTCCGTAAGGTCAATGATCTGGCGATGGGCTTCTCGCTGCTTATGCAGGATCTGATCGACTGCAGCCAAGGTTTCCGCAGTAACCGGGAGCGTGTTAACCTGTACCTGGTTTGAGAGGGCCTCGAGTTGCGGATAATGGACTATCTCTGCGTTAATGAGCTCTTTCGCTTTCATTTCCCAATGCATTCCAGCCTGATACTTGTCACCGAAGTACCTCATATTATCATTGTACAGAGGTATGTCTAAGCGATTACCCTCTTCAAGCAATTCTTTGACATCTTTCAATGTCAGAAATTGTCCGCGGTTGGCCTTCGCTTTCATATTCCACTTAGTCTGCTCCAGAATCTCGGAAAGCTTGTCGAGTTCTGGCATATCAACATTGAAGGCTCGACCCTCCTCGATTAACTCCTCGATAGACTCTTGCCCACATCCACGCTCTAGATACTGTTCTGCGTTCTTCTGGAAAGCTCGAATCGCGTTGGCACGTTCCTGCAAGTGTTGGATTTCTGGACAGTCGAAACCTATGCGCTCGGCATCCTCGATCAAGCGGTAGATATTTTCGACTCGGCGGAGTTCGCGCTCTCTCTGTTCCTGGGAAGAGTTTCCGATGGACTTTCGCATCCCGCTCTGCCAGACCTTGTCATTTTTACGTCGATTTTGCTGTTTTCGCACCGTATAATTAGTCGCTTCCTCGACCCACTCGTTACAGCGGTCAACGAATTCCCTGAGCGCTGGTAAGGAGGGGAGGTCGTACGGTATTCGTTCACCCTCACTGAGAAGGGTTCTCAGCGTTTTAAGCGCTGGCTTGCCTCCTTCGTCGAGTAGTTTCTCATACTTATCCTCCCACGCCTCCGGTAGATTAGCTTTATCTGCCACCTTTCGATAAGTCTCGTTCAGTTGGTCACTAGTCTTGCGATAGTACAGCTTGTGCTGATGGCCGGCATAGCGTTCCCGCTCGGGCATGTCACAACATGCATGATTCCCCGCATGCTGAATACAGAGGACCTTGCCAGATTGGAGGCACTTGAATCTTGACAGGTAAGCATAACATTTGCAGTAAGCGCATTGATACTCTTCTTCGGAAACATCCGCGCTGGAAACTTCAAAGGCAAGCGAACACTGCTCTTCAGATTCTGGTGTCAATGCGCAGGGATGGTGGTTGTCTTCCTGGTGCTTCGCAATGAATGTCTCTCGTTGTTCGAATTCGCGCTTATGAATCCTCTCCAGAGCCGGCGCAAGCCATTTTGCAGTCTGAATTGTCAACCCCGAGCCAGTTCCTTCTGCTGCTGTCCATAGAAGCTCATCATGCGAGAAGCACGGTTGTCGTCTGAATTGTTGCAACCGTTCCACGCCAGCAAGGCCGTATGGCTCCCAGTCAGATGGCGCGAAATTCACAGCCTCGTTGAAGTTGAAGCCATGGTTGAATCCTGCGTGGTAGGCTTGTGGAAATGTAATAACAAGCTGGCCGGCTCTTTGATCTAACGCATAGACGCGGACTCCCGCTTTCTTAAGTTGCTCCGGAGTAAGCAGTGTGACAAGCTGGAACAAAAGGTCTGGTTGCGTTTCAAAAAGTTCCGGCACCGCGTCTCTCATAGCATTCTCGAACTTGTCAGTGTCGTCCGCCGGGATGCCGTACCATGTCTTAGTCGCTCCGAAATGCTGGTAGTTAATCGAGTACGCAAAGTGATCTTCATTATGCCAGCAAAACGTAGAGAAGATCATTCCAACATAAACCCACGGAACAGTCATGCCGGAGATGTCGGACTTGATGTGGCGGAAAAGACTTTCGGGGTGCAGAGGCATTATGTTCAAATTCCATGGATCAGTAGAGTATGGATCACACGGGTTGCGCTCTGCTGTTGGGAATCCAGAACCGTGGGTGGTACAATGTATGTCTGCGCCGTACTCTACCTCAACGGTCTCCTCGGTACTGGTAACTAGTCTCCAAAATTCTCTTTCGACATCGTCTTCCGTAACAGGTCTCGGACAGTTGAGAACAGGGTCGATCGGTAGACGGTTCTCGAAGTAGCCCTGTTTGAAATCTGCTGCTTTCTCCTGGAATTGTTTGAGAGAGTATAAGCCTCCTTCTTCAAAACCAAACTGCCCATCGCCAACGAGACATCTGTGACAATTCCACTCCGCGTCTGGCTTGTGTTTGATAGGAGGATCAAGACAAGTGCCATGATACCCGTGGTCGCATGACTCGCATACGGCAATGAAACCCGCCTCGTCACCTTTGCCGCAAACCTCGCATTTCTACACAGGTTATCAATAAATATGCCATTTGCACGAGTTCAAAGAGAAGAATGCTTACCTCAGCCGGATTAGACGATTCGGCCCGTGATACTGGTATTCTGGGAGCTGAGGGTCGGAATAGTGACATATGCGAACCAGCAACGGTAGGAACGGTTTCTAGACATTGACGTGCATTAGTTTCCGGAACAAGTGAGCCAATCATCAACTGCAAGACCAGGAGGTCCATTGCATGGTTCCGCTGCTGCTGTGCATTATTGTTCGGCAAGACGCATGATTGAGCGTACCGAAGATCCCTGCGCAACTATGGCTCCACATATAGATAACACCGTAGAGGGGATATCACAGCCATTGATCGCCAAAGTAGTAAAGGGGCTGAGGATGATAAGGTTGAAGGGATACATAAATAAGATAATAGAGGGGTCGACGAGGGAAGGGAAATTACATGACAAATGAAAAAGGTGTGCGACTAGAGATATACGAAGGTAGATCAAACTAGGAATCATTGAAGTCGCATATAGTAGAGAGTAAAATGAATACATACCCTTCTTTAACCTTTTGCTCCTCCTACTACCGTTCTCTGAATCGTCCTTATCGGTGCCATTGTCCTTCTTTGCTGAGTCTAAACTATCAGAGCTCAGCTGTCGCTTCAGGGCAGTGGCAGGGCCGAGACCAGACGGTCGGAAATCCGGCGTGTTTTTTGCAGACGGATGCGGGCTTCCATGATGCTTAGGCGGAGGGGTGAAGCCTTTTGGATCCGTCGGAACGGGCCGATTGACGCTCGTGAAACCGGCATTTACTGGTGTGAATCCTCCCGAATTGATGGCCGTGAATCCGCCAGGTGCGGGCTGGGACGTGATCATAGGTGCATCGGCCATTATTGTATCGCGATCATTCTCTTGCTTTGGGCCATTCAAGCTTTGCTGAAGGACATCGCTAGCATGTCGAGCAGGCGACTCTGCTCTCAGACTGGACGGAGTATTGACGGTCGAGCGCTTTATGGGGCTGGGAGCTGGACTGGGAGTTAGAGGACCACCATATTCGTACTCTAGTTGCTGATAGACACCGGGTTTCGCTTGACGCAGATAATTCTCATAAGGCGTCAGCCATCGATCATATGAGTTCTTGAGCGACGTCGATAATGACGACATGATCTTTCCGCTATAACCCAGATCGCGACCGATCTCTGCCCATTTCTTAGTTTTGCAGACCTTTTCAAATCCACCTCGAGATTCGACTGCTTTTTTAAGTCGGTATAAATCGAGCGGTTTCTTGTCAACATAAGGCAATCGGTTCAAGTTGGTTCCTTGTTGCCTGTGAAATTTGGCAAGGGCATCGAGGTAGCTGAGGTTTGCTCGTGTGCCTAGTACATATGAGTCAACAATAATAGTTACAGGATTAACATTGGCGGTTCATGGGGAATTACTTACTGCCCTCGACTGAATTCAGCTCTTGTTTTCTAGTACGGAAGTGGAATTTCTATAGATTATCAGTATAATCCTTAAAACATCCGATACCTAGAACATTGAACGACACCGACCGCTGATGGCGGTCTAATATAACCCAGCATAAAACAGGAGAACCATGAACTCACCTCGGTATCAATTGCGAAGTCGGGATTCCATGAGTCGGGCGGAATGATCTTGCAGATACCGTATTTTCGACCTTCGGGAGAAATCTTGCGGACGTATTCGAACGGATCTTTCCATTCGTCTTCGGTAGGTCGATAAGTTGGCGCCTCTTCGAGTCCATATGGTCGGTTTCGCTTCGATGGTTCTCGGCTCGCAGTGGTCTGACCTCTTCGCTCAACTGATGAAAGGTCTAGGGGAGCACTACGCATGGAACTGAGAGGTACTTGGGGATTCGGAGGATGATAACCGTTTGAATTGACTTGCGTCTTCGATTTTGATCCATTGGCTGACGAAGATGTATGGTTTGCGGTGCCGACTGCGGGTGAGGCTCTTGAGCTACCATTTGCGCTGCTTATACCTCCAAGACCGCCGCTATGACCAGCGGAGGGGGTGGACACCATGATTCACGATGGATGACGCCGGAGCGTGGCGAAAACGAATTCCAGGAGAGCGTTTCTAGCAGTGCCAGATTGAAGGATGGCAGGCTATGTTCGCCGACCACCGTGCGGTGCAGAGTGTGAGGCTGTCACAAGAGTGGACTGTACGTGCATCGCATGAGTGTCTTACTAGGTCGTGCTGTTCCCGCCGCTTGAGGTGAAAGTGAAATGAAGATATATGGCGGCGAGAAGAGATGTAAAAGAGAGAATGAGCGTAAAGGCGCGGGTCGGTTCGTGGGATATCGGTCCCGTGCAGATGAAGAAAAGGCGTGGTACGTGCTCAAGACGTGATATGTACTAGTAGTCTTGTACCTAGTTAGGAACGGGTGACCAAACTTCTGCCCTCAAACAAGGACTAATTAAAGACGAATTAAAACAGCTGCGTTGATCTGATCCTCGAATACCATACCTAGACGACCACAGCGCAACCTCGAATCTTGCGAATTCCTAGATGGGTAATACCATTAGAGGCTAGAACGAAAGCAGAGCGTGGATGGCGCTGAATGGGCGAATGGAATGGGTGGGCCTCGGATATTTGAGGTCGAGTGGAGGACAAGGTGAACAGTTTGGTGTGTTAGTGGGAAGAAAAAGAAGTTTGGTAAGGAAGGTTTTTGAGACGTCGAGGTATGCTATGTGGAAATAGGTGTGGAATAGGCGTGTAAGTAGAACGGAAAACGGACTAGATTGGATAGTGCGGGATACCCAAGGTAGGTATCTTGGTGGAACGTGGGTGGTCAGTTTGGTCAGGTCTGGTCAAGTTTGACTTGCCTAAAGCTTCTAATAGCCAGTTTAAAACAGTAGAAGTTTAGACGCATGTAACGTAAAATTAAGAAAAAAAGAGGGTCGGTTACAGCTTACAGTTACTGCGGTTGGTATGGAATCTAAGGCAGGCCCAGGCGTATACACCATGGTATGTATGCCTGTGTTAGGTAGGGAAAGGGAAACGGGGAAAGAGTAACGCCAGTTGCAGTTTTACGGTAGATTGGGGAAAATTGAAAAGAGGAAGTGACAGTGCAAGCAGATGATGATGTGGGTAGATGTGTGGATGCGGATGCGAAGAAGCTTTGTGGGTCCAACTGTGCGCAAGCTTAATACGCACCTATACTTTTACGATACTTAATCTGCATTATATTTTTATTTTATTAAGGTTCATCGCATATCAGATCCCACCGTTCGAGCTCGTCGTCACTCGTACCTCCAGGTACACATAAGTACCTCTCAACTTCCATTCCACCCAACATCGCCTCAAAACTTCCCAATCTATCACATTTTCCCATTTCTCTTCGCATTAATTGCCTAGGTACATGTAGTATGTAATTGAAGACCCAAGTAAATCATGTGACGGCATTGGTAAACACAAAGCAGACCATAACTCCTCATACCACATGCGCGCTACTTTTGTTACCTAAAAGCAATATCCGCTCTCGACCGATATAACAAAGAGATGCAGTCAATTTCGTTTTGCGCCTTCGACCCTCAGCTATGAGCTCGGATATTTACCCCTCTGCCTGAGCGCCACAACCTTTGCTGTATTCCATGGCTTACGCGGGCGGAGGAAAATGCAGGCTGACATTCACCCTTGGCACTTTGAAAGGACTAAAAACAGATCCATTGGGGTCGATGGTACGATGCGTAAACTTTATAGAGTTACGTGCCAACATGCGGTGACACTAGGTATGACACGCATGCTGGCCTGCTTACATCTTATACACTTGTAAGTAAGGTGGGAAAAGTCAGGACTTGGACGGGTCAAATATCCGTGGAGCACAATACATACAGTAACTTATTTTTGTGGGATAGTGAGATCTATAGAAAAAAGAAATCGAATGCGTGGGCGGAGACCACTAGGCCCATAGACCCGAAGGATCCGTGCCCCTCCCGCAGGGAACTTACAGAATAGGATGAATCGAAGAGAATGAAAACTCTGCCATGAACACAATTGCAAATGGTGGTTAAAAAAAGCAAAATGCCGGTCCTCGTATGGCAAGTGTGTGATACCAACTGCATGTCATCCGTTCACCACGTATTGGGGCAAGGCTGCACTGATTACGCCGACACTTATCAAGATGGTTGTAGGTTGTAACCAGTGGACAATGTCTGCTGCTTATGTTGGATGGTGGCTCTGGCTTGGTGACTGGCTTTTTCTTCGCTTCGGTTGCGTCCGCTCGACGAAAAATCCTACCGTCCGAGCTTATTGAGGTTATTCGTGCACCACTAATCTAATAACTATCCATATGTATCCATCAAGTCATTGTTTTAAAGTCGGGGGATTAATGCCGGATAAAATTGAAATATTTTTTTCGCGAGTGGGGCTTTCGCATTGGAAAAGTCGCAACTAAATAACCAACTGACTCGAATCATCCCCTCATTGGAGATTGGAGTTGCAAGTCTGGTCGGTTTGGGGCAAGGCGAAAAAAAAAAGTAAGAAAAAGGCGAGTTGATATCGCAGGCAAACTTACATGGGTTGCGGCCAATGAGTCGTCTAATGAGCCAATAATCAAGGAGTGACGTTTGAAAATATGGGCCACCATCCCTGCTTGACGGGAACAGGGAAGAGTCCAGCCCAGCCGAGCATTCCATTCCCAATGAACCATAAAAAGGGGACCTGCTTTTTGCGGGGAATCAAACTTCGCTACCATGGAAGAAGTACCTTTTCATGTCGTACACGCTGCAAGGCTTCCCGTTACATCAGCTATCATGAACCGCTGGGTAGATTCTTTGCAAAATGGTATTTCTGCTTCAGGTGGACTTTGATAAAAAGAAATAATACCAGCAAGTAGGATCTAGAAAATATGAAACTATCGGGTCGTCGTACCCTTCGTAGAAGAACCCATGTAGCGTCTCCCAACGCCTCGCTATGCAAACAAGAAACATGTGAAAACTCTTTTGTCTAGAGACTATAGCCTCACGCAGGAGACTTTGCTCTCGTCTTTCGCTTTCTAGGCTTCTTGAGTAATTTGTCCACCTCTTTCGTCCCTCTTACTCTCAAGCTCATCTCTTTCATAAGATCGCCCCACACGACCTCGCCTTTGCACTGTGGACAGCGGCCAGATATAGGAATGATATCCTCGTCAGCCTCTTCCCCAAGCATGTGTCTACTCCAGCATGACACATGCCCCGTACCTTCGCAACCGGCATTTGAACATGTTGCATAGAGGCCCTTGCCAGGTTCGAGATATTCTCCACAAACCACGCAGTCACCTTCTCTCTCAAAATGATATATTGACTGCGTCTTCGTCACATAATCCTTCATTGGGGTGTAGTCGAGCGGCAAAGTATAGATGCCCCAAGGGCGTTCCACTTCATTAGTGGCCTCAGAACCTCTCGCTCCCTTTGAGCTAGCGTGCTCGGGCCCAAAGTCTGTCGATATCTGGATTGTATCCCGAAGAGGTTCATTCGCAGTAGCGCACCATTTTCTCCACGCTTCATAGACATCGGGTGCGAAAAAATGCACCTTCAATGGCCACCTGAAGAAGCTAGGAACACGAAGCAGAAGGTGGAGGTTCGAGAGTACCGAAGTCAAGCTGTGGCTTGGGCGCTTAGGACGGCCGTTTCGCTTCGTGCCCGCCGAGGTCGTTATTCGAGATGAAGATGGGATATGTAATGATATGTGAGAATTGTTAAGAGCCCACCTGAGGAATATGTTAACTTTACCGACTACATTAGAATCGATCTTATCTCATGCGACTTACTCAAATTTCAAAGCGGCAACCATCCCAGGAAAGCCAGACACGAGTCCAACCATTTCCCATGGCCTCAACGTCTTGCGCGATGTACGCACAGCACCACCTTTGGCCTCGCCATTGTGCTGCTTGAGCCGCCGTGGTGGGTTCGGCGTTGATCCTATATACAACGAGGCATGGCGAACGGTTGATCGGAGGATATAGACAGTGTATAGTGGAGGAATGGGTTTTGACAGTACAGTCATTTTCAATCTGACGCCCAAGCGCGTCTCAAACGATGAGGCTTCGAATTTCTAGAAGTGAGGTAAGAAAACCAGTTATGAGATGCAGGTTCCATTTCTATTGCATGAGAATCATGCAAGAATACCTCCTATTCGACTTGAATCCAATGGCAATGGGTTAAATTCGTTTTGGATAGGTATAGGTATCTTGGAAGGTTATGAGGGCATTTCATTATTATTCATGTTCCAAGAGCGATTATTATGTACAACAACAGCAGAAATCACCGTAAACACTGATAGACTGATAAGGAAGTGGGCTGTGGGGTTGACGCAACCATGCAGGCAGGCAGGCACACCTTGCAGAGACCCTCCCACAGAAGGCCCACACGCGCATGTTATCGATAACCCATGTACCTAAGTATCTTCTAGGTCAATCACAGCAAATCACCTTCACCCATGGATATTTGTATAACGGTAAAAGCTGAAGCGCGTTTATCCCCAGAAAATGACAGCCTTCAGTATTAAGCAGTAGTAAGAGCACATCCTAGATGTCCTCAATCCTAGGACAACTTGAACCACTTTGGGTATCATTAATGTACATACATAGTTTTACAACAGACCTTGCTTCTGCAGATCGTAGTAGACCTTCTCCGGCATCACATTACCTGAAGCATCTTCCATCTGCACCACGCTGCCATCGTCCACTTTGTCCTTTTGTTTGTCCTTCTGAATCTTCTCCCATAACCTTAAGGCCTCGTCAATACCCGTGATGTCTCGGAAAAGACTCGTGTTCGTAATTCCCAAACACTTCAAGCCGTAGATGTGTCTCGCCTCATTGAAGTGCTTGTCGAATGCCCTTCTTCCCATGTATACAAAGTTACCACATATCTCGCAAGGGAACTCAACCCCAAGCCCGTGAAGCTTATACAGCCAGAATGGAATAGGTTTTCCATCCCACGCAAGCGGTAACTTGAGTGGGTTGTAAATCCTGTCCTCGTCATCATTGTCATCACCATCCTCAGCGTCTTTGGGTTGTGATGAGACAGTGGCATTGAATAGGTTCTCAAGTTCTTGTTGTCTTTCGCGCTCAGTCATACCCTGCTTTCGCTCGACGTTTACTCGGGTATCGCTTCGCTCGGTACTCATCGCACTCGCGAGACGCTTCACTCGGAATTCTCTTTCCGCGATGGCGCGTTCTTTTAATCGATGTGTTGACGTTCCTCCTTTGCTGGTAACGTTAGAAGCGCCACCTCCATCCTCAGATGCATCTTGTAATCTTCGCGCCCGTTCCGCTGCCGCGCGGACATGTTTCTTGCCCGAAAGGTGACCCTTATACACATTCTCATTCTTGAACTCTTTCTCGCAATCCTCACACCACACTGCTTCAGCCGTAGAAGTCTGTTTTGCACCACCAGTCGATTTTCCACTTGGCTCTTCTTTCTTCCAATCCGCGATCTCGTCTTTTTCCCAGGCTGCATCGAACTCCTTGTCGAAGTCGGCTATCACTTTGTCCACATTCTCCAGAGGCCTCGTCTTCCGCATGAAGGTCTCAAGATCTAAAGCAAGCTGACCAACATACTTAAAATATTGGTCAGTCATCTTCTCTGATCTCTTCAACCCACCAGCACCGGGTGCGAAGTTGTCGAAGGAGTCTAGGTATTGGAGGTAGCTCAGTCTTTTAGCGTTAGGAAGGTTAAGATACAGCTCGTGACATGCGTGAAGATCAAAGAAGCGCCCAAATGCTTCTTCGCCAGTGAACATGGTATCTACTACACTAGGCTGGGATTCGGCATCAGGTCCCTTCTTTGGCCGATATGCGCGTTCTAGGTTCTCGACAGGTTCATTTGGGTATCTCGCATGGAAACTCTTTATGTCGGCAAGTTGCTTGTAGAATTCCTCCATCGGATCGCCGCTGCCAATTTGTTGAATTTCGCGTGATCTTGACCCATCGGCATCGCGGTAGATGGATAGCAACTTGGCGGATTGTGAGGATATCCGATCAAGAAACTGAGCTATTTGATGATCTCGCGCCAAGCGATCGCGTATCTAAAAGGAAAGTTAGCGATCAAGTTATTAATAAAGAGTGACCTTAAGGGATGGGCTAACATGTTTGGGCTCATCGCCAATCCGATCTGCGATGCCTTGCTCGAGGCGCTCGAGGTCCTCGTGCAAGAATCTCTGCTCTTCTAAGAGCATCTTGAGGAAGCTAAGCGAAACCCGGTTCCGGTTATACTTTTAAATGATAAAAAACCAGTGCACAAAGCAAATTGATAGAATCAAGTTGGAAAATAAAGAGTACGACACCAGAAAGACGACGGATAATGAGGCTGAAAAGAAACTTGGTACAGAGCCTTGACCTTGTTTTGGCCAGATCCAATTAAAAAAGACCGCCACAGTGGCTGAACTCGTAGTTCAACAATCGGGATTTTTAATGGCGGATCCAAGTGGGGCGGCAGTATATTAGCCACAGACAGACAGTACCCATAAAATTCTCGAGCCCGCTATTGTGTACATCCAGCACTTGCCATTCCTCAACGCGAATTGATTCATCCAACTTCAAACTTCTTCACGTCACGTCGAGTCTGACATTTCGATCAAGTTTTCTACTTCGCGAGCGCACATACCGTCTAGGCGAAATCAGTTGCGACCTTTATCGATCTTTGCATACGCGCAATCACAGCCCTATTCCAAAATGGCTGAAGGCGGTGGTATCGATCGTCGCGCAGACGAGAAAATGGAATTTTCCACTTCTAAAGAAGTCACAGTCCATCCGACCTTTGAGTCGATGTCGTTGAAGGGTATGATTATCTTTCTCTCCCTATTGATTGATTATTATGAATTAATGACTGATAAATATCTTATTTCTCTAGAGAACCTCCTTCGCGGCATCTATGCGTATGGTTACGAGTCCCCCTCTGCCGTCCAGTCCCGCGCCATCGTCCAGATCTGCAAGGGAAGAGATACGATCGCTCAGGCGCAATCCGGTACCGGAAAGACGGCTACATTCTCCATCTCCATGCTCCAGGTCATTGATACTGCGATCCGCGAGACCCAGGCTCTTGTTCTCTCCCCGACCCGCGAACTCGCTACCCAGATCCAGTCTGTTGTCATGGCTCTCGGTGATTACATGAACGTTCAGTGTCACGCGTGTATTGGTGGAACCAACGTTGGAGAGGACATCCGAAAGCTCGATTACGGCCAGCATATTGTCTCTGGTACTCCGGGCCGTGTGGCTGACATGATTCGTCGCCGCCACTTGCGTACTCGCCAGATCAAAATGCTCGTCCTTGATGAGGCCGATGAATTGCTGAACCAGGGTTTCCGAGAGCAGATTTACGATGTCTACCGATATCTACCACCCGCGACTCAGGTCGTCGTCGTCTCGGCCACCTTACCCTACGATGTTCTAGACATGACAACCAAGTTCATGACTGATCCCGTTCGCATTCTTGTCAAGCGTGATGAGTTGACCCTCGAAGGCCTGAAGCAGTATTTCATCGCTGTTGAAAAGGAGGACTGGAAGTTTGACACTCTTTGCGACCTTTACGACACTCTTACAATCACTCAAGCCGTCATCTTTTGCAACACCAGACGAAAGGTAGACTGGTTAACCGACAAGATGCGCGAGGCCAATTTCACTGTCAGCAGCATGCATGGTGACATGCCTCAGAAGGAACGAGACAGTATTATGCAAGATTTCAGACAGGGAAACAGCAGGGTCTTGATCTCCACGGACGTCTGGGCTCGTGGTATCGACGTCCAACAGGTCAGCTTGGTTATCAACTACGATTTGCCCAGCAACCGAGAGAACTACATCCACCGCATTGGCAGAAGCGGCCGATTTGGTCGCAAGGGTGTGGCAATTAACTTTGTCACAAGCGAGGATGTTCGAATCCTCAGAGATATCGAGTGTAAGCACCCCAGCTACCTGTACTTCGCCCTTATTGCTATATGATGCTAACAAATTGTAGTGTATTACTCGACTCAGATTGACGAGATGCCAATGAACGTGGCGGACCTTATCTCCTAAGCTAATGTTTGGTGAGAAGAGTGACGTTCTGCCTAGAGCTGATGCAATTGTTCAGCAGGTTCATTGAACGAGGTTAAGATGTGATGAATTCGGGTGGGAGGAAAAGGGCATGTCGTCTAGCTCGTGAGTACAATAGACCTGACAATGCTGTTGTCTTTACTTCAAGCTGATCCGTATACACAGCGCTACACCAGAGGTTAATTGCAGCACCGCACGATTCCGATTGATTTCATAGACATCGAGTTTTTAACTGGCACAAGGGACTTCGTGGCTTTTCGTAAAGCGGAACAGACATGTAGGTGTGGCCATATGAATGCTGCTAGCTTGCTTCAGACTCCTGTGACTGCATAATGCCTTGATTCGGGGCCAAATGAGATACTAACTTATAGAGCTCATACTATGAGCTAGTATAGCCTACTTCACTTGCCCGTGGATGACTCTATTTAGGTAACTAACTTTTATTTAAATGCCACCTAATAGAGGGTCTCCGATATCTCAACGCCCCTATCAAGTAGTGGTTACCCTTTTACTATCGCCAACAATGAATGGGCATCTAGACACCAAAGCTTAGCTAGCTCAGGTTCAGTGGGGTAGGGATTGCCGATATCAGGGCAGTAGCATGTTATCGAGCGTCCTAATCAAATACACCAACCCGCCAGTACGGGGAATGATATCACAATAGGTGAGAGGTCAGATCGTAGTATAAACTCCACTTATACGACAAATTGAGTTTCTCATTATGTGTTAAACAGTCGTGTAGGTGTTTCATACCACGTTGGGACTCGTCCTCGTCTCTTCCCACTAACAATTATATATCTCGAAAGGCGCTACGTCCTAGAAAATACCTAGATATGAACATCACAGGGACCAATAAGAGTTTCCATCGATAATATAAGTTGCATCACGCCAGAGTGTCCGGCTTGCGTCATAAGCCCTTCTACCCTTACCCTCAGTCCCAGTACTACAGTTGATATAAGCCACCGGCCAAACAGGCACGCCCAAGATACGTCAGGAAACCGAATCCAACAAAGCGAAAGTAGGTAGATAAAACCAAATTAGGTTTGCTCCAACCAAAGCTCCATTACAGTCAAGGCACTCCCGAGTGGTTTGGTAACGTTGACGAGCTTTAGCTTCGGATCGGCCATCCTGAATAGTTTTTTCCAATCATCAAGATCGCGCTCGACGCTGTTAAAGAGAGCCATCATAGCAATATCCAACGTCCTGGATGTATAGCTCATCAGCTTGACGAAGAGAAAGGGGATTAGAGGGAACCATACCTAGTCTTGCGCTCCTCGAGCGTACTCAATGTGCCACTATGGATCGCAATATTATCCATAACCACGATTCTGGCCTCCGGTTTCTTCCTTACGGCACATAGTTGCGCCTGCAAGATACGCACGGCATCATGATCCGAGTGATGATGCAGTATGCGCCGCAGCAGATACACATCTCCCATTACAGTCTGCGGCGCGAAGAAATCGTAAGCCATAAACTGCAAGCGATCACCCAGCTCCTCCGTATCTACTTCTTCAGCTAGCGCCGTGTTAGCACCTTGCACGACGAATTTCAGCGTCGAGTTGCAAGACGCAATGGCCTTTGAACAGTGTCCGTTGCCTCCGCCCACGTCAACGACAGTCGAGCCAGCCGGCAGACCTTCCCAGTCAAACCCAGACACAAGATGGTCGACGCTAAGCTGCCGTCGCTTCGCCATGCCAGCCATGGCGCGCGCGTATCGGTCCGCCTTCATTGACTCCTCTGTGGTCTGGCGCGGCTGGGTCATAAAGCCAAATGCAGGTTGATCCAAACCGCCGTATGCGAGATTGCGCATCGCTGCCGTCTGCCTCTGACCATTCACCATGACCTGAGTACTAGGACTAGGAGCGCCACTTTCGCCAGTCGACCACCTACGGCCCATAGCCCTAGCCTCAGTAAAGAAAGCGCTAGATCGCAGCGACTCCTGCGTCAGCCATTCGACAGCGGCACCGGTGTCCTCGTCAAGCAGGACTCGGGAATTGCGGTTGTGCGCGACGATGCGGGTCCCCGGCTCGCGGAAGATGTGGTACGTCATGAGAAGCTGCAGTACGCGGGTGCACTGCGAGGTATCGACTCCTGCATCGCGGGCTAGGTCCTCGTAGGTTATCGGGGTGCCATCGGCCGGGATGAAGGACGCCAGCCGGAAGTGGCAGACATATTGTAATGCTGCGTGTACGCGATGGCCTTGCGCGATGCCCATTACATCTAATACATGTTAATGCCTTCATTTGATAGCTTGACTCGGCCTAAAATGGAAACATGGGGCCATGAGTAAGCGTAGATATATAGTAGGACATACTGCGAAACGTCAGCTGAGTGGTTTCATGAGCGACAGCAAAATAGAAATGTGAGATTAAGAGAAATAGATATATTAAGACTTCTTTTCTTTACATGTTACTTACCATTCTATAGGACCCGTGACGAGGTGGTTCAGCTTATCGCATGCCTCGAGGAGTTTCGACCTGGCGATGCTGAGGCTTTTATCATGGTAGTCGGTGTAGGTATTGGTGCGCGGCAGACTGGTCTCTAGAATCTCAGCTTGCGCCCTGATAATGTCTGCAAGCGCAGTAACTGTCATTTGGTCACCCATCAGAGAAGTAAATAATCCACCTAGATGAGTTAATCTAGAATTTTCTCCGCTTTATTATTGTCGAGTTCTGGAGACGGACCCCAAATCTAGGCTGTAATCAGATCAGTTCCTGGTAATAATCTACCGCGCTATTATATATCTTAGGTGCATGGTATACAGTCTAGACTCGTAAAGCCCGCACGTGGTGCTTTGCCGTTAACAGACATGACGGGTTACACCAAGCGTTATCTGACACCCTACATGAGCTACCCGCGCTCTCGGAGCGCGGAGTTATTTTATTGGCATAAAGGTTCTTATAATTGGTAATTAGGGTACGTGGTTCCTATGGGGGGATGGGGCCAGGGAGCTGACTACGTACGAGGCATTAATGAGGGGAGGGAATCGATTGTGCGGTCCGATCCGTTGAGCGCCGTCAGACGCACCAGCCGCGCCCCCCGACTTGGCATGTCTCTACTATGAAGCTATTAGGCGTACAAAGGTATGACATAGATCTTGGCAGTCGGATCAGGGTCTAGGGAATCTAAGAAATCTCAGATGACGTGCACAAATCTTGTACTTGGCGTCGGATATTCCAGCTGCGTGACATCTAGGCACGGTTAGGACGGCCCAAGGAACCAGTGATATGAATATGAGATTGCTATAGGTCAAGTGGCTCTTCGTGAGTTCGCCTCCTGACTAATTGTCTCTTGCCCAAGACATTGAATCATTAGCGCGCGAGTTTGGTGATAATCCAAGGTTGCCATGTAAGCCAGCTTAGCTAATTGGTAAGACGTAGGCGACTAAAATCAAATATTACTGCCTTATGGAAATAACGTTATCTTAGCAGAGTGTGTTGACAAAAAATCTCAAAGTCGCTACTCCGATTGAAATAGATGCAGACAAAGGACGCGACTTGAGCTAACGAGGAGTCCTTACGGATTTCAAGCCTTACCCCTTTTTTCAATTTAGCCTTGTGCTCTTGTAGCGTTTCTTAGTCACTTTTCCGGAGATGAAAGCTGAATGCTCTTTATCTTAATAAAGACTTCGTGAAAATAGAGGACAATAGGAGAAGCTGACACATTTTCAGAACAATGCCATTAATTCGGTATTTATCATTCTACCTGTCGGGAACCAACCAAATTCTGAGTATCCTACATTAACGAATTATTCTGACGGTCATTGGTAGTAATGGCGGCGCCTGCTGTATCCATGCCCTCCTTCAGCATCACGAATGCTGAGAAAGCTGAGAATGTGAATCGCATACACTCTCTCTTGCATCGATGCGGGTCCCTGCTCGAAAGTTATGGGGAAAGCTTTTCCGCATTCGACCTACAAGATGCTTCTTTTGCGGTTCAAGATGCGCTGTTCATGGCCAATGACCCAGATGCGTGTGAGTCTCCCCCTCTAGCGAAATGCTACCTCTATCAGGGATACGTCTTAGAAGCCATGAAGAAATATCTTGAGGCTCGCGACGCATATCAAAAGGCAGCGAGGATATCTTCTAGAAGTTTCATGGAACGTGCTGCGTCAGAAATGGCTGCAGGATTGGCAGTGCAGATGGAAGACGAAATCCAACATGGAGAAAGGGAGGGCGATATATTGTCAGATATTTATCGAAGGAGTTCCTTGCGCGTAAGCAAAGTCCAATCTTCTCACGAATACAACAAAGAAAGACTAAGAATGGCTGGCTCTCGACATACTTCCGCCATTGTTCAAGAGGTGAGTATAAGAAGGGGCGTCTATGTTGAGAAGTCTCCGCTTCACAGCTTGTCTAAACCACAACGGCTCGTCCAATGTGATGAGGGCTGGACAGCGGAAATAGTGTCTGCCCCAACTGGGGCCGATGAAGATAAGGATTGCCAAGGTATGGGTATGGGTATGGGCTGGCTGGTACCGGATACGCCGTGCGGCTTTCTTAAAGAGCACCTTACGGTAAAAGTGATGTGACATAGGTAACATAGAAGCTTCATTATATGATTTTAAAGGTCACGGCGCGAATATAAAGGCAGGGTAATAGGGCATTTATATAACCATAATAAACAGTGTGATTGTCTCCCTACCATATTGTAAATCCTACCTATATTGTATACCTACTATAACCGATTGTGTCTCAGTTGAACACATCAGCTTGCTCACCTGGTAAGCCTTATGCTATGACTTATAGTTCAGATATTTGCCCTCTTCATTCATGGGATATCTAACTACCAGGCAGGAACCTTCGCCGTGACACCAATTATAGGACCCTCATATGTAGGTAGGAACTCAGTCAATTTTCTTGACTTTCATACCTTCTGCTACAACTGGGCATGGTCAATCCCAACATATTTATTTAACTTAGGTATCTCCTGGCCTACGATAGTAGGTATCTTGTTCAGGGGCTCTGTAGTTGAAGCCTTTAATTGCAGCTTGTCACCATAGTTCTGTTCCAGCGGATGGCAGTGAGAATATAAAGGCATTTACAAACATTCATACCAACTGTGTCTCATGAATCATTGGATCAATATAGGCGGAATGGGTAAAGCAGTCGTCCGCGACAGCAAACATATCAGACTAATAAGGCATACATTTGAGATAGTCGATACTCTTCATTTAAAATACCATTTATAATCGGCATCAAATTGACCCCTGAGTTTGGGCGGATTCAAAATGCTATCTCTATCGACACTATTGATGTCGTAAGTGGCTTGCATGTGGTGACATCCCTTCCAAAATCGATCGCCGATCTCATCGTCACAGCATGACTTATAGCTTCATTGGCGCATTCTTAATAACATGAAAGGAAAATGCTCCTGTCAAATTTGGAAGTTTTCAACCTCAGATAACTCGTACGCAGCCGTTACAAAACGTGGATTCTGTGTTTAACATTGACAGCTTCCTCTTTTTACATGTTCAAAATGAAGACGTCAGGACAGCTAACTAACCCACCGCACCACGGACCGTCGAATCTACATAGACGATACGCTAATCACACACACACATTTGAATATGGGCCTAACCAATTGGAGGGTATTGAATTATTTGTTACTGATTGTATACCACATTATACTCATTTTAATTCCCTGAATCCCGTTCCTGTCAATCCTAGTGCACTGTAGCTCATTATATCATATCGTCTCAAACACCCCGCGTCATCGTAAAGTGGTCATCATATCTCGTTCATTAGCATTTAGCAATATGTCGTTAGACGGCCGATGTGCTGCGCGAATGGCCACGGAAGCCAAGGTGCCAGTCATAGAGGACGTTGAAGAGTAGGAAGAAGCTAACGATCAGTTAGTGAGGGTATGTAATCTTGCGTAGGTCTGTTGTGCTTACAAGGCGATGAAGCTGAAGGCCTCCACAGTATGGGAGAGTGCGCCGGCATATTCGTAGCTCCAATCTTCGGCGGTGAAAACAACTGAGACCAGCCAGAGGTAGGAGAATATGGTGTTGAATAGAAGGATGTATCCAGGATATGTGCCAAGGATAAATGAGATTAGGAAGAAGGCAACTGTGAGAACAGACTACGGAAATTAATTGCGTTAGTTCAGATCAATCTGAGATCTGGGGTTGCGGAGTGACAAGGATGGTAGGGACTTACAATAACTTCATGGTAGATGAGATGACCGCTGACATATCTGTCATTGAGAGAGATAAAGTATGAAACAATTCCCATAACAATGACCGCCGAGATCCATATCAGGATATTGCTCAGGAGTAGGAAGGGAGGAAGCGCAAAGCGATCTCGAGCCATGGTGAATTGTGATTGATAATGTGTAGGCTAGTTGGTGTTGGGGTAGTTCAGGTTGGACCTAATAGGTAATAGCTTCTAGGGGCCTGCCTGTCTTGGTAGGTCTTAGAGGTCTAAGAAGGCTTATAGATTGGTGAGTAACGAAGAGAGGTCGATCAAGCAAAATCATGCCTATATATACTTGGTTCAATTCGGGTACCGGCCTCTGCAATTCGACATACCAGGCGCGAATACACGTCAACGTGTCATGGGGGTACACTTTTCCTTGTTTCTGAAGCCTACAAGGAGCCTATTAACGATCTTAATTGAGGCGGCAGACCGCAAGTTCGCGGGCGCTAATGCACTGTAGATTGGGTTCCGCCAAGCCGACTGTAGGTGTGACATGGCCAATGCCGACGAATGAGGCTGAAGGCTGGGAATATATAATACGTCATAAATTGCCGGACATCGATGACAATAAGAGATCTTGTATAGGGCTCACCGACCCGGCCTCGTGTGTTTTTCTACCACTTCACCATTTCATTACGTAGTTATCGTCAATTGTTTAACAGGGACTCGGAATTCCGGGTTTCAAGATTGTCTGTTTCAATCAGGGTGGTTGGTTGGATGCGTCCAGCCATTCGTTTTTACATACACCTAGGTAATTATGATATAGTTCTTAAATGCATGTATTCCTCCCTGGCGGCATATAAGAGAAAATTACCTGTATACTTAATGTAATGAAGGGTGATTTGATACTCGCTGTGCTGTTGTATTGCATTCCTATCTTTCATTACTGGAGGCGGGTCAATTTGAATATGGGCACTCTCAATGGGTTAGGTAACAACTCACTCGCTGGGATCCCCACTCACTAGATGGGACCCACTTGTCCGGTACATCTTCGAAGTTACTAAAACGGGCTGACGGGTAACATCGCCTATATGCCATCTTCAATATTCGTTAAAAAGGTTCATTTAGAATATAAAGCTTTAAACATTAAGCACCTAAGTTTATGATGATTACTTATATTAGTTATAGGTAATAATTATTTGTTAATGTTTGTAGAGATAGTTATCCTATAGAGCGCATTAAAAGATAGCCTCGCCGTTTACACCTCCCGAAGCTACATATACATGTAAGCAAGCTAGCTTCGTTAGATCCACAAATCGTGGCTGGGAATACCTACTTTACAGCGTCCTCCCCTTTTCTCTCTCCTTCTTTTCTTTCTCTTCCTTTTTCCTCTTTATTTTCTTCCTTCAGAAATTAAGTTTAACAATACTAACATTAATTCACACTTATGTACCTAAGTACCTAGGTAATCATTGTTAAGATCCATAGCTTATCTAATCTTAAAAACGTCCGAACAAGCTTAATAAAGTGGAGCCAAATGCTTCTAACTGGTAGAAATGTTATTAAAAGGATGCTGACAAATTAACCTCGATGATAATACATGTAGCCCCCTAACCTAGAAATCATCAGGAACATCTATAATCTCGGGACTTTGTAGAGCAGTCGGTATTCTTGAATATCTCAAAACAACAGTATCACTTAAGCCTCCTATCATTCCGTATTGTCAGGTAGATATGTCGATGAATGCTATGCCGTCGAATATTATACAATTATGTACTCTGTGTAGCAAGCCAATCGCCACGGGTCAGTCCACATCCACAGAATAGAGCCCTTACCCATATTCATTGACAATGTTGGTTAGAATCTGCTTACAAACGACATATTTCCTATTGCCGTCGGAATCAAGGTCGCATTCGGAAACGGCTCCGGTCGTGTAATGAGTGCCATTCCGCAAAGGCCAAGTGTAGTTTCGAGCCCGAGTGTTCGCGCTGCAAGTCTAAGGGTCTTCGGTGTGTCTACGAAAGGCCTAGCATCTCTATTCGTACTTTCAATGAAGGCAGTCGTGATGGCACTGCGTCAATCTCAACGGATAATTCTGGTCGAACCGTGGAACATTTCGATCCTCCCATGTGTAGTTCGCTTCTGACCAACTTTGGCGCCTCGACTAGCCTACATCTGCCGGCTACGTCGCCTCGATCGATAGTCGCTCTTCGGGCTGATCCCGTTGCTCGCCATAGCACTAGATTTATTCTAGAATCTATACGAGGACTTCCCTTCACCATGATCAGCAGGGAGACATTTTCATGGTTCAGTCATGGGCATTGGTATCAGTCTAAACTTCCTCTGAATCTCGTCAGATGCACAGAGCTTGCAAGCCTGTACGTCGATCGTAAATCCTTCGGGAGGAATTCTTTCTGGTCAATCATCAATCAGGAAAATAAACGACTTCTCCATGTTCTTCCCAACTCTTCGTTGGACGACCTCCTCTCTGGAATGCAGGCTCAGATCGTGTATATGATAATGTTCGCTTTAGACGGCAATCGTATGGATGAAATACCTGAAGTAACTCTATCATTGCTGATGACCTTCGACGTAAGTTGTGAGGATCGCTGAAGGCAATGAGCATGAGCTGACCCGCCCAGCTATATAGTAAAAGATGCTACGAATTTGATGAGAATATCTGGTTTCCTCCTGATAAGTTGGATGATCCTGATCAGACGTGGGAAGCGTGGGTCTCCGCCGAGACACGACGAAGGTACCTATGCTAGCCTGAATCTCTTTCCTTCACTCCGTATCTCCCACATGCTCTGACCACAATCTAGATGTACTATAACTTGGTTCATCCTCAGCCGCGTGATGGATCTCAAATTCGGGGTAATGTGTCCCAGCATTAGCAACTGTCAAACACTTCCTCTCCCTTGTCCTGGGTCGCTTTGGAGTGCCAGAACGCGAGATGGATGGGAAGCTGCTCGCAAAGTCCATTGTCAAACCCGTGCAGCGTCTCTACGGACTTTCAGGGACCTTATAGAAGCTCGTTCATGCCCTCCTGACTCTGAACGTGGCCAAGAGCTGAATAGATGGCATGCGAACTGCGATAAGTTGGGACTACTGCTCACATTAGCCACCACTATGATTTGAAGTCGAGAGTCTATTTAAGCTCTGCGGAATATCGAATCAGTCGATGAAATATCATTGGTGTCGTTGGTACTTACCATTGATGTACCGCGTTTCCTTCCGGGCGGCGGGGATTACGATTATTATTTCCATCATCGAGCGTGCTAGGTTAGAAATTGGACATAATGGGTCATATCACGGCATATCATGAGCACTTCCACAGGAACTTAGCTCATCATCCTGGCTGACGAGAAATTTGGTGCACATTTAGTATGACTATGTTTCTGTCAAGTTACAGTATATGCACTGATAGTCGGCCAATGAACCCCCTTCCGTAAGCCGGCATGTCCTTCAACGAGAAGACACAAGATGAACCTTTTCCGCATCTAGCGGATCCTCCAACAACTAGAAACCTTTCCGATCCTCCAATGACAAAACACACGATGTCCCTTTCTGCCTATCGCCCAATCCTCCAACAAGTGAATCCCTTTCCGTACGTATCCAGATCCTCCAACAATGTCTCATTCATCCCCTTCTGTGCATAGCCGACCTATGATTGTCCAGCATCTTTTGGCTTCTGTACTTCTTGTCTGGTCGGTGAGGACATTCGGGGCAGGAGAGGCCTCCCACGACAGGCTGACATCTTTTGCGGTGGGCCGAGGTAGGGTCGTGGACTCTCTGGCGGTGAGCACGACGTAACGCAGGAGTCGAATAGGGTCGGCCGCAGATTTCGCACTTGTAGTCGCCCGTCTTTCGAGTATTCCGGCCGGTGGATACCCCGTGCTTCCTCTTCCTATGTCGACGTAAAGATTCCCTATTGGGATAGTCGCCGCCGCATAAGTCGCATGAGAACTGTGGAGACACCTCTGCAGAGCCAGAACCTTCTTGATCCTCGTATGTGGGTTTGAGACCGTCGTTGGAGGGATCAGATGGGGTAGATTGTTGCCCGCCGTACTGCGAGAATGACTGTCCCTCGGCGAACTGCGGATCTGGTTGTGGTTCCGGAAGTGGGAGGGGGAGATCGAATCCTTCATGACCAAGGTTATCATGATGGCCGAAGGCCGGGTCAAGCGGGATGTTCTGCGGCATGTACTGCAGGGCGTTCTGCTGAGCGCAAGGCTGGATGTCTTGGAGGTACTCCTGTGCGTATTGTTGACCGTACTGCTGACCGTACTCCTGGAAGTACTGCTGGACGTACTGTTGGTCGAACTGTTGGTCGTATTGTTGACCGTACTGCTGATCGTATTGTTGACCGTACTGCTGATCGTATTGTTGACCGTACTGCTGATCGTACTCCTGGAAGTACTGCTGGACGTACTGTTGGTCGAAATGTTGGTCGAACTGCTGATCGAACTGCTGGTCGAATTGCTGGTCGAACTGCTGGACGTCCTCCTGCGTGTGCTCTTGGGTGTGCGACTGGATATTCTCCAGGAACTCATCCATGAGCTCCATGAAATTCTCATCCGCGAAGTCCTCTTGGACATCATGTTGGGCATGTAGCTGGAGATCCTCGTGCATATCCTCTTGGGTGTACAACTGGATGTTCTCCTCCATATTCTCCATGTTCCCCTGCATGATACCCTCCTCCGCGTACTCCTCTTGGGCAGTCTGTTGGGGGCACAGGTGGACATCTTCTTGAATATCCTCTTGGCTGTACTGCTGGAAGTACTCGCCGGTGTACTCCTGGGTATTTTCCGGGGTGTTGGTTTTGGTGTAAGCCTCTTTCAACTCCGCCTCAAGATGTTGAGTGTGAAGGCCGTTGTCTAGGTTCTCATTCTCTCCACGAAGGTTCTGTAGTTGATAACCCTCAACATCAGCGCTAGGAGCGACAGAGGTCAAGGGTAGTCCATATCCAGTATTGTGCATAGATCCACCCTAGGAATTCATGCTGATACTGGATCGAGGAGTTGTTGTGTTGTTGGACGCGTGGGAGGACTGCTGGTGGGCTAAGCCAATCCATAGTTGGCCAACGTAGACTTGATTACTATCCATGATGGATGAGAGGTAATCGACCGAATGAATGTGTGATGAGAAAGGTGAAGATGTGTTTTCCGAAGTTGTGTTCGAGATGAATGGTGCGAAGTCGTGTGTGAGATGGATGGTGTGAAGTTGTGTGATGTTGTATGGGAGAAGAAGTATGGTTTGCAAAAGGAAAAGCCAGTAGATTTTGTGGTAGTTCCTTTTTCAGAAAAAAGTTGTTTTGGGTTGAGAGTGAATGAAATCTTGATCCTGATAGAACTGGGGGATAGGTTTGTATATATATGAATTCATAGGAGGAAAGTGGGTACGTCGCGCCGACAACGATCAGTACAGTACAATGTGTGTAGACCCACCTTCCCAGTTTCCCCAGATCAGTGACTCTGATCTGAGGTACGTACCTACATATAATTATTTCTATCATTTTCAACTTGCGTACATATCTAGGTAGCAATTGTAATAAAATCGATGTCCATCTATACTTTTCTACAGATTTACCAAAACTGGTGACAAAAATAATTTAAAAGCTGTCGGACGTAGAGAATTTAAGGCTCTACCTCTGAGGATTTTTATTTATTTTTATATCATTTCTTTTCGCGGAATTCTAAAGGGGATATAAGGGCGTTTTTATACGCACAACTATCACAAGAATTGTGCATAGCAAAGTAGCAAAGTTACCTAGAAAACATCACCATGTGGCCAAAGCTTTAAGCAAGTGTCCAAACCTCTAATCTAAGGCAACACCCGCCCCCATGTAGGTGATTAAGTTACATGTGAGCAGGTTGGGCCATCTAACACGGTACGTACTTCCTACTTCCTACGCGTAGACTCTGGTCAGAACAAAGAGATAGCAGGAGAGATATCTCCGAGTAGGTTAAGGAAATACCCTAGTACCTACATGTAGGTACATATATACTGTGTGAAGTGTTAAAATCACAAATATGTGTATGGAGGTACCTAGGTACCTTTAGTACTGGCTTGTTAGGTACGCGTCTTCGAATCAGTAGAGGTAACTGATCTACCTCGTAATAGGCTCCCATATATCGTGTATATGGATCTGTGTGCTTCAAATATTCTTAATCAGTAGGTAGGTATTTTACCTAAAAAAGGTACCCATGTACCATTTATTAAATACGCGATTGGACAGATTATTTGCTCACCAAGGAGATATCAGCATGGTTACCTAGGTACCTACCCAAGTAAATAACGACTCCTAAGATATTTTCAACATTAGATACAATCAATTTTATATGTAGGTAACTATGTAGGTACCTAGGTACACATATACCGTGATTTGGCACCGTTCGATTGGAAATTCAGTCCTGATCCTTCTTATCCACTGGATCCCCTATCCGTTCCTTACCACTTCGCTTACACCATCCCTTACCACAGCAGGTAAAATTGGAAGGACGAGGTGAAGGCAAGGTAGGCTTTAAATAACCATTCTACTATTGCCGGAGAAGCCTAGGTCCATTCGTGCCATTTAGGATCGAAAGTAGAAAATAAACTATCGTGCTGAAACTGAGGGCCCTCGGCGTCAAGTAAGAATCCCATCTCACACCTATCGAACTCAGTCCTCCTCGACTCTTCCTCGTAAAAGGAATCCAAATGCGGAGATAGTGCATCTCTAAGACTCTCGACGTTGCCAACTGGGTGGAGGGCTCGCCATGGATGAATACAAGTCTCCGCTTTACACGACTTTAAGACGAAGAGCAGAGAGTCCAGTCTAGCAATTACTTTATTGAGAGGCCGTCCGGCGATCGTTTCTGGCGCCTCCTCGTCCGGATGTAGGATATTGACCATTTGCCCTGGATCGGCTTTGAGATCATGCAATTCCTTCTCGTTATTACACCACACCTGATAATGTAAGTCATATGACTTGCTGATTACACGAAGAGCCTTGTACGTATTGTTCATGTGCAGCCTCGGATACGAATCAAGGACCTGTCCCTCATTCGAAGCGAAGCCCCAATGCTCTACAGTCACATGTTCATGGCGTGTCTCGGAAGCTTCTACTAGACCGTCTTCCGTGAGCGGGATCGCCAGTCCATCGAAGTCTCTCCGTGAAGGAGCCCCTGCTATCTCTAATAAAGTAGGGGCAAGGTCAGTGTGGGTGGTGATGATATCACTAATCGATTTCTCCGGGACATCTGGGCCCCGGATAATCAAAGGTATATTGATGTCCTCTTCGAAGCTGCACTGTTTAGCTGGATGCATTCGATGCTGACCTATGTGATAGCCATTGTCGGTCGTATAAAAGATATAGGTATCATCTAGAATCCTGTGACTGGCCAGCTTTTGGACTATTGAGTCCACGATCTCGTCCACGCTTTGGAGGGTACGGAGACGCTGTCTGTAAAAGTGGTCATTATAATCAACTGTCTGCTGGCTTTGCTTCTGCAGTTTCCGAACCCAACTGGCACCCGATGGCTTGTCTGGGTTAAAATTTGCTGTACGTGGAACCTTGATATCTTTGAAAAGATTTGCATGCCTCGCTGCTGGCACTGGTGGAGAGAAATCGATATCCTCGAGATCGCTATGATTTCCATCCTTGAAAGCCGGCGACCATAGGTTTGCATGTGGTGAGACAGGGGCAACCCCAAGGAAGAAAGGCTTCCTCGCTTCAATCGCTTCGTCCAAAAGTCCCAATGCCTTCTCTGCTAACACATCGACGCTATGTTGTCCTTCGAAGCTTACTGGAGGCCCTTGGTTTCTTGCATATGTGGAATTTTCGTAAGAATAGGTAAAGGGGTCCAACAGAAAGTCCTCTCGGTCGTTAGCGCATATTTTATCTTAGGTTATGAGCCTTACAGAAGCAGTCCAGCCAGCAGCATACGGCGAGTGGTAATTGTCCACGGAATGTGCGTTGAATAGTTTTCCAGTGTAATACGTATTATAGCCAGACTCTTGTAGCCAAACTGGGAGGTATTTGTCGTTCAGGCCTTGGTTAATAAACTTAGGGTAACCACCTGTGAATACAGTCAGCAGAGACCTCGACCTAGACGCAAACTCCTACCATAAGGCGGGACGACATTGGTGACGTTTGTGTTGTGAGCTGCTTTTCCAGTCCATAGCGTAACTCGAGACGGACAGCAGAGAGCAGTCGTACAGAAATGTCGCTTAAATACAGTACCGCGGTCGATTAAATGCTTGTGCACAAATGGCATGTAGTTAAGGGAGTTCATATGAAGGTCTTGGTCGTCCGTAAGAATGAAGACAATGTTCCGTTGTGGTCGTCGGCTTTTCTCACCATTTCCCAGTGTCACTGGCTTCTGGTTGACCGGTCCAAATATCGAGCCGCACACCAAATCAGGGCAATGCAGGATGGTCAGAAAGAGAACACAACGCAAAATCCACATGGTAGTAGTAAATGGCTCAAAATTGTAGGTAATAAGTTCTTAAACTCCTCGGGGTTTTGTGCTAGGGACGGTTTCTCTTCTTTTTTGAGCCTCTTAGGTTTTGCGAAGCTTTATGCTTTCCGACTCTTGTCGAAAGACTACGAATATTGTATGGCGCCAGGGTTGTGTGAGATCCTCCCAAGACCGCAAGCACACTGCTACCACTTGGTAATCCGGAAAGGATTGGAGAAAGTGGCATTAATGATTGATCACCTAACACATATTACCGCGGCCCCTCGTTTTCAATATTTCCCAGCTAGGTTATAACATTGATGAATAAGGAGGTATAATGCTGCTGCAATATTACAACCCAGCAGCCTCCAACCTCTCTACCGGATCTTACCTAGGTTCCCCGCATTTTAAATAGAGATTCACGTATATGGTCGAGATCTACGGATGCATCTAAGGACTTATTAAACCTTGAGTGCTGCTGGAGCAACGAGTATATGGAGCGCCCTTGTCGAATCTATCCTAAGTGAAAAAGGTATCTAGGTAAACTTTCGCCTTCACCCCCGCCATGACTACTGTCATCCCATCAGGGGTATGCGAAAAAGTGGTTCTAGCTGAGGATGCAGAACTTGGTCCTAGTGAAGAGAGAATCGCCGATGCAATCCCTCCACTAGGAAAATTGGAATTGCATAAGAAGTTGTGGTTTCAAAGGTCGAACCAGTATGATCTGGACGAGATTGCAACACAGGTAGGTCAGTTTTGGGATTTTATTGCATATAATGCTTCTACTAAGGACTGACAGCCCAGTGTCTACGATAACCCAGACGTGGCGCTTCAATACAAGCCTCGTGATGATTGGTGGGACGGCATCTACGTAGAATACCAAGCATCTGCTAACATTGATCTAGGGAGAACATACACCGGTTTGACCCGAGAGCGCGATGGACATGGAGAGAGGAAATTGATGTCGTCCGTAAAATTGACTGGCGTATTATGGCCTGGACTGCTATCATGTTCACCGCTATGGAACTGGACAGAGCTAATCTTGCTCAATCTTTAACTGACAATTTCTTGGATGACATGAATCTGACCACCAATGGTTTGTTCTATTTCTCTACTATTTCAAAGGAGTGCGAAGGCTAAAGGTAAAAAAGATTACAACCTTGGGAACACGACCTACGCCGTGTGTTTTCTTGCTGGCGAATTCCCGGCACAGCTGCTAGCGAAATGGCTTGGACCCGATCGATGGATTCCATCCCAAGTTGTGCTGTTCTCGGTCGTCTCCGCATCTCAGTTCGCACTCAATGGCCGCCCGTCCTTTCTCCTTTGCCGTGCGCTGTTGGCATTTCTACAAGGGGGGTTTATCCCGGAGGTATGTCACATCTAACCCTAGCTGGAGACATTCGATCTAAGGTCTCCCACGAATAGTGTGTGCTGTATCTTTCATATTTCTACAAGCATCATGAATTGACCATCCGTCTGGGCTTCTTCTGGACCGGTATGTTCCTAGCAGATATCGTTGCGGCGATTGTCGCGTTCGGATTGCTTCATATGCGAGGAGTTGAGGGTCGTTCTGGCTGGAGATGGCTCTTCCTCATCGAGGTAAGAATGAGTAGCGTTTCTAACAATGTGAACTAAAACTTTGAAAGGGACTCATCACAGGGACTGTTGGCCTCCTATCATTTGTTATGATGCCACCAGGGCCAACCGAGACGGCAAGTTGGTCCCGAGGAAAGGATGGCTGGTTTACGGCACGGTATGGCCTTACAAAATAGGTATCTATTTAACATGGTTTTGCTAATTAGTGGTAGCGAGGAGACAATTATGGTCAACCGGATTATAAGAGATGACCCAAGTAAGGGCACGATGCACAATCGGCAACCCATAACCCCCAAACTACTATGGAAGAGCTTGACCGATATAGACCTCTGGTAAGACCCCATCGCCTCTCCTATTAAAGGCGTTGCTAATATAAATCAAGGCCCCTCTACGGCCTTGGGCTAACCTTCAACATCCCAACATTCTCACCGCAGCAGTATCTTAGCCTTTCATTGCGGGGTCTTGGCTTCGATACTTTCCAAACCAACCTCCTATCAATCCCATACTTAGCTCTCAAGAGTACGCATAGTCTTCCTGCTATCCCGAAAGCTAGCTAAAATATAGTCTCAGTCGTCAACATGATGGCTCTAGCCACTCTCGCGGAATACACAGGACAGCTTGCCGCCTGCGCCTCTATCTTTCAGCTGTGGTGTTTACCATTTCTAATTTACTTACGAGTCGTAGATACGACGAAGACATCTAAATGGCTAACATGGGGAATGATCTCACTCTTACTAGCAGCGCCCCTTGGTAAGTGCTCACCTACTACGTGACATATTCATGATGAAAGGAGGCTTGAGCTTAGACTAATGAACTGCAGGACACCCTGTACAAGTCGGATGGATCTCACGTAATTCCAACACTGTCCGTTCGCGTGCAGTAGGCGCTGCTCTTTACAACATGTTTCTTCAAGCCGGTGTGATTATTTCGTCCAACATCTACCGCTCAGACGACGCGCCCCAATACAGAAGGGGCAACAGCATTTTAATTGGTATACTGAGTCTGAATTTGGTTCTCTATGTGCTAGCGAAGGCATACTACCTATGGCGGAATCGGACGAGAGACCGCAAGTGGAATGCGATGACTCCTGAGGAAAAGCTCTTATATCTTGCTGATCATCATGATGCTGGGAACAAGAGATTGGACTTCAGACTAGCTTCTTAGAGTTTCCTCTATAACTCCCGTGAGAGAAACACTAACTTTCTAAAGTATAGATAATATTTGAATGAGATATGTGGTCCGCGCACGCACTAGCATATTGATGGTGAAAGTCGAAGGCCTGTAGCATGGCCTTTGTGTAGCTAAGTGCCGCCAAGACAACGGCTACATGCATCACCTGATGACTCGCCCCAAATAGATCAAAAGTTCGAGGATACCAGCGTTCTGGGAACTGTGATGCCATTAGCAACTGCGCGATTGTGTCCCTTGAAAACCGAGACGAACCTTCATCGCATAACATATGACTCCAATACCATCACATAGTGCAGTAGCCCCTATCCAACCTAGCCCGACTCGACGACTCTGTTGTTCGAAGCCATGCTTTAGAATCCCGATCAAAATAGGAGCAATTACGGAGCAGAAGCCAAATGTCGCGAACAGTGCGGCTCGCATATGCCCAAGATGAGGTCCTCCAATCGACGGATGGAAGGTTGCCAGTGAACATAACCCAGCGAGCGCAGTATTCAAAGTCCAGTAGGCGATTTGACCATTCAAATCACATGGCATGCTGTAGTAAATGAGAGGCACATTTGCACCCCACATCAGCAATAGAATACCCTGGTAGTCAAGCTTGATACCGAGGGAATACACAGTTTCGCTATGACACATGAAGGTATGAAAGCTAGATACTAATCAGACACTGCACTTTTGGCAAATCTTCTAGGATGACTTACAGGGTCGAGAATGTAAAACAGATACCGACTCCTAGGAAGTATGTGCTGCAGACGATGATGTCGGTCATGGTTGCGAACTTATATCGTGGCGGCACCTCGGTCCTAAAGACGTATATTGGTAGAGCTAAGAACAGAAGTGCGCCGAAGATATGGGAGAAGATGTTGACTAGGTTCATTCCATTAATAGAGTGCCAGTAATCCAGTATGAAGATGAGCACACCTGTCTCGTTATGAATATACTGCCAACTCTGCAAACATGACCACAACGAAGGGCATTCAGGTCGATATCCAGTTCGTAAATGCTCACTCCCGCGCCTGGTCAACGGGATTAGCGAAGGCAAGATTGTTGACATGTTCCCGCGCAAGACGCTTACTGTTTCCAGGCGGCTGCACGAGTAAGTTAATAAGTCGAATCAGGTAGGCACCACGGCGCGAGACAAAAACCTACGAAGATGTTCCCACTCTAACAATTGCGTCTGCTTCTTATCTTGCTTGTTTATTGAGGGTTTCCGATACGTTTGCGCCGCAGCCACGTTGAACCGCCGCCCTCGAAATCTTCGCCCTCCAAGATTCTCCATGGCAAGGACCTGAAAGCCTGAGATCCTCCGTCCTTCATACCCTTTGAGAATTCATACATATTCCAAGTCCATGACTACACCGACATACCTACCTGAGTATCACTTAAGGAGGCATAAGTTGCGACGAAGTGTATCAGGTAGTCAATTCAATTGACAAAATATGGATGGCTGCAAAAAATGCGCTGACCGACAGGGGCAGCGGTACACTATCCGTGCGATGTAACCCCCGACGAACCCTTGTCATCACTGAAACGGGCGCCCTCCTCTCCACTTGATAATAGACCAGATACCCTTTTGGTTGGTATAGCGTTACAGCTTCGAAACAATCATGTAAACGGAAATTGTCTAATTTAATAGTTTAGGATTCATACCTACCTTACCTTTGCTGTTGCTTTGTTGCTTCAATGATTAGGTACCTATCTAGGGCCCAAATGGGAGATAGGTATAGGATGCTCTACGATAATAGCAGACCTAGGAGTCATAGTCAGTGATTCAGTACTTTAATCGATGCCCTGAGACCATTTTCTCCTGGTGTCCGTAGGTTACGAACCAGCATTGTCGATCCAAAAGTAGAACTACCAGTCAATAAAATCGTGCAACTGATCCAAACTAATATTTAGATCAGCTGAAATAACCGACACAAGAGAGCCATAACACCACGCTGAGTGTGTAGTAAGGATCATATGTAGTAGATTCAGTATATATGCAGCCTACTCCATACTGCTTCTAGGGTATCTATAGTTTTTCTAAGTCAAAATTCCAACCTTCGCTTGCTGTTCCGACCAATGATTCTGTTGCAAACCAATATGCTGTAATGCTAGAAAGTGTCTCCCTTTTAATTCTGAACGCCGGCCTGCCCATCCTCCGAAATATCATAACCTCATAAGCTAGCTCGTTGCTCCGCTAGCACAGCAGGCAGATACTCTCATTCCCCGTTCAATCATGCTGTTTGTGTTCGTTTTCCTTTCTGAACAATCGGCCCATGCGCCCCAGTGCCGGCACCACCTGGGATCCATTGACTTCGCGGTGCCGAGGTGGGCGGTATATACAATTCGTGGGACCTATCCCTCCTCGAAGAGCCCTCGCTAAGGACAGGGCTTAGAGATCGCTGCTGTTCTAAATCATCCCCAGTGTCACCCTGTTGATCTTCTCCCGGAGCGATCGCCCGTCCCTCCTCAGCGGCGTGCTCCTTCAAGACCTCCGAGACGCCGCCTTCACGCTCAATCTCCTGCCACAGGTGTTGATCCCGTGGAAAGTAAATTCGTCGCAATGCCGTGGCGCCGAGCTCGAACGCAAGTACGGCTGCGATAGTGGCTCCGGCCGTAGCCCACCAACCCAATTTGTTTCCGAACTCGTGGACAAAAGAACCACGCACAATATACGGTCCAAACTTTAACGGATATATGACTCCAATAAACAGGTTCCAAACGAACCAGCCTATGATGGAGATGGCAAAGCCGCCAAGTATGATCATCGTCTTGTGGTGGCATTCCAATATCCTAGTAGCAGTTAGTCGTAAGTAGGACGGGAAACCCAGGAGAGAGAGCAGACGCCAACTTACAAGATCTTGACATTGATGAGTATCACAGCGACCGTGAATGCCAGCTGCCCAAGCGGGAAGAGTGAGTTGTTCTCCGTGAAAAGAATATCCTTAAAGTAGCCATAGACCATCATGTAGATGATGACCGTATCAACCGCACCAGAGAACATCCAGGCAAGATACTTCTTGAAGTTAAAGGCTTCGCTTCGCTGACCGAACCCGTAGAGCTCAGGAACCGCAAGCAAGGTCTCAGCTTTGAGATCTTTCTCAAAAATACCGAGAAGAATAACCGGTAGAGAAGTGAAGAGCGCATTAAACACCGTCAAACTCCACGATTCGTAAATCGATGTGCCCGTGTATCCGTTCCAGTGTTGGTACTGGGCTTGGACAATATAGAAGACCAACTCTTTCCAAAACGTTGCAAGGATATACTTCGCGGTGCGTAGATACATCCAGCGACCATGGACAAGTAGAAGTCGCTGAAGAAATCGAAACTGCGCGATCGAATAATCAGCCACACGTGCAGCTTGAAGACCTTCACGACCAGATATGCCGATGCCAACGTGAGATGCTTGAATCATAGCAATGTCATTGGACCCGTCGCCAATAGCCAAAGTCAATGATGATGGTACTGTTTCGCGGATAGCTTGTACCAAACCTGCTTTCTGAGATGGCGACGCTCGACAGCAAATGACGGAATCCATACGGACAGCGAGATCGTAAAACATTATCTTCAAGGATTCATCCTTTTCAATCACACCCAACGTATGGCCGTCAACGACAAGAACAGAATGAGCTACCATGCCACGACCAACGTCAATAAGCGTCGAGGTTATCTTCTGCTGCAAATCATCTGCGGCAGCATCCAGAATATAAAGTTCGGAGAACGGCTTGGCCAGTCTGGCGGAGTGCGCAATGTTAATGGCCGTCTCCCGTTTATCTCCAGTCAGCATCCACACCTTGATATTCGCCCTACGAAGCTTCTCAATTGTCTCAGGGACCCCCTGCTGGAGCTTGTCTTCAATGGCGGAAGCGCCAGCGAGATCAAAATCCTTCTCGATTAGTTCAGCCGCTTCCTCGACGCGCTGTTGCCTATCCACCAGACTCGTAGTAGCAGCTCGGTAGATTTGCCTCCACTCCTCATACTCCTCGTTGGTAACATAACGATAAGCAAAGAGGAGAGTTCGAAGGCCTTCTGAGGCAAACTCGCCGATGTGCTGAAAACACCGCTCGAAGATAGCGCCGTCGTCTGCAGCTATAGACTCATCCACCGTTCCCTCGTAAACTTCATTACTACCAGTGAGCAAAACCGGGGATAGAGCCATAGATTGCCGGGGCGTATTGAAGTCTCCGTCGTATCTTACCGCATCGTCCAAATCTAATGTCTCACGCCCTGTCAGCCAAGTATCAAGATCATCTGACACGATTGAACGACGGTTTACTTCGACAGATTTGCGTCGGCTGCTTTTTCGGAAGATGCTGTTGTGCTTGCTCATGCTGTTTCTAGGGCTGTACGTGCCGCTTAAGCGGTTCATAGCCCTCTCAGCCTCGACGCTCTTCCGTTTGCTAGCTCTGCGTTCTACAACAGATGCTTTCTGTTTGGCTAGGCGTGCATTTCTTAACCGGGAAATCATGATATTATCGGCACCCTTGCAAAATACACAAATTCGGCCGTCTGGCATACGTATAACAATTGACATCCGTTTCCGCTTGCTGCTAAACTCGATCACGTCTAAAACTTCATACGTCTCCGTAACAAGCTCCCCTTCTGAGCTCTGGAATTGAAGTTTAATAGATTGCGTGGGACGGTCGACGAGGAGGTAGCCTAGATCCCGGGCAGCTTGTACTAATGCAAGTTCGTCCGGAGATGCAGCTTGAAAAGCAATTTCACCATCTTCTTTGACCTCTGGCAAACACGTGTGACATAAGGCCACGCAAAGGAGAAACTGTCGAGCTTTTATCGAAAACGTCGTATTGGGATGCTGGCGGATGTAATGCAGTAAAGCTTCCGTTTTCGGTATTGGCAGAGAATGACCAGGGCGAGTTCTTGGAATCCGAGCAGAGTTGAATTGGTGTTGGTTGATCAGCGGGCTCTCAACGCGCTCATCTCCATCGGAGACAGCGTTTGCGTTCATCTCGCCGTCGGTTGGTCGGCCCGTACCTTTTCGGTTGTCTTTAAGCATCCTTGCTTTGCTTTCTTGCTGATCCCGCTCAATGTCCATGTCGTGGAGCCAAGCCGTTCCCGCAACGCTGAGCTTCCGAAAGCGCATCTTGTTCTCTGTCAAAGTGCCGGTCTTGTCGGAGAAAATATAGTTGACTTGGCCTAGATTCTCCAGTATAGTGGTGGTATTCACAACCATGGGTGTATCGGTCTCGGGGTCGTACATTTCAGCATCGCCGAGCAAAATGAACTGCCCGACCTTGATGATCTCGAGACTCACATACAACGATAGTGGAATCAGGGTGTTGAAAGCAATGATGAATCCGAACCAAATATGCGCAAAAGGCACACCGGCGTCTTTGAGATAGGGGGCGTGTTTCTCGTAGGCGCCCCTCCAAACATAGTAGCCGCCCATACATCCGACAGTGAGAGTGAGTACGACCAAAACAAGCAGAATAACAATGCGATTGAGTAAGCCCTGGATCTTGGGAGCTTTGGCACGAACGTCCTTGTTCGCGTTCATACGTATCTTGCATTCCTCACCCGTATTGATGACCAGTCCGATCACCTCATCGGTATTTCGCAACGTCGAACCTCGATATACAACATCGCTCATAGTTAACGGCCGCGTCTCACCATCGAGAGTGACACGGCCCTCAAAGTTGTATAGGTCGGCATTTGGATCTTCAGACACTATTTCCGCTCCACAATTCCTCAAGTTCTCGATAGTGTCGCAGCGATTGGCCAATAACGAACAGGCTTGCTTGCTTTTGAGGTTTGTTTCGCCGTCAAGCGCCATTGTTTCGATATATGCCACTCCATTGTGGCCAGTTGCATGTAGGATAATGATATCCGCGGGCACGCTATCGTCTCTTCGTAAGCGCACAACATCACCAACCCTGAGGTCCTGCCATTGAATTTTAGTCCATATGGATTCTTCCTTATTTTCAGTTATATTTTGTAGCTCTGTCATGCCCTCTTCCTCACCCTGCTCCTTACTACGTTTTCTCATGGCCAAGCCTATCCTGCGCGTCTTACGCGGTACCTTTGCAATGGTTCCATCAGGATCAAGGACCCAAGCTGGAGCTAGATTCTCCGTTTTATCCAAGACATATCTTCTATAATCGTCATAACCTTCTTTCGCCATGCTGATAGACACAAAAACAAGCAAAGGTATGAGAGTCGTGTATGAACCCGTCGTGCTCAGCCCTGGTATTAACTGTAGTACAGCAATGATCAAGAAGTAGAAGTTGGCTAGCTTGCTGAATTGGAAATAGAGCTGTTTCGGTACGAAAGACCATTTCGTATATCGACTAGAGCGTATGAAATTTGAGACATAATGGCTACCGCTCCGTTCATCAATCAACGGCACTTTTCGGACAGCGCCGGCGCTAATCGGTATATGTCGACCATCGCGGCTCGGTGGAAGAGGCCTTTGGCGCAGGAGTCCTTCGATAATCCATTTTTGATAGTAGCTATTGAAGAGCTCTTCAAACCTGGCCCTGGGCCCTCGAGCTCGTTTCCGCTGCCGATTTACCCATGCACGATAATTGTCCAAGCGGAAAGAAACGTCATGGCCAGCATCATCTGTATCCAGACTTATCTTGCCATGACCGATCAAGCCTCGCGACTTTCCCCCTTCTACTGGCCTATCAAGATCGTATTCCACATGCCGTCCTTCTCGATTTTCGGCCGATTTCGACGAGGAGGTATGCGCTTGGGCAGGTTCGTTAGAGTCCATTCGTGCGTCGGCACCCGGGTGAATAGTGGCATCTATTCCTCGTGGTACTTGATCGTAGGAGGCATTGTTAGAAAACCGTACGCGATGCGCTGAACTATGGGTATTTGTTCGCCTCGGCTGCCAGGAACCGTGGTCTCGTTGCTCCTGTTGCTCTCGTTGTTCTTCGCCAATTCCGGTATTTGCAGGACTAGAATTGGGATCTGGGGGAAAGTAATGCTGCCGTGACGTTTCAGCGCGCTCGGGATTGTCATTGTGGTTGAACATGATCCCGAGCGGGAGTCTCATGCAATTCAAGTCTCGGACCCAGACTTGCCCAGACCAGCCAGGAAGCAATTCAGGTGATGTTGGACAGCGGGGTCCGGCCGCATGAAAGCTTATGCCTAGCCCGTCGATCGTTGATTAATCGGCAGGCTATGATTGGACGGCTATATATAAAAGGGCCTACCTGTTCAATTGCAGACTCCTAGAAATAGGCAAAATCGAAACTTGAAGGCGCAGATGTGGCTGCATAGGCTAGCAGACCTCTGACTGTCGCAGGTTAAAGAAAAAGAAGGGCGGAACTATCGCCAGATAAAGAAATGGAGGGGGAAGTGTCGCTTGACAAGAACAGATATACGTCAGGTACAGGTAAGATATGTAGGTCAACCATGGATGTGCAGTGTAGAATACGAAGTACATTATGTAGCCTATTATACTATGGCATGTACATATGTACGTACATGTAGGTAGCACGGTACTGTAAATATGTACCTCATCACTGTAACCCAGCAGTCCACAAGACGCCTTGAACGAGGATAGAGGGGGAAAGGAGGGGGAAACATTAGGGAAGTCAGCCAAACAAAACGAGCTCGAGGGAAAAACAAAGCGAAATGTGCACAGTCATCCGTTAATATGACAGACTAGCACTTGCAGCTTGCACTTGTTCAGGCGCCGAGAGCATAGCCGCAAAGTCAAACGAATACCTCCAATGGATGTCTCCCATGTCTCGAAGCCACCTTCGGCCACTTCCTTTGGCGTGCGTAACCGGGTTCCGCGGGAGGCAATGAGGCAATGAGGAAGCAGGATCGACGCATAAACAGAATGTTTTCGAACTTAACACACAAACTCCACCAGCATACATATATGCGCTGCTCTTCCTTGGCGATCATTCTTGTGGAAGAACCACAATCCTCTCCGGATATAAAACGGGAATTTGGAAACTTTGTAAGATCAATTGGATACGATACAGCTTCTATGGAGCTGTCAACACTAAAAACCAGCCACAAAAAGAACCCAAACTTATGGGGACCTTTCGTCCAGACTATTCCCGTTAAGGATAAAAAGACCCAAGTTTCATACCCCCATCTGCCCCATGTCAGAGAGCGAGCGCGCCAATACTCCACAACATGATATGTTACCGAATTGAATGCGTTATTCTCCGAGAAGAATCTCTTTCCCTCTCAAACGAATCGACATGTCCATCTACCGATGTATGAAGAAAAATATTACATGATTGCGTACGAAGGACAGCTTGGCGTCACACATGGAGGTGGCGCAGCGCTCTGACGTACGCTTCCTGCACTTCCAACTAATTTTTCCAAGACATGATGACGACTTTGACCATCTCGACCACCCAATTGAGGCTATGGCTATTGGCGTCGTCAATTGAGCATTCCAATACCTCAGCTATTCAATAATTTTACACTAGGGAGGTGCTGTGGCGTCCACACGATAATTATAGCAATCACTAACAGGCACAGCTTCACTTATAGCTTCACTTATATGAGGGTTTATAAGACATCAAGTACTACGCCATGGTATTGTAGCATAATAGCTAAGGTCCCGAGAGGCAACCAACTCCAAAGTTTCATCTCACACGCGGTGCTTCTTCTAAAGCTCGTATTACTTTAGTTCCGCATCAATGCCCCCCCATACATCACGTACTACCTTACTAAGTGCACTACATATGTAAGAAGCTTATCGATCATGCAAGGGAATTCGGCTACTAGTTGCCGACAGCACTCTAAAAAGGAGCAGTCTGGAAAATAAACTTGCCGGTGGCAGCAACCGGATGACAAATAGAAGTTTGGAGTTAAATTACACGATACACAACCACCGAATCTCATGAACGTGCTTTAAAAAAGGTGAACATACTAGGTAGGTAATCGACTACACTTGAACTGTCTCTCCCCCTTACTGTCATCACTTGTATGGTAGGAGGAGTAGGATCATCGATATTCTATTTACAGACCAACGCTTATTCCACACTATGGTAAGTGGCATCACAACTCAAAAAGCAAAAGAGTACTACCAACGTGCCACCTGCGGCGCAATCGTTCATCGGCCTCGCTAAAGGAGTAACAACGCACACTGAAGCATCACTACGGTCCTACATCTACAATGGGGTCCTAAAATACTATAATTGAGAGCCATATTGTGCATGTAAAGCATCCATCAGTGCCAGGTAGGTATATGTAAGACAACATAGGATGTCAGAATGGGGACCACGTCCAAAGCCTGTCTACCTTCTACAGAGCACATGTCAGCTGAGATCGGTAAGAGTTCATTAGAATCTAGGGTAAATGGGCTAAGAATCTCACGTAATGCTACGATATGTCCAGCCCTTGCTCTCCTCTTCTTCCAATTTTAAGGAAAATTAGTGCTGGGGCTGAGATTTCGTACAATAAATATTACTAAGAGGCTAGAAAGTACCTAGGATCTTATGGTCCTGTGCTTCTTGAACTAGATCACAAGGATACGCATCGTTGCGATAATGTCTTCACTTAAAACGACTGGTCCGATAGCGTCACCCAACTGGCCTACAAGGCTGCTATAAGAAGCCACAAATTGGGAAGTTGGAAAACATCCATAGGCACCCACCTACCTACTCAAGACGGCACATAGCTGCTTATATCAGACGCCGAAAACAAGCCAGTATGGGTATATTCAATTCATGGTATCATTATATATCGTTTCGGCTTCTCGGAGCCCTTCGGAGAGAATAGGGGTATCCACTGCGGCTTCGATTGTTCTCGAAAATCACTCCATGAAGGCTTTCTCTGCCACAACTGTCTTCCATTTTTTTAGCGCTTCGTGAACCTATCTTTCTAGCAAGCGATTAGTGGACAAAGAAAAAAAAAGTAATTCGGGCTAACGCTGGCGTGTCTTGACTGCAGACACGAACGTTGGACCAAGGTAAAATCTGGTTGACCTACCTTATCTACTTCCTACTCAATACCTCAGTAGAAATTTGGAGACAAGCTTATACTCGAGTTTCCACGTGCACATCAGGCTTGCGAGTTTTCCTAAGTGGGTCAAGGAGAATCTACAACGTTGTGTCGGCGTTCCGTGTGAACTATAGTGAGGCTCACGAACCGTATGGCATATGTAGTTCTGTGTCGATACAGAACCCCTTGTTAGAGAGGGGGATTTTGGAACATACATCGTCTTGTAGAGCAGAATAAGTTGTTGCGTTGGTAATCTTCATCCATTCCCTCCTCGTTGCCGTCGTCGATAAGCACATGCACAAGCCCTCATGTCATGGAGATAGGGAGACGGAAGAAAAGCATATCCTAATATTATCCTCGGGTAGTTCTTCTAATAGCCTTTTCTCGAAAGTAGAACCGCATGAAGTTCGCTATGATCTGGAAGCTCGACCATAACTAAGGACTTAAATACCTATTGCGCTTTACTACGAGGTCGAAATCGTCTCGCTTTCCCCTGAGCAAGACAGTCACTAATTCATTCACTTCCAAAATAATGCATTTCAATTCGCGTATGTGATTTCTATGTTCCGGTGTATTATAACCCTCGCCATAAAGTCGTAACAAGGAAAAAACTGCAAACAGGGAATCTCTTCATCTTCATCGAGCTATAAGAGCTAGTCAAGTAATCTAGCTTGACAAGGCACAGTCGAGATTAGACAGCGTCAGGGCTTTCGCCGCAGATCTTACGCCATCCATATCCGCTATGCTGCCTGTCCAGGCTATCTTAAACCTTGACAGTCCATCCCCGAGGTATCAATCATCATTACTCTCGCAATTGGTACATGCCAACTGACAACAAATTCCAGCAGACCAGCTTTGACGACTGATCTCCGGCAGACCGTTTTAAAAATTACTATCCGCGAACCCAAGCCTCCTGGGCTTCTTCCATGTTCATCCGTTTTTGTTCGCCCTGCAGCCAGAAAAGACTTCGCTTATTTTTGTAAATGCGAAAAGAAATGAAAAGAAGCTGTAATATTTCAAAGCAGATTGTGGACAAATTGGATTAAATCCGAATTCCAGGTATTAATCCAAGTGAGCAATGCCACCTGGAAGGTAATGCGTTTTCCCCTCCAAAGGTGGAAAAGCAGCAGTTATAACAAGAAGGTACTATCGCTGTACCAGACGCGCACAATCGAATGCCGAACTAAGGTATCGTTATGCTGAGTTTTGTGGCCGATGGAATTGATGAAATGGGACAAGAATCAAATCAAGTCTCGTATGCCGAAGAGCAGATCGGAGAAGGGTGTTTTCGAAATGAGAAAATCAAAGGAAACGACCAAATCGACAAGAGGTATAAAGTTCCCTAACGCCACAAGGAGAAGAGCAAAGCCGAACCACAGCGGAAACTCTACACGACTATGACATAGCGCCCTGGCCATTAGAGATTCCGAAGACGAACGTTCCAAGATGTATCAATACTTCTAGGGATGCGGCATACTCTCAGGAGACAGGCTCGATGGGTCGACAGTGTCAAACTGAACTAGTTGGCTCATGTCCAGATCGGCTTGGTTCGGTTCCACGAAACCAGGAGAGTGAGGATGCATTGGAATGTTGATAGTGTGCTTCGAGTACATCTCATTTAAGCTGTGGCCGTCATCCGAGATAGCCGACTCTCCCATGCCATAGATGTCAGTCGAAGTTGGTCGCTGCAACATGGAAAGAGGAGGAGACTGTTCGACGATGGCCGGATCGCCATGACTAGTATAGGACAACGGCGACACAGACTGCGGAATCTGAGGCAGAGGCGAGAGGAATGCTCCGCTGTATGGGGTATTGAAGCTTGAAGCGGGTAATGGTGTGTTCTCGGGAGCTTGCGAGAAATAATTCGGGCTCGAATACTCCGAAGGGGCCGTAGTAGCAGCAGAAAGTGGGTATTGCCTTAGATCCATACCATACGTGGCCTGAGTATCAATCCGCAGATTAGGGCCGACATTATTAAGGCCGCTGGGCTGTTGCGGAACAGGCGCATAGATGTTAGGGCTGTGCGGCTGAGCTTGACTGTCACCAGGATGCTGTATGTAAAACGAAGGCATCGGGTTCTGAAACATTGAAAAGTCGACAGCCGTTGGCACTGATCTGCTGCGCTGCCGCTTATGACCCGGACCACGCATACCACCATGCATGGCGTTGATTCCCCATTGTGATTCTTGATACATGCCAACATGGGGCGGGCCGAAGTTTGGCTGTGAGGAAGGGCGGTTCGTGGGTGAGACAGGAGCAGAAGCAGAAACTGACAATGCATGACTCATGTCGAAGGGATTCGGGTTGTGCCGGTTGGTGAAGGACTCGAGGGAAGCTAGCTTGGCGAGCTGTCCGCTGAGGACCTTAGGATTACCACCAAGATGATGCACCAGGCAGTGTGTCGCCTGCTGATCCTCGGTGAAATCACCACACTGGAAGAAACCGTTTGAGGGGGATGAGTCCATAAAGAAATTGGGCGGCCGGTTCAGCTCGATAACGATTCCGCCTAGCTTAGTCGCATCACCCTCGGGGTTTTCGAGGTAAATGTTCTTGATCGCATTGAAATTGTACTCAATTTTATATCCCGCTTGGTCGTTGTTAATATAGTAGGTCATAGTGCACTTCTCAGGTGAGTAGAAGATGATGAGGTCCATCGTGTTCTGACCAACGCGTGTCCACTTTCCGATACTCAAAGACCGGCATGTCAGATGGTGTATAACTAGAATTGTAAGTTATTTGTTACTACCTGGAGGTGCTGGCGCGACTTACGGACTTTCCCCTGTCCACCTTGCTCACCACCCAGCATCATCGAGCCGTAAGGCAAAAGACCGGTTCGTCCCATATAAGGACCACCGAGGCCCTTCCCAGATTCCATCGCCTGCATGGCCAAGTAAGCTCGCATGGACTCGGGAATGGAGTCGATATCCTCGCCGGTTTCCAGGCTCTTCTTCGCCAGAAGCTTGATTTTGGCGCGTCTATGGGGAGTTGAGTGAGTAGTTCTCGCAGAGCTCGACGCGAATCATACATACCGATTCTGAAACCAAATCTGAACAGACCTTTCGGTCATGTTGATTTCCTCCGCTATTCTCTCACGAACATTAGCAGTTGGGGTAGGGTTCTTGTTGAATTCCATCTCGAGTGTCGTCAATTGGTCCTGGGTCGCGCGCTGTCGCTTCTGATTCTTCTGTTGTTGGGTCAGTGTACTCTTGCGCGGTGGTCGTCTCGAATTGGCATTGGATTGTGCGGTCGACGGCGCCGAAGGCGAAGGAGACTGGCTATTCTTCGTCTCAACCGAAGTAGCAGGCGTCGACATGGCCTCCGGGGTAGATTGGGCAGGAGCCGCGACAGTTGGAGCCGCGGAACCTGGCTGTTCCATTTTGATGGGAGTCTCCATCTCTAGTCCAGAGGCTCTAAAGGAGTGTTGATGTTAATATAATAAATAAGTTCGGTGCGGTCGACTTCGAAATCAAGAGATTAAAGCGATGCCGACAAGGTCTATCCCGACCACGCCCGAATATCGAAGGTATTATTCTAGTAAGAATATTCCGAAGAGACAGAAGTTGATAATATTTATCAAGGAGCGTCGGCCCGAAGCTATAAGCTATATCGCACTGTCGGGTTGATCTGAGTCGTCGATACAGAACAGTACTACTAGTAGATACGTTTTGGTATCAAACGACCACGGTATCGTATAGATGCTGAGGGTTAGTTAAGTTAAAGCCTAAGGAACGAAATGGATCCGAAAGGAGTGACGGTATCCGTAATGGCTATTGAAAAAGAGTGTAGGTTTAAAGGAAAAAGGAAATAATAACGAATATGGGGAGAAAGAATAGTCGATTGAACGACGAGGAGTTACGATAGATGGGGGGGAGATGAAGAAAGACGAGGAAGAGAAGGGGGGAAGGGAAAAAAAAAGGAGTATGGGTTTTTTTGGGCGGCGCACGATAGGTACCACTGGAGGGTAACAGCCAGTAGTAAATCGGTACTATGTGGTACCTTGGTCTGGCACTCTAGTAAAGAGCGAGTTGCAGTACTATGTAGTAGAGACGGGGATCAGCCTAGCTTACATGTAGTAGCCGACCCAAGTGGGCTGTTAGTGTACATCGGGTTGTGACTTGGGGTACAGGGGTCACCAACTGAAAAATCTGGATGGGGCCTTCGATGGGGCCCTTCGATGGGGCCTTGCATTACATAGTATTTCTCACGTTTGAGGAAGGTAATTAACACTGTGCGTTAGGGTTTCGTGGGGACTTGTTAAGCCGTTGAACTAGGGCATAGATTGGTGGGCTTCCCTCTCTGATACCCCTAGTACTATGTGATACGTGACGCTGCCCAGCCTGGCTAAATACAGTATGGAATGTAGTTAGTGGCATTTTATGCATCTAGGGATCAACTCTCTCCCAAGACGGGCCTACATACATGTATGTACTAGGTATTGTATGACCTGAGGTCCCCGAGGAACCAATCGCGCAGTTGAATAATAGTCTTCCTAACTGCAGCCACACGCACATATTCGCAGCACACACACATACATAGCACACGCAGCGTCTTTCCCCTTGCGCCAAGTTATAAAAATGCAAAAAGACAAAGCTTCATCCTTCGTCTAACACCTAGGTTAGTTGGAGTCACAACGACATTGTTCAACAATCCAGGCCAAAGTCGCCAATCTGTGTCTGATATAAAACAACATCAGATCTAGGTAACCCCTCGGCTTAATACTACGATAAATGTTTTACACGTGTATTTAAGTCACGTACATACATGTATGTATAAACTGACAATCAGGTGGATCATTGAATACATACATAGGAGTATGTACCTATACGTATGTAGACCCTGGATAAGCGGGCTCGAAGATGAATGGAACACGATGATGAAAGGTTCTGAAAGTCCAAGCAACACCTCTGTGGGACCGATCGCCGACGACGAGTTGAGCTTTGCAACAGGATACCAAAAATTCCTAGAATCCGTGGGTAACTATATGAGGTATGTACGCAGCTATTGAATGTTCTTAAGGTACCACACCGCTGGTACTTGTCCCTTCATTCAGGATGGAAGGATCGCAGACACCCCGGACAGTGTGAATACTATTCCGCCGGCTATACCTTATGGCCGGAACGGAAATCTTCCTTCGCTGGCGGACCACGATAGGCGCCGGCTAAAAGAGCTTGAGTGATCCTTGCTGACGCGCCGCCACCTTCAAGTGTATCGGTCAAACACATGAATAAAGGTACCTACCTAACTCACACAATGTCAATGTATAAAACATAGGCATGGAACATGAAAGTGTCTCGTTAGGTGGTTCGTCTTCGTCTTCATCGGCTTCTCTATCTTGAGTCTTGGTACACTTTAAGAATTGGGGTTATAAGCAGCGCGTCGCAGTCTTGGCCCAGGCTGCCAGGTGACCCTACCAAGTCCGACCATCGAGTGACCCGGTCCACAACGTTGGACGTGCTGTAGGCCTGCGATTGTCCTCTCGTAGGACAGCCCGTGTCAAGTATTCAAACAGATAGGACGGGATTAGTACGACCCTTCCCTGAGCCGCTCGTCCACCATGTGGGAACTTTGATTTTCAAAGTGACGAGGACCTAATCATTCTACCTAGTCAGTGGGATCCAGCTTCCCAACAGTTTTACCGTACATGTCAAGGTACTACCAATAGTACGCAATCGACGCAATGGAAAGAGAGCCCGGGCGTTGGATCAGGATACCCACGGATTGTCTCTTAAACGCCGTTCTTATCGACATGTTTAGGTAGGCTTCGTCATAGGGAAAGGGGAATCATTTATTATAGCTCATGTCGAAACGCAGAAAAACGGTTTTGTTTTACCAGGTAAGAAACAAACGCATGATAGTCATGTCGATGCCTTGCCTAGATGACGATCCGTCTTGGTGATGGTGGGGGTTGTCTGAACGGAGAATGTCTAGAACCAATGAGAGTCACTACTCGTCCCACCGCTCCAGGAACGATAGGACAGCTTGATGCAAGAAAAGGGGGGTTAACAGCCAAGAAATCTTCTCTTCGTAGTCGGACCTGATACCAGGCTGCTGACGCAAATACTATGCATGCACAGAACGAGCCTTTAAGCTCCTCGCATCGACTATTGACATTCATCTAAACTTCGTGGGTACCCAATAGAATTTTTGGTTAGTAGATTGTAGCCAGGTAGACGGCAGTGCTGATGAATGGAGATCATGAGGGGGGGATGCTGGGTTGGTAGGATCTAGCTTATACCAGCTAGTCATTCTATCCCTGCGCGTTTTTCCGTAACAGCTAAGACATTCACGCGGTTGACCGCGGGTCGTAACCCTCTTAGGAACCAATGAGTTGATCACGGCATGATCCATGCTCTTCCCCGCTAGCGCCTCATCAGGATTTAGGAGAGATACTTGAGGTCTATGTGTATAGTAACACAAGACTATGTACTTACTGGCCACAATGTACACGACGGCAGGATGGTAATGTTTTCTTCCTTTTCGATGATGTTTAAGGGGAATGATCACGACGAGTTGGGTATTCTGGTACTGTAATGCAATGGAACTGTGGGAACCAGTAGGACGGCGGGACTGCATGACCATCCATCGCGTTCCTGCAGTAGTACATATGCAGCCGGCTTCGTGCGCTGTTGCTGGCCTACGCGCACTGTGTAACACACCTTTTTTCCCCTCCACTTATCCCATTTTCCGTGGTTCTACATAGGACTTCTCCTGTGGTGGAGGCGGAGGGATCGCACAAGACTGGGCTCCAAGCCTTAAGGATTTACAGCTTCATCGTCTTGCGCTCATAGCAGTTATACGTACCTTACCTATAGTGTGAAGCATTGGTTTTTCCTCGATAATGTTTCTCTTCAGAGACGCGCTTGACTCGCGTACCCGGTATCCCGATACTGTCACTCAGAGCACTAAGAGTTCAAAGCCGTAGGATATTATCCCTTGCGAATCCCTCGCGTTCCAATTAGCAACAACTGTGGACTGTTTGGACCTGCCAAGCCTTTGCGAGGGGTTTTTTTTTTTTTTTGGACTACTTGAGACAACTCGAACACCGACTCAACTTTCAGAGGATTTACACGTGGAACTAGTAAACGCGAGTACGAGAGAGTTCCATTACATCGAAGCTCCTCTTAACAACATGAACGTAATATCATTATCAATCGAACCGTCGGATAGGTGTGTTAGTATGACACCATAGAAGTCACACCAAGTAGCCCGGATTTCAATATTCTGCACTTAGGTACAAAAAGCCAACCAATCCATCGGTCAGGTATGGCTTAGCACAGTCAACACAGTGTCTATGGAAGCTCACATAAGCGTTGGATGCTGTTTACCCCTTGCAGACTAGCGTTGCGTACCTGGCACTAGCGTTTCTAACCCCTGAGCCCTTTTGGTTCCATGAGAGGCATCACGCGTCCTACCCATCCCGCCTCCATGTACATTTTGTACCTTGCAGCTTGCAGAAAAGAGTAACCCACCCTCCACAAACGTGCATTAACTCGATTGAGCGACTCCACGCCACGGACATGTCATTGGTCTCAGCCTCCAACAGAACAAAAAGGGCAAGAAAAATTCTTGTGCCCGAACGAACTCGGGAAGATCGGACGAGGATGGTTCAGTTCAAGACCTACTACTCGCCCGAGAGCACCCCAAACAACACGATATCCGTCAAAGGAAGACTTCCATCGTCTGATCTCTGTACTTCGCTAGTTCGACGATCCCACAGTGACGGCATGAGTCGATCTACCGCTGAGAGCCTTTCCACCATCCTTGCCAACCATCAAAGCCCGAAGATCCGTAAGCCGCATAAAGGAGAGAACCTAGTGGCTAGTGAAGTGTATTCCATTTTTGTCTCGTCGATCATGCACCATGCGCGCGGCGCTTCTCAAATCGACTGGCTCCCGATTCGTCAACTTGACAGTTTTCGCTTAGTTCCTCTTGGGAGGAACTCTTATTACCGGACCTCACGAATGTAGTATCATTTTGTGTTCCTTTTACATATAGGTTACTAAATACGTCCACGTATCAACAATGGCCGATCTCTTACAAATGCTTGGCCGTTCGGCTTAGACGGGACTATCTGAAATCCTGAGGAAGTACAGTATGTGAATAGCTGACTCAAGCGTGGTGCTCATCACCTAACGTCACATCGTAAGTTGAGGCTTTACCAGAGTACTGATACGCTAGGTCATGGGTGTGTATAGTGCGACTCTAACCCTACGCCGGCTCTCATATCTGTATTTAGTTTGCACTAGCATCAAGATACGTAGCAAGATATACGTAACACATGCCTACGCTAGTCATCCTAGGAGTTCTTAGGTTGTCATATTTTCAAAATAAATATAGATGCAGAATACCAGGCACTCAACAGCACACTACAGTACATTTTCGACCCGCTCTCGGGCCTCTTCCAAGCCCTTCCTCCGACAGGGGTTCATAAGGCTTCAATCTTTTCCCTTGTTTGTGAACAACGAGGCGAAAAAGGACGTTCAAAAACTCCCCGGCATCATGCGTCAACCCGTAGCAGCACCAACCAACGCCCCTACCGTACATTATGTATGCGTGAGGTGATATCCTTGACCCGGCCAATGATCGTTACACTGATTTCAACCCCGTGTAGATGCATGAAAGATCGCCCTGCTGGTTGGTGCTCTTTTCGCGATGCGATTTAGCACGGACATGTGCGTTCATATTGTCGCGTTGCAGCTGCGAGGTCACTGAAGGAAGAGAGGTCTAGCCAGTCAGCCACTACTAAAAGCAGGCCGCTTTTGCGACGCGTACCACGAAATCAAATTTATGTGATCGCAAATGAGATATGATCAATTCTGGCCAACCCACATTCTTTACAGATCACAAATATTATAAATGCTATAAAGTATATGGATAGGTACTAATAGATTAAAACAGCAATCCTATCCATCACAATCAAGCATGGATACCTATGTATTCTAGAACATCATTCGGGGTTTTTCGAAGACCAGATCCCGGCTTCGGGCTTCAGCTCCTGGCTAGTATCGTACACTACGTACATACACTAGACAGACCTTGCAAGCATGCAGTGTCAAAACCATCATCCCCGCTTAAGTCGCTCTATTAAGAAAATCTGTGTCATGGACTTCTCTTAAAATGGAACCTCGGCAAAGAACCTCATCATGCGCCCTACAGCATCTTACCCGGTTTGGGTTTAAGAGGTGGCCTCGAACGATGCTTCGCGATCTTGTCTTGTCTGCGACGTTGCCTAGGGCTCGGTTCTTTAACCGCATTGAAACGAGGAGGCTTCGAAACGTGCCCCGAAGTGGGACTTCGGAGGAATCTGAGGTTTTTGTGTCCTAGTTTGCCCTAACAGGGGTATTGCGCCGCGATGCTTTCCAGCACGCGTGGTTCCGGTCTACCGGCCCTAGTATGCATGAAGGCTATAAAATCTTGGTTTTCGCCATATCTAGAGCCTTCCGGGACAATGTTGCCGTCCTTAGAGGGGCCTTGGTCTCTTGAACCACAGAGGCGGCTATACGCGTATCGCCGAGGGACTTCCCCTGGGGCCTTTCAGTTTGGTTTCACAACAGATATAAGCAAGAACAGTGTTAATTCATATATAGAACGTGTTACCTTACGGCAGTATTTAGCTCGTATCGGAGACGCCACCGTGAATCTTAACCGCCCATTTAAGGTAAGGGAGCCTCTCGGATCCGAGTACCGACAGAAACGTGCTGCCAAGCTGGGTGTGTTATACTGTTCCTATGGGCCAACGTCAACCGCCTTGGATCTGAAACCGTCAGTGGGTACCGTGAGCAGTTTGTGATCTTGTGGTCAATGTGTTGTTGCTATTCTTGGGGACAACTTAAAGCTCATCAATCCCGGTAAAGATTATACTCCATGTGTCCACATCGAATCTAGGTGGCAGCAGAGCCGCTCAAGGTACGCTACCGATATATAGGCAGATGGTGTTAGCAAATAAAAATAAGCGCGGTTTTTTTGACGCCTAGTTCAAGGATAATCCCTCTCCTGGGATTGTATAGTAGTGCTTCTTATTTGTTCCCTGACTTGCATATACTTATTTGCTAAGCTAAAGCAAGGTTCTTGCGATAGATTCAGTGTTGGGTTTTATTTTCATATGTAAAGTCGAACCAGCTCTTCGTAATCATTGCGTCACCCGGTATCCGGAACTATATCTCAACATAGCCTTCAGGTAGTTGATAGTGGACTCTCAGATAACCAATACCATGAGCGAAGGCTCGTTAAGCAATGTCAATAATTACAAGACACTCTTCGAGTGATGCCATGAATTGTTATGGAAGGGAGAAGCAAAAAGAGGATTAAGCGTAGGTTCCAGGTATGATAACGACTTGGCCTAGGTGACGAGAATAGGAGCTGCGAGGATAGAGAAATAGCTACGTGGAAAATACGAAATACGAAAAAGTTGCGTTCGTTGTATCAATGAGTCGTACGTCTTGGCAAGATACCGTAGCGGGAAAGGGTGGTTACTGATTACGACGATCAATGAACCATGTATCCAATTCATGACAGATGGTGAAACTAGCCAAGTGTTCATCGTGCTTGTCGACGTAGGCGATGAAATGATTCTAGGTAGGCTCGTCAAATACCGCCGGTATTCATCAGAGATACGACCTCAGATTAATATCCAGTTTATACAATCGTTATTCGCCTTTTTTATTTCCTTCTAAAATAAAAATTATAAGTAGAACCTGTGGAGCCCGCTTTTCACGCCTTTGGTGTGTCTTCCACCATGCAATTCTTCCTATAATCAGCATTCATTCAGAGTTCTTTCATCACCTCGGCCACTGCCTTTGCGGCTATCCTCTTGCGTTGATCTTCAGGTAAGCCGGCGCTCGTGTCCCGCACAGCCTGGAGCTTAGCCATCATGTGCTCTATCTTCTGAATTTCTTCATCGTTCAGGTCCTCCTCATTACCCTTCTTGTCGGCGCTCGTGCCTGGTTCTCCGTTCAGGAAATCCTCCTCATGTCCCTGTCCGGCATTCCAAATCGCCTGTTTTAGACCGGCGAAGTCCTCGCGGTCGAAGCCAAAGTCTAAGCTCTCAGGGTCAAGGTCAGGCCCATCTTTGCCTTTACTTTCAGTGACGACATCTTTTCCGATGCCCAACTCGGCCTCGAAATCATCGAAATCAGAGCCGAGGTCGCCACCGGATGTTTGAGACCAGTCGTTTGACTCCAAGGCCTCGAGAGCACGCGGGATGCCGGTTTTCTCTGGATTTCAGGTAAGTCATGCCCATTCAAAGTATCATTTATGTGTAGAGGAAAGGGTGGTAATGATAAAACGTACCACCGAATTCGTTGCGTCCCGATACGGACTGATTCCTCACTTGCACGAACTCCAGTCCCCACTCTGCACAGCAGTCTTCCCATTCATCAACATCGTCGATCTCCCCTATGCCCAAGCATAAGCCCACTCCGTCCCAGGACCAGCCACCCAGCCCGTCTTTCACGACTTTTCCCACATTCTGGATTAGTTCGCGCGCGGCTTTGCTCTCATCGGCTTGTGACTTGAGGGGTAGCGAGAAGACTACCATGACCCCTCCGAGTACGTCAAGGACCTCCTTGGCTTCGGGAGATAGAAAGGAGCCGGCCCATTCTGGAGGAGAGGAGATGAGATCTAGCCATATGGGAACTTCGGCTGTGTAGTATGCTGTCTTTAAGGAGAGATTATGTGATGAGCCTGCTAATGATGTTGAGGTCTGCTCTGGATGGCTTCCGGTGAGATCTAGTTGTAAGTCATTAGTATCCGTGGTGAATACCTCTGAGTTGTGGAGAATGAGGCGCTAAAGACGTGCCATATGTTTGTTAGATGAACCCCACGATGTATTGGGTTGCGTTTTGACGGGGCATCATTAGGGATCATTTGGTGTGTTTTTGTTCTACCTACCTTTGATGACTCTGGTTAAGTGTTGGGTTGAATCGGCCAACGACACGGCTAATATCCGGCGAGGATTTGATATATCCATATCGTAGATGATGCAAGGTGATCTGGTATAAATTTACTAATGGTTGGTTGGCTGGTCTGATTGATGTATCGATAGCTGGAGATGTGTTGAAAGAACATTGAACATTGACTGTGCCCCGCCATCCCGCCCGCCATCCCACCTTTTCCCACCTTTCCCGCGATAAATCCACTATGTTATCATCATGACTAAGCCGCTCTGGTACCTACCTACCCCACATTTACCCGGTAGTTGTATATGAATATAAGATTGTATAAGATTCAAGTATAAGACAGTCGACAGTGATAGGTATCAATAGAGTATAGACTCAAAGCGTCATTGCAATAACTTATCCTGTTTCATCAATATCATACTCATCTACTTCGTGATATCCCTCGATAGTTTGATTTCATCTTACAATCGTTTCGTCATGTCTCACCCCGAGCCATCTCAGCCGGTCTACGTGAAAAGGGCTTCCGACATTAAGCAGTCTGGCGGTCAAACCGAAGGCATGATACGCTCAAATGCGATAGTAGGTCTATCAGAGGGCATCTGTGCTACCCACATGCTTGCGAAGCCTCACACTTCAAGTGCGGTCCATCATCACGGAAAGCAAGATACAATAGTCCAAGTAGTTAAGGGGCGTGGTAGCATTGTTAGCGAGGGTGGAACAAAAAGAGTCGACTTGCAGCCGGGAGACTTTGCACTCATCCCGGCCTTCATGGAGCACCAAGAAATCAACGACGGAGACGAGGATGTGGTCTGGACCATAGTGAGAAGTGGGAAGATCCCAGAAGTCATCAACCTGACAGGCTGGCACGGGGAACCTGTTAAGGACTAGGAACCTTATGCCTCTAAGGACGAATGTGAAGCATGCTCCTGGCAGCGACACCAAAAAAACACTGTATATATGCGACTGGTATATCGTCCCCAATATCAACACGCTACATCGCCACTCGTTCGTTCTCAACCTCTCCAAGTCTCCACGCCTCGCTAAATTGTTTCGTGCTTCTTCTTATTTTATTCAGCCTCTTCCGCCATTGTAATCAGCACCGCCCGCCCTTCTTAACCGAGCTACGATATCCTTCTCGTCGAGATCTCCACGGTCGCGCGCATCAACCTGGATGCTGTGATGGCTGAGAACGCGTTTGACAGCGCCCGACTCGATCGACACGCGCGCCTTGCGCATCACCTTGGTGCCCTCGCCGATCCAGACAATCAAGACGAACTTGACCCGCTTCGACTCGCTGTCGTTATTGTATTCCATTCGAGCATATGCGTATTGGGCCTGGCCGTCGTCCAGCTTCGAAGTGAGCTCCGCTAGCCCGCCCTTCCCTGTCCCCGAGAGCACTAGCTTGTCGCCCACCGCGCCTGCGTATGAGAGCAGCAGCCAGTTCGTCTCGTCCTTGTCCGAGCGTACGGCGTCATACGCCGCTAAAATATCGGGGGAGTCAACACCGGACATGTCGTGCAGGGGTTTAAATCGGGTAGCGGAGGTAATCGGAGAGTCGTTCGCTCGTTACTATAACATATGGAATTGACGGGGCCAATTGAGCGGCTTTGGTAGTCGAAATTCCGAGTATCCTGTTCTCAAGGAGTTCTGTAGATTGGATTCTAAGGAATGATCTGGACCCTTTTTTGACGCTTGTCAAGGAGCATGAAAGCAAGGGCTGTCAACGGCCCGTTGTTGCTAGTGCCAGCTGTGTATGGGTTTCTTGTTACCCCTATTTTCTTGCCAAGAAGGGCACTACTCAAATTGAACCATTCAACGTAAGTGGATGCATCGTGAAGCTACACTGCTGCCCTCAAGGAATTATCAGGGGCTTCCCCCCTTCTTTTGAAGCCATACTCATGAGAAGGTATACTCATATAGCCAACTAGAAAAAAGGACCCACGGACGATGTAAATCTCATCCCTTACCTAAGGTGTGCATTGAATTAGCATAATCCTTAATTTCCGACGACCACATTTGCGACACAGCATAAAGATTCACCTAATGTATACACGCGCTGCTGGATGAACTCAGATAACACACAGAAAGTTGAAAAGTAGACAATGGCTAATTATCTAGGTACCTAACGTAGCTGGAGGTAAGGCTTGCGCCTCTGGTCTTCCGTTTCCAAAAAATGCAAGGGCGTGAACCGTGGCTGATTTTTCGGCTTGGTTGACAAGTGCTGCGTCGTGAGGTACCTGCCTGTCTAGATGTTAATATAACTGACCCATTCGTTGTACCAGTCACGTATCCCAATCGGTCCATCTAGGTTGTTGAGATCATGGACGACGCAGCGAATTTTACGCCCCCCTGCTGATCTTTCTTTGACGTTTTCCATAGCTTCGCTCATGTATTTCTCGAATCGAACCTGGCGTACGGCCTCTGAACGCAAGGCAATTTTCAACCCCTGTTCTACGGAGGGGCTTGATGTTACTCGCCAGCAAGTTTTCTCCAGGTCTTCCGAAGTTACCAGCTGGAGTTCTTCCATGAGAGCAATCTCTTGTGCCATGACACCGGAGATCATAGGAGAAAAGGGGATAGTAATCTTCTTTTTCTCATAGTCGACGCTCACATGATCCATGAACGGCAACTCGAACATAACCCCGGAGCGAATTAGAGAAGGCCCTTGGGGCTCGTCGTAGGGAACGCGGTCTAGGTAATAGGTCATGAATTCCCCCCATAGAAACTTTTCGACGAGAGTGTACGGGATCCAGCGACCCATTAGGCCCATTAGGACATCAATCTGGCTCATAGGTACTGTATCCAGGTTCGTCGTGAAACTGCTGGTGGCATCGAAGCTTTCAAACTTCCCAAAGCTGACTTCACCATTTTCAGAGTAGCTATCGAAGTCCAAGAAGCTAGCAAGGCATCGGCAGGGAGGATAATACGGAACTCCATTAACACGAATGTTACAGAAGCCCCCTTCCCAGGTTGTCACTACTGTCTCGGTGACAACAAGGCGGAAATAATGTTCTGTAGCGAGCTTAAATGAGCGAGAGACCTGGCGACATGTAAACCAGGCCCGTCGAATGTCTTGTGGGTTCTCAATGCTCCCGATAATCATAGCCTGGATTTCGATGGGGAGTGTATCCCATGTGCTCTGGATTGTGTTCGTTGCCATGATACCTGGGTGTCCTGTGTGATATCTTTATTTGCTTCGGTATCTGGTTGGTTACTTATGGATGTTGTTGCTCGATGTTGGTGATGAACCGTCTGTTCCCCGGGGTGTCTAACTAGGATGAGGTTGCTTATTATTTACCTGGCGGTGAGCTATCAGGTATACTAGAGCGGCAAATAGCCTATGTCTTAAGGTATCGACTGTTAAGAAAGAGCCAAGATGCCTACCTAGGTACCTTGTTCTTCTAGTATTGGTAGTATGTAAAGTGAGGTCTCTTTAGATCCTTTAAGACTGGCCTGCCACTTGAGGTTAAATACCTAGGTAGATATTAGTTATTTCAAACTTGACGAAAAATAGATTAGAAGATAATCGTGACTTTCTTCCTCTACTATCATTATGAGCTGTTATAGTTAATTACAATATATCACTTTCATGTATTGTGTCACAAAGTGCAGCACTAAGCACCCTTGACTCATGTGCGTGACTACGTTCCTAATACACACCTATCCAGATACTGCTACACGTGAAGAAGTGATAGTGCAAGTCCGAAAACTATCAAGCTTCAAGGACTCTGATTATGTGTTTCTTTACGCGATTACGGTGATTAACACGTATTACACCATGGGCTCATGAATCAGCCTACGATCCCACTATTAGATCATACTGAGTTGGAACATAATAGAAGCTCACTAGGGCTATTCGATTAGGTACTAAACCCCTTAATAACAGTAGCATAGTACGGCAATAGATCCTTTTCAAGGTATTTACCTAAGCCCTTTCCAACCTTCCGACGTATAATTATCATACATGTGCATGCTAAACTTCGTCCCTTCTCCAACACCCCGGATGGCTATTTGGAACTTGTCCGTGGAGTCGTCACAAGTCTTGGTGAGCTAAGGCTAAGTGGCAAGGACTATCGTATACCGCCCAGTACGAAGTCCTCTGCATCTGTTCAACGACACACTACCGTCATTTTCCCAAGGTAACAGTGATGTACCCTTGAGAAGGAAGGTTATCCAGCCCATCATCGCTTTACGCTTAGAAGGAACGTGGCGATGAGCTTTAGACTACTGGGGATGTTACGGACTCCCGAATTCGTGCCGGCGAAAGATATCTCGACTATCATTTCGGAAGGGCTCATTCTTGAACGTAGGTATCGCCCACTTGAACGCGTTTGACGCTCGGGAATAAGCACACCGGGACGGCGTTGCGGGGGACATTCCCCCTCCTGCGGGGTCCTTTCTTGGAGTTGCCCTACGATCCTCTTCTCTCTCCGATCCAACGTCACGACATTATTCCCAAGCGGAATATACCGTTCATTAGTCAGATATTGCTTCAACCACCTTCGGCACTCTGTATTGCGTCGGCGCTGTAAGAACGAGTGAATGCCACAGCCGACCCGCGATCACCTAACCACTACCTGAACCAAGCCGGGTACATGGACGCGCTACTGCGGCTTGCTGTCGCATCGTGCTGTATATATCCACCAACCCGGCTCGCAGCCTGCTTGGCAGTAAATAGCATCGTCATATGCTATGATATGGTCGCCGTATATCAGATCTCCAGGCTTATGAGGCCGTAGTGGCCTACGCTTCGCGCTATGCGGTTGTACATATTGCTGGAGTTGCTATGATTGACCAATGGTTCCGCGAGCCCTCGTAAAGATCCTATATCTGATCTTGAGGCTGTCTCGGAGTAAGGCTCTTTGTCGCATGATGGCTACGATCAATGTTTAGGCACGTATTTGTGCAACTCGCCATGTGCAATACGACATTCCGAGTATGCATAGTACAGTACCAGGTAATGATCGATTGGTCTCGGTTCTAACTGCGCGTCGCGGTGCCGATCATTGCGGGGGACTTGGAGTTGCCTTAGGGTCCAGATACGCCGAGAAGATTTATGATTATATGATGGATTTGGAGAGGGGCTGGGTAAAGTCGAATATGGACGCCGACGTACGGTCAAGCGCTGGTCATGTGCCGTTGATATAAGAATTTGAGGCTACGCTGCGGCAAACTCGAGCGTCATTTGGGAGACTAATTTGAAAGTGCTTCAACTAGTCGGTCCATTTTCATCCCTCCGTTGGTGGACAGACGAGCTTCAACACTCTCGAAGACAGCCATCGCAATGGCAGTGACAATTTCTCAGGTCTCCTTCGAGCACCACCGCGTACCGCTAGGTATCGGCGAGGCACGTCCACGCATATCATGGCGATTCGAAGGCAGCTTTCCGGATTGGGTCCAGGGCGGATACAGCATCGAGGTGTCTCGCCACAATCAGAACCAAACTGGGCTATCCCAAATTGAGCTGTTTCACTATAACTCTTCGAATTCCGTCCTTGTGCCCTGGCCAACCGTCTCCTTAGCATCGACCGAATCGGCAACGGTTCGAGTGAGGGCTTACGGCCAAGATGACCAGCCTGATACTCCCTGGTCAGATACTGTTAGCCTTGAGACTGGACTTCTGACCCAAGAGGCCTGGTTAGGAGCTGTAATGATTGGGGCGGACCGGGAGACAGAGAAAGACGCTCCGCACCAACCACTTCTTTTCCGCAAGGAATTCGCGGTGGACAATAAAGTTGATAAAGCGCGGTTGTACATTACCGCTTTCGGTCTCTACGAGGCTTCCATCAACGGTAACAGAGTCGGCAGCGCGGTACTCGCGCCAGGCTGGCAGTCATACAAGCACCGGCACGTCTACGATACGTATGACGTTACGGATTTAATCCTCCCCGGAGATAATGTTCTGGGCATATCAGTTGGAGAAGGGTGGTTTTCTGGGCGACTTGGCTACGGATCTGCTGGGAGGCGTAACCTATGGGGCGATACGCTTGGAACTCTAGCCTTGCTTACCATTTCCTCGTCAAATGGGTCTAAGATCGTACGAACTGACGAGACGTGGGCTGCAAGTACCGGAGCAATAGTCACTTCCGAAATCTACAATGGTGAGATGTATGACTCGAGGCTGGAGCAAGCCGGGTGGTCAACCCCTGATTTCCAGGCGTCAGAAACAGCAGCGGCATGGATTGACGTCAAAGAACTTACGACTCCTTACGGACAATTAGCCGCTCCAGATGGCCCTCCAATCCGCCGTATCGAAGAGGTGAAATTGCAGGAAGTATTGACTAGCCCAAGCGGAAAGACTATTCTCGACTTTGGGCAAAATCTTGTCGGCTGGCTTCGTCTGCGTGTATCCGGCCCTGAAGGAACTGAGATTCAACTAAAGCATGTCGAGGGTAAAAAGAACCTTCTGTTCCCCGCAAGCTGTAAGTGAGATACTGATGATGATAAGTTCTCGAAAACGGCGAAGTGGCAACGAGACCGCTCCGAACCGCTGCCCAGACAGACCGCATCATACTCTCCGGCAAAGGTGTCGAGACTTGGGAGCCAACCTTTACTTATCACGGGTTCAGATACGTCCAATTAGATGGTTGGCCAGATGGTGTCCCCTTAGACATTACAGCTATTGTAGTTCACTCGGACATGCAAGAGACTGGTTTCTTCGAGTGCTCAGATGAACTCATAACGAAGCTAGAGAAAAATACCAAATGGAGTATGAAAGGTAACTTCATGTCCGTGCCAACCGACTGCCCTCAAAGGGATGAGAGATTAGGTTGGACCGGAGATAGTCATGCATTCGCCCCTGCTGCTAATTGGTTATATGAGACCCCCGGTTTCTGGAGAGGATGGATGAAGGACTTTCGATTTGAGCAAGTGAAAGGTAAGTTGACTTTGATTGAGTGACTCAATTTAGTGAAATGAGGCTCTTTTAGCTACCATTAAGCCATAACTGACAGACACTCTTTAGGCGTTCCTTCAGTTGTTGTTCCTTCAGTTCCCGCAGCTGGGCCGGTGATGGCTACAGCGGTCTGGGGAGATGCTCTGGTTACGAACCCATGGAACGCATACCTGTCCTCTGGAGATCTAGTTGTCTTGCAAGAGCAGTACTCAGGAGCGAAGGACTGGCTCGATAATGGGATACCAAGGAATGAGGCTGGTTTGTGGGATCGCCAGAGCTTCCAATTCGGAGATTGGCTCGATCCAAAAGCTCCCTTCGACGATCCAGGAAGAGCAACAACGAACTCGTCATATGTTGCTGACGCGTACCTTGTTTACGTGACCGGGCTGGTTGCTCAAATGGCGTCGGAGCTTGGATTTGAGGACGACAAATCCTACTACGAAAAATGGGCTATGGAGCTCAAAACGGCATTTAGGGAGGCCTGGATTAAACCAGATGGGAAAGTTGCGAATGAAACACAAACAGGGCTTGTGCTGCCTCTATACTTCGACCTCTTCCAGGGGGAAGAAGAAAATGAAGCCGCTGTTCGGCTACAGGAAATCATTGCAGCAAACGATTACCTTGTCGGAACTGGGTTTGCTGGAACCCATCTACTTGGTCTGACCCTGACTAAATACAACCTTACCGACACATTTTACAAGATGCTCCTCCAGACAAGTGTCCCTTCTTGGCTTTACCAAGTCAGAATGGGGGCGACGACTACTTGGGAACGCTGGGATAGTCTTCTTCCTGACGGTTCATTGAATCCAGGAGAGATGACTTCATTCAATCATTACGCCTTTGGCTCAGTTACTAACTGGATTCACCAAATAATTGGCGGGTTGGCACCAGCAAAAGAAGGATGGAAGGTGGCCAAAGTCAATGTGATACCTGGGGGAAACATAACGTGGTCAAAGGCCAGCTACTTGAGCCCATATGGCAAGTTTTTTACAGAATGGAACGTTAACGATACTGGCTTTCACTTAGTCTTAGGGGTTCCGCCAAACACGAAGGCGGATGTGATACTGCCTGGAGGAGGAACCCAGCGAGTTGGTAGTGGGATTCATGAAATTTCTTATCCCGAGTTTCGTTTTTGAAATACAATATTGGAGATGTATCATGATTAATATAAGGGGCACCCTACTTGCTCCGATTATTAAATGAGGCGCGAGATGTGTGTAGGGAATGGGTGTCTAAGAATTAATTCATACAGGGGTATAACACGGGCATGCCAGCTCAGGCAATTCAATGAGTTGATACGCCAGGCTGACCAGGAAGCAATCGTGAATCTGCCGGTCTTTGCAACCACTACTGAGGCAACTAAAATCCTCTCACGCCATTCGACCTCCACACGACCTGAGTCATTCACCCTGGTCTGCGCAGCGAACCCGAATCCGGGGATATCAGGTACCCCGCATGGAAGATACGGTAGGTCGTGGAGCCGTGCCATGCCAGATGGTCTACCGGCTTACCACCTACAGTCTAGTCAGCCAAGAGACCGGGGGTTCGTATGGAGAACCTACGGGGGGGTTGATGCGGAGATGGGAGCTGGCATGCCATTCAACGCGATATTGATATGGAAGATGAGTGGCAGTTTTGTGACATCCGATAGCCGTTGAAACTGTCTTTAAAAGGCATATTGATTGAAGGGGGCCCAGCTCAACCAGAGTCTGTTCGTTAACATTCAGTTTAACTCGGTCCAGTAGCTTTGCATAGTAGCAAACTATGGAGAAGATAGAGCCCCAAGAGCATCTCGAGAATACCCTTGAACAAGTTATTCACCTCCGCCTTTTTATTATAGGCCCCGCTGGCTAACTGAGCCGTTACGTGCAGGGGAAAACAGTCAAATCGCCAGAAGATACGAACAATGAAGGGTTTGACTACCAGCGCAGCAAACGTCTCAACCGACGTCTCGACATCCGGATAATTCCTCTGTGTTGCTGGTTATATGTGAGTGCCCGACATGAAAGACGCATTTTCAGTCGATTAAAATTGCATAACACCGCCACTATCACCACAGTTACAATCAACTAACATGATCAAAGTTGTTGAATTTCCTTGATCGTGGCAATATTGGGAATGCACGAGTGTTAAATTCCGAAACGGGCGACAGTCTACTTCAGAAGACTAATATGGGAGCTGATGGATATGCGATCACTATTACGCTTTTCTCAGTAGCATATACGCTCTTTGAAGTACCGTCTAATTGGATTATGAAGCACTATGTTCGGCCATCCGTCTGGTTGGCTACTTTGCTTGGCTGCTGGGGAGCCCTGACTCTTGGGTTTGCTGGTGTGAAGAACTATGCCACCGTGGTAGTATTACGCTTGCTCATTGGTATAGTAAGTACACACACATTCTATTTTCTCAACTAGCAAGATTTGACTAATGTCCCATAGTTTGAAGCTGGCTTCTTCCCAGGTGAGGCTTTCTAGACGCGCAGTAAAACGATACCTTGGCTAATCGCTATAGGCATTGTGTATCTCATAACGATCTGGTATCGCCACAATGAACGAGCGGTTAGAATAGCTCTCGTTATCGCCTTCTGTAACCTAGCAGGCGCCTTTGGCGGCTCAATAGCCTATGGTCTAGGGAAAATTAACGGGACAGTTCGACTTGAAGGGTTTCGGTGGCTGTTTATTGTCGAAGGCATAATCACTATTCTCGGCGTATTGCCGACACTTCTTATTCTACCCGACTATCCTGCGCGCGCCAAGTTCCTTAGTGCAGACGAAAAGACCTTCGCGGAGGACCGACTCAAAGAAAGGGGCGGGGGCTATAATCAGGAGCATGCCTCGAGAAGGGAGGTTTTAGATACCTGCTTCAATTTTCGGATGTTATTGCACTACATTGCTTACGTGAGTGTTTATTAGATGATTAAAAACACAGTTGCTAACCATTAAATAGATTGCCAATGTCGTGACGCAAGGAAGTTTCACGTTCTTGACGCCAACAATAGTCACAGGCTTGGGATACGAGTCAATTCAAGCTCAACTAATGACTGTCCCGCCGGTATGTGCTTCACCTTTTGCTCATTTCCTAGGGGCCTCGAACGAGGTAGCCAAGAATATCGATCTGCTTACAAGATATACCGTAGTGGGTTGTCGGCTTCTTTACTGCTATTATCATTTCCTATTCAGCAGATCACTTCAACGCGCGAGGCGCTCATATTACCACAATATCGATCATCGGCGGCTTGGGATGGCTTACCGCTGGTTTGCTCGGGGGAAACCACAAAGTCCAAAGATATGCGTGTTTATGTGTCGCCGCCATAGGGAGCTTCCCAGCCGCCCCGTCAATGACTAACTGGGTGACTTGCAATACCCCAAGCTTCAAGACGCTTGCAATCGCTATAGCGATTCACAATTCAAGCGCCGGAGTTGGACAGGTTATCTCCCAATGGATTTGGAGAAGCTCTGAAGCCGAGAAGGGATACCCAACAGGCAACTTCGTTTGCGCGGCATGTAACTTCTTCGTGGCGATTATCGCGTTCAGTTTGAGATTGAAATACGGAAGGATGAATCGGAAGGGCGTTAAAGATTCCCAAGGGGAGAAAAGAATATGGTCATATTGACTTCTCGGCCGAACCCCTTTTCCTTCTCCTGTATTGTCCCACTTTTGTCGGACAGCCAATCGAGGGCCTCGGATGGTTCACCTAGATATCTAGAACTCCCAGCTGATTCCTTCTATGAACTAGACCAATTGATAGTTTGGTAGGTATATAAGAGATAATTTGCACTTTGTTGAATGTTGATAGTTTTGGGAATGTTTTCCAACACTATTGTGTTACATATTATGAGTGGCATGGACTACCGTATTCCTGTGACTTCGATCCAACCCCTGTTCTAACCCGTCAGACTAGCATCCAAATCCCTGGTTCGTGAGGTTACGCCTGCAACCTGCGCGAAGTCAGATCAACCAAATTTGGAAATCAGGAAATAGATTGCCGTTCCCATTTAGAATATCACCGTGTGACACCAAGAGCAACCAATGACTTCAACTACACGTTCGGTCGGAACAATTAAGCTTTTCTCTCATAATCGCCCAACCTTCCCCTTGAGAACCATTCGAATGTTCTTGACGAAACCGGATTGCGCCTAGCGCCGCGAGTTCCCCCTTGTCGAACTATGCAAGTCGGATCGAGCACTCGTAAACTGCATAGGACTCAGCTCCTACTTGAGGCGAGCTAGGCTAGTCGGCTTGCAAACTCCGGGGAGGTGAATCACATGGAGTTGAGAATGGGCACTACGGGGAGAGCAGACGTGCACCCCTACAGACTAGAACTTTCTGCATCGGGTTGAAGGCGGTGGGCGGGTTCAGATGCTACCTCCGCAACCATTTCAACAGAGAAGAAATACATGTTTAGCAAGGACGTTGAAATTATTTATAGAAGACATATCGCCCATTGCGTGATCCGATCTTCATGATCTACAAGTAGCCAAGAAGCCTGTCCTCAGCCCCATATTGTGCTATCGTGACCTACTCATTTCCGGTACAGCAACACCGAGAAGTTCATTATGAAGTCGACAATATTCGCAACTGTGGCCGCCCTCGCAACGACGGCTGCGGGACATGCCACTTTCCAGGACCTCTGGGTAAACGGTGTTGACATGATAAGTGCTCTATATGCCAAGGTTATTTCAAAGTCAAACTGACGTCCTCTTACGGAGCTACTTGCGCCAGACTTCCACTGTCAAATTCACCCGTAACTGATGTTACGTCCAAGGACATCGCCTGTAACGCGGACACCAAGCCCATCTCCGGCAAATGCAGCATCACCTCCGGCTCAATTGCTACTGTTGAGCTTAAACAACAGCCTGGGGATCGCTCATGCTCTAGCGAAGCTATAGGCGGCGCGCATTACGGCCCGGTACAAGTGTACATGGCTTCCGTCGCGGACTCCTCTTCGGCGGACGGATCATCGGCATCGTGGTTCAAGGTCTTCGCAGACACGTGGGAGAAGAACATCTCCGGATCTTCGGGAGACGACGACTATTGGGGCACCAAGGATATCAACACGTGCTGCGGGCATATGAACGTCAAAATCCCGTCGGACCTTGCCCCCGGCGACTACCTGCTGCGTGCCGAAGCCCTCGCCCTACACACCGCGGGTCAGAGCGGCGGCGCCCAGTTCTACATGACATGCTTCCAGTTGACTGTCACGGGCGGTGGCAGTACGAAGCCGGCAGGTGTCTCGCTCCCTGGTGCGTACAAGGCGAGCGACCCCGGCATCCTCGTCAATATTCACGCCCCGCTATCCACTTACATTGCTCCCGGACCAACAGTCTACTCGGGAGGCTCGACAAAGAAAGCAGGCTCACCATGCAACGGCTGCGAAAGTACGTGTACTGCCGGCAAGGCCCCCTCCACTGCCACTGGCACTAGCACTCCTACTAAAGTCGTGACCTTGACGACGACGGCGGCTTCGCCCACAAGCACATCTGGGTGCTCTGTAGCTATGTATGGACAGTGCGGGGGCTCTGGATTTTCTGGTTGCACGACTTGTGCTCAGGGTTCTTGCACTAAGCTTAATGACTACTACTCTCAGTGCAGCTAAGCTAGTTGGCTAATGAGTGGACTTGAACAAAGGGTTGCATGATATTCCTGATCTAAATGAGAGAAACTGTCAAGTTAGATCAGACACAGGTGTATGATTGATTGATTTGCGTGTATAATATGCGATGCTGTGTGTATTGACTACTGCAATCAATAGAAGGGTCGTATGAATCTGTGGTATGCCGTATGCCAGGCCGGTATATTTCATCTGAATGGCTTCGATTCAGATAGCAGCAACAACGATAATGACAGCCAGACCAAGATACACACACTCGCCGTCTTTGGGGTATCACTTTAATATAAATGATGCGCGGAAGACCAAGGTAATGCACAGACAGATTGAACTTGGGCTGGGCGATCACATCTGCGCTTAAAAGGTAGCATCCAAATATCTTGAAATCACGCTGGGGGGCCTGTGTAGTGTTTTCTTCCCCATGCTAGGTACCATCCTACCGATATAGTAGTAAAACCTACAAAGACGACCGAGGCGTAGTTCATCGTGCTAGGATCGACTGGCAGGGCACTAGGCATGCAAAATAACGGAATAGACAGGAGACTCCAGGCCACCGCTATGATATTGCAAAACCATCCGAGTGTGCCTAGATAAAAGCTGCCGGTGCGGACGGTTTGGCGGCCACTAAGCATACTGACCACAATTGGTGCAGCGTACGAGGCTGTCAAAGCAATGACACCGACGCCGGAGAAAGCATTGAAGGCCGCTGACGAGCCGAAGTATATGATACCGAGTACGATTTGGACAACCATGCTCAGCATCATAGCATTCAAAGGCACGTCATCGAGTCTGTGGTCAATCTTCTTCCACAATTTCGAGCCAGGGATAGCACCATCGCGAGCGAACGCGTAGACACACCGTGAAGCAGCCGTGGTGCAGCCAATACCACAGATGATTGCTAGGACGAGAAGTGGAATGAGGAGGCCGAATGCGCCCCCCGGGTTACCTATGGCGCTCTTAACAATCGCTGGCACTGGTTGTGCTAGGAGGATGAGCCCTTGTATGTCAGGAAGGACAAAGACCAACGGGATCATGAACATTAACCCAGCGATGGTGTTAATGCAAATCGTCAACACCATGGCCTTGGGGACCTGTGTCGCTGGCGCTCGGACCTCTTCACACATCCTTAGAATACCTATGTAAGATTAACGAACCGGATAAGAGGATGAATTAAATACATACGAAATAATCATGCCGGTTGAAGAGGTGGCGTAGGCAGCGTGTAGAAGGCCAACAAAAAACGACCAGCCGGGCGTCCAACCAGAATTGGTCTCAAAATGTGTAAAGACCCATTTCGCATCGTGGCGACCTTCCTTGGCAATAGCGAGGACACAGCACATCATGGCAATGACACCAGCAAAAGTCCAGAAAATCGCAAAAGTCTATCGGCAGAAACTGTTAGCTCCCAAGACAGTGTTTATTTGAGAGTGGGGTGAAGTTGAGTCTGCATCTTACGTCAAGAATAGGTAGCCATTTATTGCACAGGGACGAGACTGCATTACAAAACAGCGTAATGCCCAAGAAGATGAGGAAGACCTGGTAGGGCTCGCCCGCAAGAACACCTTGGCCATCCGCAGTTTCGAACACATTTATACAACCGACCAAAAATAACGTCGAGCCAAAGTTGACAGCCAGGGTGATTGTGACGTTGCCGACAACATACAGCCAACCACAGGTCCAAGCGGCAATGCGTCGCCAGCTGGGAGGTGCCAACATAAATGTCTGATAATAGACACCACCAGCAGTCGGATACACGCTCGTAATTTCGCCTAGGGACGCAGCAACACAAAGGATGATGGCCGATACGGCAACCCAACCCCAAATGATGTTGACCGGACCGCCTCCGACTAAGGGGTAGTACAGGGTAGTAGCCAGTCCGTAGGGGATCGATGCCAGAACAAAGGACATGAAAGCGACCTGAAGAGTGGACCGGTTCCGCGACAATTCCGGCGTATAACCAAGGGACACCAGCAGTTGGTCCGCCGACCCGGTGTCCGGCTCAGCGGCCTCGGCACGGACCGCATCGCTGGTCTTGGTAATCGGCATCTTCCTTTCGCTGTCCGCCATTATTCAATACGGAAACGTTGTCACGCGACTGGTTGGGGTGAGTGGTACTCGGCGGTACCACTGTAAATAAGTGGAAGGAGAGGAAGGGAAATTATAATAAATGAGCCTTGAAATCCATAAGACGATTGTGGTACGGTAACTTGGCGTCCTATTTTGACAGATTTTTGATTTCGAGTGTCAGAACCTGCATGAAGAATGGAAAGCGACAAACAGAAAGCGGATGGGAACGAGTCGCAAAAAATAACGGCGGGCTGATTAAGGAAAGAGAAAAAAAAAGAGAGCAGTGATGTCACAGCTGAGGGTCGCCTATACCTTCAGCAAACCAAGATTACTTAGGCGGCTACTAGGCTTGACTTTTCCACTTTGATCCCTGTAGGTCTTTAGATAACTTACCCCTCGGCCTGCCTTATAGTGGTTAGCGCCCCACGTGTAATTGACGGGGGCAGCCGGGGTGACCGCGTTCCTGATAGACATCCTTGTCCAACATTGAACTTTGTGTTACGAGAGATAAGAAGCAATTACTTATGGTTACATGTACTTAAGCTACAAGATAGCAACTTGAATGTTACCATCCTGCAAGAATAGTACAACATACCAATTTCACTAATTAAAGTAATATAAACATAACAATCTTCTTCAATAAAATAGACCAAAACTCAAGCTTACACAATTAATACCTCATTAGATAATTCTCAAACCAGCCAATAAATAAGAAATGCTGCAATTTCAGGAAAACCGATGTGACCAAATCCACTTTAGGAAACCGTCAACTTGAAAAAGATCTACGCGTCCGAGTGAGTTCGGTCCGTCTCAAACGGCTACTTCGACCAATGACGTGTCATATTTAAATAAGGGTCAACGGCGCCGGATCCGTTAGACCCCGATTTTTATTCGGTCCTAGGCCCTAACTCGATACGATTATCCGTCCGAAACACGTTAGCTACATAATCAAACGCCCTATCGTATTGATTGGCAAGCTTTAGAATCCTCCGATGCATTAGTGGCATAGAGGGGCTTCGTCATTTTTGTCATTTTAAAAAACCACAGCCCGATAATCCGATTCCAGCTTCGGTAAGCGGACACGAGCACAAAGAACAATCTTAATCTCGTAAAACAATCAAAGGATACACGCAGACACTTAACCTACCTTAGTATTATAACCTCATACAGCATTCTGCGCATCGTATTGCTTAAACAGCTCGTCCAATTCCCCCATCCTCCTCAGACCATCGTGGAGCCTAGGCCAATCTTGGTGGTCGGGAAGATCTCCATCAGGTTTCCCATTCTCCCACCAATGCGCGAACCTCTCGTACAATTCTGCCACGATTCGAGAACGGTATGGAAGCTCCTTCTGCCATTCTTTCCAGTCCCATTTCACTTCCACTACGTTATCCGTGGCATAGTCATGAATCTTAATCTCAATCGGATCTCTGTAAGAGTCAGAATGTACGTATGCACCGTTGGCCGTCACCATGATCTCGCCCAATTCGCCGTTAATAGTCCACATGAAACCAGGCGTCCCTTTGAATTGTTGTCCACTCCTGTAAGTAAAAGACAAAGTGGCATCCTCCGCGATGTCTGCCTTCCCTCGGACTAGTTTTCCGTAGATTGTTAGGAGGTCCGGCACGTCAGTTCGTCTTTCTTCTATTTGAGAACCATCCTTTGCCATGATCTTGAGGACGGGCCGCTGAATCTGCATTCGGCTCTGGAAATACGAGAACTCCCCAAGGACTTCGTGCACATAGTCGATGGTGTGGCCATAAGCAATGGTAATGGGATTGCCTCCCACTTTCCGATCTGCAAGATAGGATAAACCATCTGGGAGCGAGTCCCTCGGTAGAAGATTCCCATAGGCACGAACATCGCTACTCAACACCTTGCCTATGCGTCCCGACTTGAGGACCTCTTTGAGTTTGAGGACAATCGGCGAAACACGGCCCTGAAGGCCAATGATGCTGTTGTCTATGCGTTTCTTCTCTGTCAGGGCAACTGCTGTCTTGTAGTCCTCGACCAAAGGCCACTCTATGTAAACAGCCTTCCCCGCTCGTAGAGATGGCCCTGTCGTCAAGCCATGAGTGTCGACTCGGGTACAACAGACGACAAGGTCGACATCCGGATCGAAAGCTAAGGCATTCGGATCTCCAAAGACCTTCACGTCAGACGGAAGGGCGTAGTATACGCGCGCAGCTTCTGCAGCAGGAACTGATGAATTAAGTAAGGCCACAATCTTGTAGTGAGTTCTTCCTCGTGGAGAAAGGAGATATGGCAAGTGACCCTCGGCGGCCCAAGATGTCTTTGCAGATGAGGAAAGTCCAACGAGTGCAACACGAATGGGAGCCATCTTGATGTAAGCAGTGGTCTTTACACGGATATTATAACAAAATATACGTAGGATACCATCTCTTTATATACACCACCGCTGTCGCCAAGTTATTAGAAATCGCAACTTTTGAGTTGTAGGATGACTAACCAAAACATACAGTGTTTAGACGAAGAACGACAGTATTCCTGAGTCGATACACTGTGCATGGGAATGGAGTTTAATAAGTAAAATACAGTAAGAGACGGACAATCATAACGTGCGACTAACACATACCAATTTAGCTTTCCCTTTTGGGTAAATGGTCCTCATGCTCATTATCTACGCCGTCATCGTCCTACTAAGAGAACGGACGCACATACAGATCCAAGAAAAATAGAAATGATAGACACTTTCATCCATAAAGATGCTTGAGATAATAAGAAGGCGAGGCCCACGAAAACGATGGCATAGACAAAATCTCGACGTAAATAGCCTCGATGGTGTAATGCTCGTGGAGAACACTTCTAGCAGTCTCCGCCCCAACCCAAGTGTCTATTCACCTCATTCATAGCGTTAATGCCGACTCGGAATAGACCAAGTGCGCCATCAACGGTCGAATTCCCGGTCTCAAAGGATGGTTCTGGCTCCTCCGCTCGTCTCAGGTCAGTTTGATCCAATACCTTCTGTCGCTTCTCCAACACAGCCTTACAAATGGCACGGCCCCACATGTTATACCATTGATCCTCGCTGATGCTCACGTATTCCTTGCCACCGCCCTCAGTCATCCGCGAGAATGGCCACTCAGCGACAACAACCTCCCACCTCTTCGTCCGCAGCCATAGATAGGGCCATGTGAAGATGAACATGAGGGTAAAGATGCACAACATTTGTATCCACGACGTCAGGCGCCAGCGGTTTATCCTTGTGTCGTTGTAGCACTCGACCAGTGAATCTTTAGTCACAAGCTCTACTTTAAGGTGACCGCGGTAGTTTGTCTCGTTGACTAGTTGCCGCAACCGGTGCATGACACGCTCCTCGTCGAAACCAACCATCCTCCGTGAAAGGGCAAAGACCTTCAGGCCGGCATGGCTAGCAGCGTACCGATGACACCACTCCTGTAGCGTCGGCTTTGGGTCACCCCCAACCTCGATGTTCTGAACCGAGCCAGGAGCACGTTTCCTGAGTCTCGTACCACGGCGCGTCTTCTCGCCATTATCCACTGTCCGCAGATAGCTCCATGATTTGTGGTATTGGGCATCCGAGTATAAATAGGGTGTCAGCTCGACGGAGACGTCGAAGTCGGTGACGGTGTTCTTCTCAGTTTTGCCTTTGCTGTCCCTCCTCGTCTCTGTGTGCGTCCCAACGAGCTTGATGAAGGGTCGTGGGGCGATGGCAGCGAGGTGTCGAATGTGTTTCTCGAGAGCTTTCGGATTCTCAAGGCTCCTAGCCAGCCAGTACTGAGCGCCAGTGTTTTTATCCTCGATGAAGGTAGCATCTTCTACGTGTGGCTGCTGTGCCACGGCCCGACCATTGCTCGGGACGGATGTCGGTGTAATATTCGGCGGTAGCATCGGTGCGGATTCGATGTAGTTTGGTGGTAAGTCATCGATTGTAATATCGGGGGTGTCGAGGATTTCGGCATCGCTATAGTTTTCTCTTGAGGTCTCGCCCGGGTTTGTGTGTAGTGAGACCGCGTCGGCTGCCTTGCCGGCCTCTAGACCTGAAGGATTGCCCATTGTCCACGAGAATTAGGCAAGAGTTTAGATTAGAAGTATTTGAAAATTCAGATGGACGTAACGATGGCTTATATACCCAAGGCTATACCGTCGGTCTGGAACAAGACAAGAAAGATACCCGTATGGCTGCCTAAGCTGAAAAAAAAATGTAATGAAATGGGGGCAGTCGAGCCTCACGACCCCAAGCTAAGACTGAGTTCAGTGGTGCCATTTTCATGTCGGTTAGCAGGTTAGGTACCTGCTAACCTTATCGATGGACCCTCCTTAGGGGAAACGTATGAGAGGTCTTTTCTGTGGCAGAATGATGGCGGAACGGTTCCTAAGCTGCTAGCACGGTTCCAAATATGGCACGGTTACAAGAGAAATACCGCGCCAAAGCCTTAGGAACCATACTAAAAAGAGGTACTATAACAATACCTTAGAATAATATTATTCGTATCTAACGTATTAAGTATATTACTAACGTACCAAACGTATTATATAACTTAAATATTACATATTAATAGGAAAAACTTTAAAAAAAATTAACCATATAAAAAATTTTAATAATTACGCACATAACATAACTACTTAATAATATAATTATAAATTATAATTTAAATTATAACTTATAATATTTATAAAACTTAAGTTTAAATTTTATATAAAGTAAAAAAAAAAAAAAAAAAATTCTTTAAATAAATAAAATAAATAAATAAATAAATATACAAATAAAAAATAAAAAATAATAAGATAAAAAAAAATATATATAAAAAGGAAAAATATTTTTTTTTAATATATATAACACGCTAGCACAGTTCCGAATATAATATGGAAACGAAGCCACCGCAATAATATAACCGTTCCAAACGTGCCAGAACGGTTCCCACCCCCCATATAATTCCTCTAAGGCTAAAACTTGGAAAGACCCTCCTGCCTAACTTGGTAGCGAATCCATCATATGTGGGTCAATGGCACCCCCAGTTTTAACGTCAAGATCCCTAGAACTCAGGTATCTAAGTACCCGGAATAGAGGTCGCTTCCTCCTCCTCTCAACATCCATCAACATTGAAGATATGCATGTGTACCTCCTATGGAGTGGTTGTTTCGATTTCTCCCAATTCATCAGATCACATTGCGGAGGGCACATAAGGTGGACGCGTTTGATACAGTAGATTCGTGTTTCCCTACTAACTGGCAGCGGGGACCTCCAGCAAACTGAAAAAAATAGCTACAACTCGCCTGTACAGGACCTACCATTGATATTTCTTCCTATCGAACTAATCTCTTCCAAGCAAGTCATACTCTCACAAAAGAAACACGCTTCGTGATTCACTGAAACGCTGGCATCGTACACACGCATAAATCCATCTACTAGCTGATATAAAACGTTCATATTTTCCCCATTACCATTCCGTTTCGTGCGGCCAGCGGAAATCGAGAATACAGCCATACTTTTCCATCGCCACTGGGCCACTCGCGGACATATCTTCACTCACATCGCTATCATGCAGGTGGATCAGACGCAGTCCCCGTTCTTTCGCCTACCAAGTGAGATCCGCAATGACATCTACAACTATTGTCGTCCAAAGCTGGGTTCCATTGCACTGCCTAAACCTAGGGACAATTGGCCCGAGATATGTCCAGCCTGGCGGATTTCGGATGTGCCGAATCTTCTCATCACCTGCAAGAAGGCATACAAGGAAGCTAACTCTATACTCTGTGATTCTGCCGAGATAAGATCGCTACCAAACTTCGACTTCCGTCTACTTGCTGTTGGTAACTTCTGCCCTACTCGGCTCCGCCACTTATCAATTCGCCTCTATTGCCATAACATGGAGCAGCATATCGTAACCCGGTTCGTTATTTGGCTTTCCAAAACGCCTCTAAGCCTACGTACCCTACGAATTCATTACATTCACGAGCAGCCGGAAATTGGTTTCGCAGGATGTCCATGTTCCCGCTGTAACATTCCTCGCCTCGACCAACGCACTATTGAAACACAAATACCAACATACCTCGAGGATCTCACCCCATGCATACTAGGTTATGAACAGCTTCAATCCATCGAGATGCAGGACGTTCTGTATCCTGCTTGGATCAAGTCTCTACAGGATCAGCTTGCCGAGAAATCAATGGGTCTACAAGTAAAGATTCGGTGGTACCAATTCAGTGCTTACGTCAACCCCCTCCGTTGACATCGACATTTCGTGTCTTTCATGGCATTTCCATCAGGCTTCGGTTTAGGACGAGAGTACTGCCTATCTCCTTTCCTTCTTCTTTAAAAAAATAAAACAAAATAGGCAGCTGAAGTATCTGCTGGGTAAATAAATACCGGTAGAATCCTTCAGATGCCCACAAATTCATGTATTCTATCTATCTGTATATGGATAGGAGATTTCAAAAGGCCCGCGTGCCTAGCCCTCGAAGAGAATAATCTAGTGCACCGGCAAAGAATTACGAACATTTACTTGAAGGACTCGCGATGCATTCGAAACAACTCGTGCAGCTTCTGATCTGATCTCACTGCGAGTCTCCATTCTTAGATTAGTCAGAACCATCCGGTGGACTATACAACTCAGAGAGGAGGGTATCTCGGGAATGCGATCATCAGGCACGTAAATAGTCAAAGGGGACCAAAGGATCTGCTCTTCTTTTCGGAGATTTATGTCTTAATACTAGGTAGAATAAACAATCAATTACAGATAAGAATTTATTTAAATGCAGAAAAGTTGCTTCCACGGCAGGAAATTCTCTACCTAGATACGGTGTATGCCGTACCACGCCATAAAAGACGAGCCCAGCTATTGTGTCGCCGCAGAGACGCACATGGTTTCGATTGGTATTCCACCAGCGCTACACACCCTTGATATAAGCGCCAGGCCGTTGACATAGGTAGTAAATATATACCAGGTAGGTAGATGATATATTAGGAAATATAGTTCTGGGCTCGTCATTCCCTTAACTACCTGAGGTACCTTGTATCGTTTAACATTACTGACTTGGTGGCACAATGGGATGTTGCCAGGCCTGATAGGCGATCCATGTCTGGTACGAGCTTACAGCAAGGGAGGCTATACCTAAGAGAACAGCAAAGACGACGCCAACTAGTGTTGTCATCATCATGTACCTTGCACCGCTTTTCCTCTCCATCTCCTATTCTAGCCAACCACGCGGTCGTGGGTTTTGGAGCTCATTATACAAGTCGGAGAGTCGGTCCGCGAAGTAGGTGTAAGAAACGTTTTCCTCGCCGACCCTCCTAATAGAGCTGTGCTCAAATCTGAGGATATCAGGGTCGAATGAAGAGGTAGACACTAGTGACTGGAGAAGTTTCTTTGACTTGGGATCTGCCAATGGAAATAGGACCCCTTGAAGAGAGTCTAAGACTTCGAGAACTAAATGCCGAGGTAGTGCTCCCCTAGGAAAAGTATTAATGCTTGAGAATGATGACAGCAACAATGTTCTGGACGGCATCTACCTTTTAATGGACAGAGAGAGGCTGGAACAATCATCCAAGTCTTTTGTCGCTCTTAACTGTTCTTTTAGAAAGCCGGTGTAGTGATAAACCTCCAAAATATTATGTCTTCTGTTGAAATGTAGGTGATTTCGGATATCTGAAGTCGCTCGTATGGTGATACCGAGTCGCTTTTTGAGGTGAATGGCCTTCAACTCTGATTTGATATTCACGAAAAGCTCACTATTAGCATAGCTGAGCACATGATGGTGTCCAATGGGGAACGCATCCTGGATAAATTTGCTAAATGGAACGTCACTTCTCCAGTGCGCACGGAATGCTCCCATTTCTAATATATGGGAAGAATGATGCAGTGCTGAAGGGTCGACCATGAAGACCACGCTGACCCCGAGGGCTAACCCATCGATTTGTTCTGAGGAAACTGAGGTAGGATCGGTTGTAGGAAATGCTAGCCGACACAGCTCTGCGAGCGTTGCGTCTGGATTTGACTTCAGAGTCGAGTTAACAACGAACAGGTCTTCGCGGGTCTCAACCAAGGTCCTTTTTCCCGAGTATCCTTCGATATAGGTTGCAATAATCGCTCTATAATACTGTATAGAGGATACACAAGCTGTTGCACGCCAACGCTCGTCCTCTCTCAGCATCCTGCAAAACACTACATCATCTGCTAGTAGGGACGGTCGACCTAATATCTGGAAATCGTCCTTAAACCCTGCGGCTGAGCCGTGGGAACCGCGTGTGAAGCCGACGGAGGAACAAGTGATGCGTACGCCCTTCTACAGGCGAACACCATACCATCAGCGCGGCGATAATGATACCGGCAATCTACCTTTGGTTATTGGAAATTATCCAAACATTTCAGGAGCTGTATTCCCGGCCACTAGTTCTTTCGATCCGGTCGTTTCGCTACCGTCACTTCCTCCACCTTATCAACAACCACGCCAACTTGATCAGATACCTTACTACGTACCTGGATTCCGACAAAGTGCTAGCATCGTCACGGCATCGAACAAGCCGCGAATATCTGGTTCCGATTCAGGCTATGCCTCCCAATACACTTCACCACCTGAAAGTCCGCCTGCCCCGAACATGAGTGGCAACAATTGAGGGAGACACCCGGGCTGTGGCAAGTGTTCTGACCTTAAGAGGGTTCCTTCTGGGAGGTCGTTTTTCTAAGCCACCTGATGACATAGTCTCCTTAACACCCTGATGCGGCCCAGCGCCTCCACCACATCCGCAAAGTCCCGCAAAGATCCCACACTACTGATAGTACGATCAGCCCCTGACGTGCGCAAGAAATAGAGTGCTCTGAGAAGGTGCTGCTTTGGATCTCTACATCCTATATTTGCCTTTTTATCCAAGAGAAGCTTATGTAGAGGCAATCTCGACAGGCTATGAACTCATTGAGTTTTAGTATCTTACCTTTTCTTCCGTTTCTGCTTCTGCTTTTCTAGTTTCTCCCATACTCTATTATTTATATATTACTAGATTTAGACTACTATATCAATCCTAGTCCATACTTAATCTGGTTATCTGTTCTTGAAACTTTTTTTCTTGTCCTTGTAACCCTAATTCTGCAGAGGAGCACTCATGCAATGATCCTTCAGCCACAGACAAGACCCATTCTCGAGTTTGTCAGAGTAGAAGCGGACATCTTTTTCGGACTGGCCACTAATACATGGCTATTGTCCTGTTCTTTTCTATCGAAAGGCGCTCTAATACTTGCCTATTTCCCGACCGGGTTCAACCCCGTTTTCTAGTCCCGTCGACTGCCTTCGTAACCTCAAACGATTCCTAACGAGAGCTGCTTCCAAAGGCATTTCCACAATTGTCTACCTTAACTGCCCCAATATTAATCCGGATAGATGACGGGTATTGGTCTGCTGTAAACTAAGTCAACTAAAACTAATTAGGCCAACCATGACGCGGTGGAGAGGAGAAGTCCAGCTATCATAAACCTTAGGTAGTGGAGGTTGGACATCGGTATATGAAGTCGGATATAATAAATTGGACCCATCTATAGAGGTTTTCGCCAATCAACGTCGACTATTCCTTGCATAGCGTAAGGTACGGGCTTTTAAAGATTTGACACTTTGGCCCACATAATACAGCCCTAACATGCATGCGAACACGATCACAGGACCGTGTAGAAATACTTCAAAAAAATTATATGAAAGGGGAAAAAAAGAAAGACATGACAAGAGTGGGACTTGAACCCACGCGGATTGCTCCATGAGGATATAGATGCTAAGGGTGGTCACCTTAACCTCACGCCATAACCAACTCGGCCATCTTGCCCTATTTCAGTGATGGTTTTTGGAATTGCTATTGTTAGTCAAGAAGTTTTGTCATGCCTAGTGGATCCCATTTCAGCTCCCCATGAGATAGCAACTTCAGTTTTCATGATATGGCTTCAAGTGTAAAAAAGGTTAAGAATTTCCTTCTTTTTTAATCAATTAGCTTTTGCACCTATTCGTAGTCTCGTGTGCCTGAGGGGAAAAAAAGGTAACTAGGACAAAAGAACTTCCCAACATGAGTCAGAAACGGCATTTGTCGAGAATAGAGCTTCAAAGAGAAAGATTGCCACCACAAATAGTTACAGCAAAAATGATGCCCAACACAGGAATCGAACCTGTTGCCTCCTCATTGCAATGTAACCTTCTTCGTGTGAAGAAGATATACTAGTGAGGCGCTCTACCGATGAGCTAGTCGGGCCAGATCGTGAACTTGATCCACCTTCGATGTGGATCAGTTGCTGCGTGTGAAAATTCGCTTACTATGACAATTTATTTCGACTGTGTTCAATTCAAAAGTTCAAATCATATCATCTCGAACAAGCTGGCGAGATTCTATTTAACGTGCTAAAGCCTACGATATAGCATATATAGGCCGTCGTTGCACAAAACCCCCGAATGAATAGTGTAAGTAGTATATTTGCAGCATCGTTTGACAGCCACTATAGAACTAAAAGTTATGATATGTCTAGCTAGGACTAGGTCAATATAAATAGCCGGTTGCCTGGTCATGAGTCGTATTCTAGCATTACTGAAATCATATATATCCCTATATGAGGCAATGTTATATTAACATTACCTAAAGTAATTACACATAGTCGTCTAAAAAAGGTGACCGTAGTATAGAATAACCAGGGCTATCCTGCTTGATCATCACATACGATTATTCGGAGCAGATAGCTAGCTATCTAGTAAATCTTCATGTTACTATATACCATCGACAATCGAACTACCTAGGAAGGTAATGTAGGTACAAACAATAGGTATACGTAGGTAATAACATGCATGGCAGGAAGCAGCCAAGATCATTAACTGCCCGTTTTGGGAATACTCGATTCCATCGTTTCCCGAGTTTCCTCCTATATGAAGGTACAAGTCTGTACATGCCTATACAGGAAAGTAGATTTGCATAACTTATTCATTGCAGGGTTGCCCAATAGACAAAAGACCCTGGCAGTTCATCATGGCAGCTAACCATGGCATAACGTCCGGATAGAGACCAAGACATAGTGTAACAAGTTGATCGGCCCTGCTCCATGGGTGGGTGTCGGATTAGAATAGAGGGTGATGGTATTGCATAGCCTCAAAGACATTATGTCACCATACATCTCAGTTACATTTCTGTTATAACCCGAGGTCGTAGCTCTACACCATCCCATCTACCTAGATATGGTAGAGATATAGATATATTACTAGTTGGGACGAATCATGAGCATCTAGTAGATAGGGCTCAGAAAGTTAACAGGCATTTTAAAACCTACATGAGTGCTAATATAAAACCGATAGAGATGTCTCATATATTGTAAACGAACCGTACGTACGACCACCACGACCGTCAGAATTTTCATGGCCAGGAATTCAGCTCAGCGTGGGGGACCGGTAGGTCTATGCTACGCCGAGTGGTTAATTCAGTATGCAAGCTACGCTCCCTTTCACGTCCTGCAGAGCGCCCAGCTCAACGTCCGTTCTGGGCTCCAAGTGGTGGTCCCGTAGTAGTAATATAGCATTGACTATAACACAAACGCCACCATGCAAACCGAAGGAATTACTGCGAGGGCAGGCCTTCCCGGTCGGTAAAATATCACCGAAAGATTATGATTCACTGATTTGCTGGTTACCTAGGTAGATGCCTGGTCACTCCAACTCCCCCATCTCATGCGGTGGAAGGAGTAAGGGGGCATAGCCTCGAAATGAGGAGGGAGAGTATTATTTCACTATAAGGGTGATCCGGTGTGTTAATCATGACGATGATCCAAGGCTATAGGCACCGGAACATGTTCGAACCTATCCGGATTGTCTTGATTTCTCATAGGCTCGCTGCATAGCTCCCATCAAAGTAATCAATATGTGTGTAACTCTGGCTGGGATTCGATATTGGCCCTGGACCTCAAGTGGTGGAGGGCAGATCGCTCGAATTGGCCAGAAAGAAAAAACCCACGGGTTATTTGCTGCAGCAGGAGATGTCAACTTCTCCAATTCCCCCTCGTCGAGTGCAGCAATCGAATGCAACGAGAAGATAATGGTGCATCTCGAGTCACACAGGAAGGATCATCCAGCAACGGCTTCTTCGGCAGTTCAACATCGTGATATTTGAAATGCCCGGGAAGGCGACACCGATCGACTATATCTTGATCAGGAAAAGGGGGGGTTCTCTCTCGGATTACGCGGATTGGGGTAGATCCTTAAGAGTAAGGAGTTTGGTATCCCCTAGCGCACATTAGAATTGTCATGAATCAGGAGATGATTGGTATTTGGGGGAGTCTCCAAGCTGAAAACTTGAAGCTACTAACATTCGCCCCTAACAAGAGGAGCTATTTTAGTAACCCGGAGGTCAGTGTTCAGCGCTAAGGTACGGCACGGCCACCATTGGCGTAAGCTCCGCATGCAATATGCTGCTCTCGGATGGGTGGATATAGACCCTACGATATACACGAACTATAATAATACCCGCCTCGAAACTGCGGGGAAGCATGGGCTGTACGTACGTTGACGGGTATTTGACTTCACGGTAGGGTTCCACCCCCGCATTCTACTAACAGTCTTGCATATGAACTGCATCTGTCAGTGACCAATAGGGATGAAGATCTATGCAAAGCAACCTAGCGTGGAAACATAGTACGGGTAGGGTGACCACAAGGCTGTGATGAGCAACTTCCCGAGCCTCACCGAGATCTTATACATGTCAGTTTCGACTGAGGAGCGTGTACCTACTACCACGGGCGAGCGGCGAACCCATGGATGATGACGTGGATAGTCTACAGCTAAGACTCAATGTAGGGCAGTTTGGACAGAGATCCAAACCAGGTTGTTCCATGTCTGGTTGGATGAAACCCTTCCTGTGCCGCTGTGCTTCCCTGGGATTTTTTTCCCAACTTATCCGACCAGTCTTTCTTAGCTAGGGGTACACATGCAGAGAAGTTGCATTGCTAAATATCAGATGACCACGTGTATGAGTTGGCAATCATGATCAAACAGTCTACCGGGAGGGGGGGTTGTCGGGGGAGGGGGACTTTAGCTAGCACTCGAACTCGAATGCACGGCCTAAGTAGAAGGATCATCATTGGCGGCTTCGTACGAGAGGCCTAAGTGATAGCACCTAGGATTCTATAGTGTCGTGGGTTCCCCTCATCTTAAGATATTTGTAGATCGTGCCCCCTCAGCCCGTCCGTCGAACATAAGTAGAAGATCATCACCCCTAGGAGTCGTTTCACAGCATGTTCTCCAAAATATTCGGTCGGGATCAAAGAGAACAAAAAGATATGAGTCCTTTGCCTGAGGAGTTCGATATTATCGTGTGTGGAGGCGGTAGTTGTGGTTGTGTGGTCGCAGGGCGGTTCGTCTCATCTCTAAAACTCGCTAGAATTCTGTACTGACTCTGCACAGTTTGGCGAATCTTGATCACAATCTCAAGGTTCTTCTAATTGAGGCTGGAGAGAGCAACCTCAACAACCCATGGGTGTTCAGACCGGGGGTTTACCCCCGTAATATGAAGCTGGACTCGAAAACGGCGTCCTTCTACGAGGCTCGCCCGTCCAAGCATCTTTCCGGCAGAAAACCAGTCGTCCCATGCGCTCACGTCCTCGGAGGTGGTTCTAGCATTAACTTCTTGGTACGTAAATGCTTTTCAAGAGACGAACTCGTGTTAAACTGAGACTTCGTAGATGTATACGCGTGCTTCTGCCTCGGATTATGATGACTTCCAGGCCAAGGGGTGGACCACCAAGGAACTTCTTCCGCTCATGAAGAAGCATGAGACTTATCAGCGAGCTTGCCATAATAAGTCAGTCTATCGAACCAATGTTTTGATAAGTACTAATTAGCCAAGGGATATCCACGGATTCGAGGGACCGATCAAGGTTTCATTCGGAAATTAGTAAGTTGAATATTATGTTTCAAGCTTGAATGCCTATGAGACTAATTGTGATTCAGCACATATCCTATTAAGGATGACTTCCTAAGGGCAGCAGAAGCCCAAGACATTCCTGTGGTCGATGACTTACAAGACTTGAAAACTGGCCATGGCGCTGAACACTGGCTGAAGTGGATTAACCGTGATGCACGTCTCCCTACCCCTTTAATGGCTTTGGATTCATGACTAACCATGAACGGGATATAGACTGGCAGACGTAGTGATAGTGCTCACGCATACGTTCACTCGACTCGTGCCGTCTATGATAATCTGTACCTTGCTTGTAACACCAAGGTAGACAAGATTATCATCGAGAACGGTAGAGCCGTAGCCGTCCAGACAGTGTAAGTTGAGATCGACTATCGGACCATATGCAGAGAGACTGACTTGGCTCAAGACCGACTAAGCCCCTACGCCCCAATCAACTCAAGACTCGAACCTTCAAGGCGCGCAAGCAAATTGTTGTGTCTGGAGGCACCATTTCTTCCCCGCTGATCCTTCAGCGATCCGGCATCGGTATATACTTCAAATAAGTATGCGGCGTGTTCAAGTATTAACATCATCTAGGTGATCCCCAGAAGCTTAAGGCAGCCGGAGTTGAACCAATTGTCGACCTCCCCGGCGTTGGTCTTAACTTCCAGGACCACTACCTGACCTTCTCCGTATTCCGCGCGAAGCCCGAGGTTGAGAGTTTCGACGACTTCGTTCGAGGTGTTCCCGAAGTCCAAGAGAGTAAGAATGCCTGTAACCGCACTTCCATATTGACAAGGTTCTAACTGGACATCAGAGATATTTGAAGAATGGAATTTAAAGGGAACTGGGCCCCTTTCTACCAACGGTATCGAGGCAGGCGTGAAGATCCGCCCAAGTGAGGAAGAACTCAAGGAGTTTGAATCTTGGCCCCATCCGCAATTTAACGAGGGTTGGAAATCATACTTCAAGGACAAGCCTGATAAGCCAGTGATGCATTATTCCGTCATCTCTGGTTGGTTCGGCGACCATATGCTCATGTAGGTGATATTTGACCAAGATGTGACCATTCTCCTGGCTAACCGCATAGGCCGCCCGGAAAATTCTTCACTATGTTCCACTTCCTGGAGTATCCATTCTCCAGAGGCTTCATACACATCAAGTCGGCTGACCCCTATGAGACTCCCGACTTTGATGCGGGATTCATGAATGACGACCGTGACATGGCGCCCATGGTCTGGGGCTACATTAAGTCGCGAGAAACGGCTCGCCGCATGGAAGCGTACGCTGGTGAGGTCCAAGCAATGCACCCGTTCTTCGACTATGACTCGCCCGCTCGCGCCAACGACATGGACCTTGAGACGACGAAGCGCTACGCTCTGCCCGGCAATCTGAGTGCTGGCTTGCAGCACGGTAGCTGGAGCGTCTTCAACCCTGAACCATCTAAGAGACCGGAAGCCAATGTCTTGAACAGCAACAAGGCCGAGATCCGGGAAGACCTTCATTACAGCAAGAGGGATATCGCGGCAGTCGAAGAATGGGTGAGGAGGCACGTCGAGAGTACTTGGCACAGCCTTGGTGTAAGTTCTCGTTGAAGTTTCGGTTCCATTCATGTTGACGAATTCTCACATTTGGCTTAGACCTGCTCTATGGCGCCGAAGGAGGGCAACAGCATCGTCAAGCACGGTGTCTTGGACGAGCGCCTAAACGTTCACGGGGTCCAAGGCCTCAAGGTAGCAGATCTCAGTATCTGCCCCGACAACGTCGGCTGCAACACGTAAGTGAAATATATATATAGTTTTGATCGTCCCTAACACAAAGGGCAGATACTCGACTGCCCTTCTCATTGGCGAGAAGGCCGCAACGCTGGTCGCCGAAGATCTTGGATACTCGGGCGAAGCTCTCGAGATGAATGTCCCGATATATCATGCGCCTGGCGAAATGGCTTTGCCATTCCGCGTGTAGAGAAGCTTAGCTGTGCAGGTAGTGGTGATATTCGTGGTTTGACCTTATGCGTGTTTGGGTAGGATGGTTATATTTATGAGTTTCGAACCAGATTGGAATCTCGCTTGAAAGTTCTCTTCTTTCATTTTCCTTTCTTACGTACCAAGCTTTCAAGCAGCACTTATGAATGTAACATAATATGTTTAAATTGTAACCTTAAAAGTGATTTGCATTAGCAGTAATGCAAGATTGACATGTTTCGAGTGTTCCAAGTGCATATTAAAAATGGTTGAATGGCGTCAATCGAAAAATGATGCAAGAGGATGGCGTTATTGGGGGGAAGTAGAGAGGGGCAGAAGGGCTGGGATGACATTACAAGGCTCCACTGTAAACCGGGGGACTGGGTCTGGCACTGTGTATACCTTGATTATACTGTGTGATACACACTATAATTGCTCCTTGTTGAGCGATTATAAGCAAATGTAAGCAACTCCCTTTGACCAGTCAACATTGACAGAGCCGCGTCATAAAAATGTAAGCCTTCTCATGACAACTCTTGAGAATTTTTCCCTTCATTGTCTCCGGCCAGACAATTCGGGTCTAGAAGCAGTCAAGGCTTCAAAATATCGTCAGGCCGAAGTTTAGGCCGACCGAGTTGACGCGTTTGGAGTATCGTAGGACTCGGGATTGGCCGGCTGCCTGTGAAGCCATCGTTGGTGTAACGTTGTCGGCATTTATTTATGAGAAGTTAAAGTTGGATTCGATTCTGAAGGCAACTCACCTCAGACCCCAAATTTGACTCAACTGGCCAAGGCATTTGGCACATTTTCATAATGGCATTCGACAACTCACCAGACGCCAATGAAAATGGCAATGGCAAGGCTGATGATGACACCACCAAACTGGTTCCCGCCGAGGCCAGCGAGACCACACCTCTCCTAGCGGCATCACCAGTCGCCACGACGGCCGACCCTAATATCGCCTCGGCCGTTGCGGAGGAGGGCGAGTCCCATCACCCTTTACTTACGAAGCCCGAAGACAAGCCGCTGCCCAAGCTGCAGATCTTCATGCTCTGCTATGCGCGGCTCATCGAGCCCATTGCCTTCTTTTCAATCTTCCCTTACATCAACCAGATGGTACAGGAGAACGGGCAGCGTGGGTTCTTCACTTGGCTCCTTCTTTCTCCGGAGTCGTTAGCTAATCGAGGAAATAGTGGATGAAGCAGACGTAGGTTTCTACGGTGGACTAATCGAGTCCCTCTTCTCTCTAACTCAAATGATCGTCATGCTCTTCTGGGGTCGAGCAGCCGACCGCTGGGGCCGCAAGCCCGTACTAGTCTCATCACTCGTCGGCGTCGCCGTCTCCGTATCCCTCTTTGGGCTCGCGCGTTCCATCTGGCAAATGGTTGTGCTACGATGCCTGGCGGGTGTCTTTGCCGGCACCGTCGTCACTATCCGTACCATGGTCGCCGAGCACAGCACCCCGCGCACCCAGGCGCGAGCCTTTAGCTGGTTCGCGTTCAGCGGCAATGTGGGCATCTTCGTAGGGCCCTTGATCGGCGGCGCCCTTGCCGATCCCGCACACCAGTATCCTTGGGCTTTTGGCGGCGTGCCGTTCTTTGAGCAGTACCCTTATGCTCTGTCGTCGATTGTTGTTGGGTGTATCGGCCTGACAGCCGTGGTAACTAGTGCAGTGTTCATAGAGGAGACGTTGAAAAAGGACACGAAGCATCCTCATCACACTGTTAACTCGAACGACACCGAAGCGGAAGCAGGCTCACCATCAAACCCATCCTCAACCTCCCCTCTAGAACTTCTCAAAGCCCCCGGCGTCGGCATCGTGCTGTATAATTACGGACATGCGATGATGCTCGGCTTCGCATATACAGCCATCGTCCCCGTTTTCTGGTACACGTCACCTAAACTCGGCGGTTTCGGCTTCACTCCTCTGCAAATCTCGATGTTCATGGGTCTAACCGGTATCGCCCAAGCACTGTGGCTTCTACTCATATTCCCACCGCTACAGCATCGCCTCGGCACCAACGGTGTGCTGCGCGCCTGCGGCTTAGCGTACCCTTTCTTCATGGGTATCCAGGCCTTCCTAAACCTGCTCTTGTATCAGAACACTCACGTCACGAACATCGTGTTCTGGGCCGTGGCGCCTATCGTCGTAGCACTTGGATCAGGTGTCAGCATGGCTTTCACGGGCGTCCAACTAGCACTGAATGATGTTTCACCGTCGCCCGCGACGCTTGGCACTTTAAACGCGCTTGCGCTGACCGTGACTAGCGGCCTGCGCGCCTTCTGCCCCGTGCTTTTCACCAGCTTGTTCGCCGTCAGCGTGAAGAAGCAGCTCCTGTGGGGTTACCTCGTTTGGCTTATTCTGACCATCCTCGCCGCTGGCTTCACCGTTTCGACGCGGTTCTTACCAGCTGCTAGTGAGAAGGACTATGATCGCGGGGTGGCGGAGACGGGACAGGAGGATGAGGATGATAACTAAAATGAGGAGGTATAGAAGGCGACTGAACCTGGTCTGTGTTAAAGGACCCGGATATATAGGTAGATACCTTTCCATGCGAGCAGGCAGAAAGCAATGAGGGGCACTGTCTGATTAACACTAAAGACTGACACTTCAGAGAGGCTTGGATTGATTATAACGCAATAGAGTCTTCACTCGAAAGATTCTCAAGACGTCATAAAAGTCAGATCTAGAGTTAAGAGGACTGCTGGCGTAGGGGTTCAAAGGATTCGGAATTATTTTCTTGGATATTAGCTTTCAATCCAATACGCACTTAAAACTTGCAAGCATTCATTTAAACGTGACGATCTTATGATTCTTAGGCACATCTAATCCTAACGAGCACGGTATCTGCCTAAAGCAGACCCAGAACGCCGCCCTATGCAATCGCGCTACCTGGTATGCATTCCTTTTAGGTGACCTTTTCAGTCTCTATTTCGATTGCTGAGCCACCTCTTGACGATGAACTCACGGACTCTATACCGCTTCAATATCTCTACTGCGCCCAAATTCTCCTCAAATGGCGGTGGAATGTCGACGTATGCAAGTACTAGAGTCTTTAGAGCAGTGGTCTGAACACGGTTGACGGTATGAAGCCAGTGCCAAGACCTTCGAGGAGGACGTTTACCCTCAGACTTCCACCAAGGATCTGTGTAGGCAGGTAAGACGATCACTGCGAATTCGGCGTGGGAAAACACAGGACCCCGGTTGTACAACATCCAATCCACACCAAACTTGATACCAGGCCGTGCTACCCAGCCCAGAGACCGGAAGTGGTGGTACACGGCATAATGAATCAGAAAGGGATCATCTGGTTGAAGATTTATGTGTCTTGGAGGCATGTATGACATCTGACGACATAGTGTGAAAAAGTCTGACGCAGTAAAAGGCTTACCAGTACTTGGATCTAAAACTGTGAGAGCACCAAGGGCGAAGACGAGGTAGAAGGCTTCCTCAAGACATAACTGCAAATGCTCCTTGTCCACGAGCTGATCATTTGACTCGGAGTGGGTACTCTCGAGAAGAGACTCTGATAAACCCGCTTCGGTCAAACGAGGCAATGGAGCACTTCCAACTGTCGGGTTGCCATCTACAGCATTCCCATTTGATTGTGCACCGTGATGAGGACTCGGTGGATCGGACAATTTAAAAGTGGCCGACTCAACCTTGGGTGAGAATCGCACAGATTTACGTCTTTTGGGAGGTTCCGTCGGAGTGCGTGGGCGAGACGAATGACCATTCATCCCTGGTGATGCTGGCGTTTCATCTTTCTCTGCCACGACAGCCTTTGCAGCGGTACTTAGCGGTAGCGAGGCGCCATTCAGTGCCACACCATTTGTGGTTTCATCGGCGTTCTTCAGGCCATCCGTGGTGGGATTCTCAGCCAATTCTCGGTTCGCTGAGCCGTTAGAAGAGGTGGAAACGAGGTCACGATGGGAGTTCGGAAGAGCCAATAATTCCATAGGTCCTACGGGAGCAACCCAAGCTTCCAGGAGTCTGGTCCGTTGGATTGCTTCTTGCTCCTTCCTGGCGCGGTCCCATTTCATCATCTTACGCTCTTCTCGCCTCTGGGCAGTCAAATCTTCAGCGACATGGCCCTCATGCTTGCCCCTCCGAGCCTGTTCTCGCTTGAACCAATTTGGCTCACTCCGACTGTAGTTACCCTTCCCAAAGAAGCCTTGCTCCCATAATGCCCGTATCGATTTGGCATCATTAATATGGACAGACCGGGTCTCAGGGGACCAAACACCCTTATGAATCACGGCTGGCTCGGGAGCCAGTGGGGAAATGAGTTGGCTCGCCCATGTGTAAATGACATGGAAGAGGGAAATTGGGTTATTGGGATAGAAACTCGGTAGTGGGAAAGTGCGAATCGGGACGGGAAGAGCGTATATCTGGTGAAGTGGAGGTCCTCTAGGAGCACTAGAACGAGGACTTGACTTCACTTGAGATTGAGTTGGGGTTGAAGCTGACTCGACAGAAGCTGATGCAGCATCATGTAGGTTCGAGGTGGCGGACACGGCACTGGGTGTGTCTGCCATGACTGTTGTTCATCATGTCGACCTACTTGACAATTATCAGCTTGTGATACTTGACAGGTTTTGAAGTCGAAGGAGTTGGGAAATTATTGAAAATTTACAAAATAAATGACATGACTAAATCGCTCAGATACCGTTGTAGTCTATATTTGGGCACTCATCGAGACTTTTGAAATCTCTAAGCTCCGAAATGAAGATTGTCATCACCGCGACTGAATATCAAGAAATTGTTTGGTTTCGAGGCTGAAACTCCCAGATAGGTGTGTGTAGAACAGGTATGTTGTTGACGTAGGAAAGAGGAAAGAGAATGCACTTACATGACTGTGGTATGGACTTGGTCAATTGGATAAGCCATTCAACACATGTCAAGGAATCTCGACTGACTTGTCTCTTCGTTATTGGAGAGAGTGAATTTTACCTTGATCAAATCCAAAGTGTGAGTCGAAGTTGAAGGTTTTTTGTCGGTGCGATGAAAAAAATACATTAGAAAAATAAAATGGACCTCATTCAATTGGATTGTCGGCCCGAACTAATCCGCTCTCCCGCTTTGACGGTGCAGGTGGGGTCGTCATAATTGGTACGTACCACCTGGCCTCGGGGTCTAGCCTTTATTCAAGAAAAAAGCAACTACAGGTACCCTCCGGATGTCATCGGCCGACGATAGTCGCCTTGCAACCTTGAATTTCATCTGATTTTTTTCTATTAGCGGGCCTCAAGAGCGGAACTAAGCATTACCGGGTGGACCGTACCGCTTCCTACACGTACCTTAAGATTGGTATACATGGAAGGACAATCTAACGCTTTGATCGTCATTAGCCCTATAGAACGGAATGCGGTGGAGTAATTAATAGTGGTTTCTGATGATGAGGATTGTCTCTATTCCACGTTCTTGTCGTCTTCTCCTTACGTCCCGTTAGATATTTCGATATTTCCCTAGAGTATCCGTCTATCCCAACCACAACATCGTCTCTCCTCGTCTCTCCTCCGAATGTCCCATGGCTAGATGTGCTGTGTTGTAACAATCATTCAATCTCGCTTTGCCATGTTCCAATGTTCTCTTCTATTCTTGAGTTTTTAGGCTGCGTCGGCATCATATGGGGCTCTGCCGTTGTTCTGGTGCAGGGAATAGGAATATACAAGATGTAAGCATTTATGTGCCTATTCCGTCTATACCAGACTCTGATCCTAACAATGACCTCCACAGCTTTCGCTACTACTCATCAGTCCCGCCCGATCCCGTATCTCCATACCTGCCGAAAGACGAAGTGCCCCATGTAACCATCATCCGACCTGCGAAAGGCCTAGAGCCGGGCTTGTACGAATGCCTCGCCTCCGTCTTCCATCAGTCCTACCCGAAAGACAAGTTGACAATTTATTTCTGCGTCTCGTCTAAGCAAGATGCCGCCTATCCGGTCATTCGAAAGTTGCTCGACGACCATCCCGGTTTCGACGCCAAGGTCTTTGTCGAGACCGAAGACCCTTACCTCCATGGTGAGGGTGGTCATGTAAATAATGTTGGGCCGAATCCTAAGATCCGCAACTTGAGCAGGGCATATAGGGAGGCGAAAGGAGATATCATTTGGCCACTGGACTCCAATGTATGGATTGCGAAAGACGTGGCTGGTCGTATGGTCGATAAGCTCTGCGGATATCGACCAGATGGCAAGCGGGTGAAACCTTTCAAGTTCGTACACCAGCTACCCTTAGTCGTCGATACAGTCACGTCTATGAGTAGCTCGAATTCCGAAGGACAGACCCTTCTCTCTGGATCTTCCATTACCGGCGGCTCGGACGCAGACTCCGATGTTCAGGTCCCCTCTTCTATCCTCTCTAGGTCCCTGACCCACGGAGGCGGTAGACTCGAGGAGATGTTCATGGCCACGACCCACGCTAAGTTCTACGGTGCCATCAACACCGTTGGCATCGCCCCCTGTATCGTTGGGAAGAGCAACATGTTTCGCAAGTCGCATCTCGACCAAGTAACCGACCCTGTTCAAAATCCAATCCTTACAGGTAGGGCCGCCACTCTGCCCAAGGGCCTAGATCATTTCTCACTATTCATGTGTGAGGACCATGTCATCGGTGACCTCCTATGGCGGTCCGATTTGCCGGGCTACGCGAATCATGGCCTTGTTTGGGGTGACTTGGCCATCCAACCAATGGCGGGCATGTCGGTACCTGCATACATTGCACGTAGAGTCAGGTGGCTTCGGGCCAGGAAATGGACCGTCTTATCTGCCACGCTGGTTGAACATGGTGTCGAGAGCCTCGTATGTTGTTTCTACGTGTCCTTCGGACTTACCACTGTCCCTTGGTTTCACCGAATACTTGGCATTCCACAGACTTGGAAGGCTCTGTGGTATTTTTGGCTCGCCGGCGTCACAGCTTGGATGATTGTTGACCGCATCGTGTTCAAAAAGTTGCATGCAGGGCAAAGCATACACGTGGACGAGCATACACCACCTTTTGCACGCGGTACGAGCCGCGGCGGGGCAGAGAAGCGCCGATTTGGCGAATGGTTTCTAGCATGGTTGGGACGAGAGGTCCTGGCCCTACCTATTTGGACGTGGGCCGTGTTCCTCGGCACCACAGTGAATTGGAGAGGGAAGCGGTTTCGCGTACGGTCAGATATGACCGTCGTCGCGATAGACCCCGAAGACGAGGAGCAGAGACCTATGCTTCAGAATGGACACAGTAGTAATCGCACGTCGATGTCAAGTACGAGAGGGAAGATAGATTAGACCTATGATACCCCAGCATCAGCATATACGTAGAAGTAATATATAATTCATTGCATAGAGCATCATCATTACGAAGAATGAGCTGTCCGTAGAATAGCCTCCCTCCAGGATTTCACTGGCCTAAATGACCCGGCTCAAAGAAACTTGAAGTGAACAGGAGTCTTTTTTCATATTATGTCTAGGTATTTACCAAATTAAATACCTATTTCGCACTCACCAGAAGCTGACCTGTCTCTCAATATTCACATATCTCGAGTCTTACCTCCATTACATCATAATACATGATTCTCATCCAATTGCCTTACTGTCTGCGGTTATTTGACCAATATTCACTCATAGACAAGAAAGCACGCAAATTCACCAGATATTTAAGATCATGAAAACCTCTATTGAATGTCAGATGTAAAAATAAATAAATGCCCTGTTTGGTATATCCATCTCATATGCTGCCGCAACCGAATCTATATGATCAAGGTAAAAATATACCCTAGAGGTAAGTACCTAGGTAGGTAAAGGTATAGTTACGTATAGAGAAACCCACTCGTATAGCATCCCGTCGCCTCCAACGAAGCGGGCTAAGATTGATTGAATAATGCAACGCATACACGAACAAAAAGGGTACTGATACAGCCTACCGACTTCCAATTCGAGGGTAATATATCCCGGCCAGCGAAAACGCGGTCATGTTGTATGTATGTTCCCAATTCCAGCATATCCCATTCGTCTCGTCATGTCCTATTCTTTTTTACCCTGGTATCCTAGGCCCAATAAATTGAAAGGATAAATGGTAGTTGGGTATCGATGATTTTAAACTTTGAACAGGTAACAAGGGAAAATACTACACTCAGGTAGTTATGAAAAAAACGAAAGTTGAGGGTATCCAACTGACGATGGGAAATGTGTTGAACATGTGAACCTGTATCTTGCTCTCGGGTATCCAGCCATTATGCTTGACAAATAATCCGTGAGTGCAAACAGATAAAAAACGTAAGACGGTAAAGTATGCAGTAGCAAACGTCAGCGTAGCAATCATCATAGTCCCATCATCTCGTTCTGGCCGAGGAATGTTCTGGCCAACTCGTCTCCGCCACGTTCGGCCTCCTTCATCCAATGGATGGCGACACACATCAGGGTCGGGTCACTCCTAACGTCACCATCCATCGTAGCATCTTGCATGCCTGAAGATGCCGGTCCCGCCGCACCTAGACCACTTCGGCTCCGGTCCGCGGCATGGCGTATACCACTCCCAGAACGTGGGCCAAACTTCTCCATAACGGCCTGCTTAAATACATCCCGCGGTTTCGACAACGGCAATGTGCTCCTCTCAACGAGCTCGGGGTTACTCAGATTGAAAAGCCCCAGCTCTCGTTGAGCCGTCGCATTACCCTCCTTCGCAGCGATCGTCCACATCTTCGCCGCGTCACGAAGCGAATGAATCGGCGGCGGCCGGTGCATTTCCGGTGCTTCGTCGCTGCCGCTTGGCCGCTTTCTCGAGGGCGTGTAATAGTTCAAAATTTCGTCTGCAACCTCGACCATTGTTGTAATCACGTCCTGCTTTAGCGAAAGTGCTACAACTACAATATCCCAAAATGCCTTGTTTCGGTCAGTATCTAGGGTGGAAGGTGAAACAAACGAGTTAATAAATTGTAGATCACGGAATAGTGTCTTGGGTCGTATGCCAGCGTCTTTGAATAGCGACCGAAGCACTCGCGCAATAGCGTCCGAGTTGGCGGCTTCCTTTACAGAGACGATGGATCGTGCGTCAGCACTCTTGTTAGAACGAGGCTGAAGCATGTATGACTGGAACGGCTGAGAACGCCGTTCTCTAGGGCTATCAGCATTGGTCTCGTTCGTATCGGTTTTGCCTGGTAAGCTACCATCTTCATCGACGGACACAGACTGATGTCTCCACCGGGAACGGCGCCCACCGCTAGACAAAGAAGCAGCCACGAGGCGTTCCAATTCGAGTAGGGCACTAAGCTTGGTGTACGGGTTCGGATGGACGGCAAACATTCCCAGAAGCCTCTGGTAGGCTTTCGTATAAGGGAAGTCCGGCGTGTCTTTCTTCCTTGATGACTTCCCGCGAGCCGACATTGTGTCGCTCGTAGCAGAGCTGTCATTGCTTGGCCCAGAAGCACTATCAGGCCTATCCGCGCTCAGATCTGCCCTAGATGCCTCCCCCGCTTGCCGAAGATTACCGAAACTCTTCCTCTTTTCAATAACTCGCTGCTTGGCGGAACTCTTGCTTGTTCGGTCTCTCTTCCCAGAAGGTCGCCGTGCTTTTCGTTCCTCGGTGTCGCGGCGGTCGATGCATTCTTGGCCAAGATTACCGAACCAAGCATCCGTCTCAGACCCGGATGCGAACACGAGATTGCCAAGCTCGGAGAGCAACAGACTTGTAAGAGTTTGGCGAAGTTCCGACAGGAAGCGCTGTTTCCCTTCTGAGAGGCGACGTAGATGGACAGTCTCGTTTGACGACACTGAGGCTCCGGATCGTGAAGCAGAGTGATGAGACGGTAACGGTTGATGATTCGGATGGGAAGAGGAGAAGGTGCTTGAGAGATTAGTGACGCTCGTTGTTGGTGACTGCGCACGCGACGTTGCCGAGCTAACAGTTGACATCGTAGATTGGAAAGGGGACCAAAATGTGGACGTCGAATCGATCGCATGGATTGGAGATGAGGCTCCGAAGTAGTCGTGCGCATCAAAGGTATCGGACAGCGCGGTGCTTGCTCTCGAGAAACTATATCGATGATGGGAATCGATGGAGACCTGGCTAGTGTTATACGTAGACATGTTTCTCAGGTCTCGGGCCATCGAGCCCGGACGTCGCGTCGGAGAGGCATATCGCCTTTCGTGTTCGCTGCTTATAACACTGGCAGCGTCGTCACCCCACACGCTTTCCCTGTCACGGCTCGTACGAGAGCCTTCAAATACCTTCCGATCCCGGGAGTATAGTTCACTAGACCAGAGCACGGGACCATCCACGATATTTTCGCCGACTAGCTTTCCGACGCAACTATCAACTTCGCAACAGAAACGGTGTATACGTTCTTCTCCTTGACACATGTTCTGAATGCCGAGTGATTCCAACCACTTGCTGGTAATCTCAGCCTGAGCATCACTGAGCTTGTTCGGCCCTCCCTGGTCTTCACCGGCAGCCAATAGATCCAACATCTGAGACTCATTCCGATAGATATAAGCGGCAGCGGGGCCCCGTGCCAGTTGGGCTCGGTTACGTTGAAAGGTGCCCCATTTCCTCGGTACACCCATTATCTTCAGCGCGCTACAAATGTTCCGGGTTTGCTCGTAAGGTGCTGAGTTGTGAACATCTGTAACATACCACATCTTGTCTCTAAGTGCCCTCAGGCGTTTCATCATACTCTCAATGAGGCCTTCGTGGCGTTCTTGGCTCTGCTTTAGCCAGACTAACCAAGCATCGTACTCCTCAATTGCCGAGGCGGAACGTCGAATCGAATCACGGGGACCACGCGAAAATATGTTTAGCAGCGTCGCAAAACCATTCTTGCGTAGAGATGGGGAGGTTAGGGCATTCAGCTGCTGAAGCGTCTTCCAGTAGAGATGGGCAGACACGAAGTCGGACTGGATACGTGACTGTGAGGAAGCAGCAGCGAGCATCGTGATCAAGACCGAGGATGAACCCGTCTCTGACTTTTGCTCTTCTTCGCACCTATTACGGAAAGGATTGTTGCTACTCATAGACGATGCCGGCGTTATGATCTTGTTCTTGGACCGATATTTCTTTAGTCCGGAAGCTCGATTGCTGAATGTAGTCTTAGTACCATGATCCTCGAGACCTTGAGGAATCTCGAAGTCTTCGACGAGTTTCAAGACCGAATCTCGCAACGAATGGTAGTCCTTATCAAGTTCAGGCTTCTCGTCGGGTTCGTCATCCTCCGTATCACTAGTAGTCGAGGAATTCTCCTCTTCAGCATCATCATCTGGATCGTAAGTCATTTGCAAAGAAAGACTATTCCCATCAGCGGATATGAACACAACAGCCCAGCGTTCGGCACACGGATGACATGAGCCCGAGATGACTTCCGGACCAAGAATCTGTACCATCTCGTGCATCGCCAACCGAAGGCGGTAGCCGTCGTCTTCATAGTGGTTGCTCTGTTTCTGTCTCGTCCCGTCAGGTACCGGCGGCGAACGTCTTTGGGGAGTGCCGGCTACTTGATCTTCAAGTAGGGGTTCGCCCGAAGTGGTCCCATCACTAAAAACGGATGAAGCACTCATACTAAGTACAGAGGCAGTGTCAAAGTTACTTCTTGACGTGCCTATAGATATAGGCTGGGAAATGGCAGAGAAACCTGATATTGATGGTGCACCAGACCGAATGCTGCTCGAGTGGGCAGATTGCGGCCTGCGCTCCGGGAAGAGCGCGTTGACAAGTGTGACAAGATCAGCCGGGCTGACGACCAAATATGGATGTACCTCAACGGTCTCTCGTAAGGAAGTAATGGACCTAGCCGGGAGCAGTCTACCAGTTCTCTGGCTTCCCGACGGCTTGAAACGACCTAGGATATTCTCAATGTGGCCTTTGATTTTGAGAGGCGTAGAGACCGGCTTCTGAGGATTTCCATTGGCGAGCATCTCGACCACGAAATGTTGGGCAAGCGTAGCAACCTGTTTGAGGATCTTTTGGCGGCCATATTCGGTAATATGGTATTCGGCCATCATTCCGTAACTCTCTGGGTGAATGACAACAGCAAGTAACCAACTAGAAAAGATCCACTTGTATACAAACCACCTTCGGGTAGTATCGACGAGGCCCCGAGTACTCTCCTTCATCTCCAGCCGGCGGAGAATTTCATTCCCAAGTTCAATAACGCCTTCCGGAATACCCGTAGCGTCCTCATCATCGATGATGGCAAAAAGATCGTTGACGGCACGATCGTAGAACTCCTCGGCGGCAATGCTGTCCTTGGTAGTCCAATCAGAAAGATTGAACCTCGTTCCATTCTGATCCTCTGCTCGGTCGAGCAAGAACGCGCCATCCTCGAGAATCTTCATTAGGTACCATTCCATATTGGCCCGTCCCGACCAATCACGCATGGCAGACCAAGCATTGAGGATTGAGATTAAGACCGGCTCACTAGTAGACTTGGTCGAAATCAGGCGGGCAAAAGCATTGGCCCAGATGCCTGTTCTCCGTTTGTCTTCGGCGCTGTCCGGGCCGGCCGAGTTAGCAAAGCAGGTGTATATAAGAGCAGAAAGGGGATCGTGGCGCTGGAAGGAAAGGAGCCGCTCAACGGCATTGGGAGTTTGCCCCGATTGTCTACTGGGGCCGCTTGAATGCCCACGTCCACCGGCACGACCGTGATATGGTAAAACCGATTCTATTGGTTCCAACCCCTGATGAAAAGTAGTAAGAGCTTGAAGTTCCGTAGTGTTCAGGGCGCATAGTCGCGTAGCCAGGTAGTCCTGATTCGTCCGTATTTGGGTAAGAAAGTTTAGGAATGCTTCCCTGGCAGAAGCAGAAATATCATTGAGAAAGGGGGTCACAGAACTGCCAGGACCAATGCTCCCGGCTGCACTAGGCGGAGGTACCAGGGTTTCTGCGGATGCTAACCCTGACGACTGCAAAGACTCCATCTCGGGTTCCAAAAGAGCATAACGACGGGTGGCATCGCAGCTATTCCGAACATCATGGATGGCACCAAACAAATTAGCAAAAGCCCTCTTATCATCGTTTCGGAAGCTGTCCGCCAGGTTGCGCAGCGCAGTCTCTCCACAGCGAGTTAATCGCGCTGAGAGAGCGGTTGAGATTAGACTTCTTTGGAGGCGAATGCGAGTGTTGGCGCACTTGCGCTCCTGGTATTTGGACAGCCGAACCAGGTGGGCAAGCTCTTCGAGAGTGGTGCCTTCACTTTCGATGGTCAAATGAGGGTTAGTATACAGTGATACATCAGCCAAGAGAGGCCGCGGAAGAGGACCGGAGTCATCTTGGTCCTTCAAAATGGGTTGTAACGGGCTAGACGGAGCAGGCGGGCTAGAAGCTGGAGAGGGAGACGAAGGTGGCTTCGAAGGGGCAACGGCTTGGTCTATTACCGGCTTCTTAGGCGCACTCGCGCCGGTGCCCGGATTGGCGCTCGACTGTTGCTTTGAAGTCGCATCGCGAGACGCTTCGTCGCCACCAATCTTGCGAACCGACCCTGACGATTCTCGCCGGCGGTGCCCACTCGAGGGCTTGGTAGGACTTCGTGATCGAAATCGTCGCGGACGTGATACTTCCGGTCGAGTCTCGGGGGAAGGGGTCGGGGATCGCGAAGGGGGGTGTGTAGCAGTCGGGGATACAGCTATAGTTCAAGGCGACGAGTCAGCAATCTGTTATATAGAGCTCCCACTGCTGAACCCGGCACTCCTCTTGGTGCTTCTCTCCAACTCGACTCACGTGGAGAAGTATGTATGCAAACGGGCGATGATAGTGATCGCTGCATGGAAATCATAGTGGGCGCATATGAAGGTATTCGCAAGCGCGCCTATTTCACCCCAGCACGACCAGCAGCACCCCCCGAAAAAGAGAGCTGCAAGGTAGCCACGGTGTGTACGATTACTCGATCGTCGTCGGCTTCGTATAGATGCTTCTGGGAGTTGTCATCTAGACATGAAGCAAAAAAAAGGATAGTTTGACCTTGGTTCGAGTGAGAGTAGAAAGTCGCCAGCGATGGGCGAATAACTCAAGTGGGTAAAGCGTAGGTCAGGTCAGTTAAAGATTAGGAAAGGTATGGGGGGTAATGGTAAGGCGGTAGGGTAGAGGTTGGGCTTCAAGTAAGAGTATAATTAGATAACGATAGAGGAGGGAGCTTCGGCAGGGTCTATATCGATTATACTAGTCCCGTCGCGGTCGCGGTTCGGTTGATCCCAGATCAACAGGTAGCGGAAAATGAGTGTGAATTATTGGGCAGCGTGAACTCTGTACCAAGCAAGCATTCCTCGGTAGATGGTCAGATATATCAATAAATATATTTTTTTCCTTTTTCAGCTCATCCCAGCCACTTCACGACTTATTTTTCCTTCTCGTTCGTTCTCGTTTGATAATGCTGTTTGTATGTCTTCGCCTTCGTTGGCTCCGGTAACCCGGTATATAGTATATAATCGGTATAATCGGTATATAGATATGTGGATTGTCGGATAGGGCCTTTACTTTCCCACTGGACAGGGACGATAGGATAGGAGACAGATGAAGCTGAAAGGGGAGAGAGAGAGACAGGCAGAAAAAAAAAAGAAAATATGCAGACAACAAGCACGAGCAGCAGCAGTGCAGAAGAGACAGATGATGTGTTCTTGTCGACTCTTCTATTTTGGCCCTGTCGACACTTTGGGAACCTTGTCCAGCTGTCGAAGCACCAGTTACACAACAGCATTTAGTTGTCGCACTGTCGTTGGCCGACGTGGGGTAGAATTGAGACCGCCTAAGACCGCTTAGTACGGTCTCATACGGTCTTTCCTGGCCACATGTTTACTGTGTACCAGTAGGAAGTAGCGGGTTTCCTGGATAGAGGTGGTAAAGAAGGTGGTAGAGAAAGTGGCAGTGACGATGCCACAAGCTAATTCGTGCGGGTTTGTAAGGTACCTCCGCTATCGTGGCGTCGTAGCTACCTGGCTACATAATGTACATAACCTAATGCCTTCCATGTGGTGGTGACCTAGCGGTAACCTACCAGCCTACGTACAGTACCCCGGGACCCTTCTCCACACGGAGTCCACCCCTCAATGCTCTTTTTTGCTCTTTTCCCACCTTGGATGTTTCCCACCGCCAGCCCCCTTCTGCCTTCTTCTACCTCCTCGGGAGGGTTTGCCAAACACTGAATCAGCCAACCACCAACCAGAAATTCTAGTCGCTCATTTGGCGGGTGTACAACACACACAGAAGTCGACCATGATGACGATACAACAACACATGCGCACCCTGTCCAGGAGGCAAAAAGCCAAGCCTGTTACTGGATAAACCCGATAAGCCCTAACAACGGCGGGAATGGTCGTTTAGATATTACCATCATTCCCTTTTTCTTATCACACTTCCCCCTGGTCATACTGCACACAACAACACACACATTAGCAACACATACATACATACATGCCGCAGGGCTCGAAGTCGAGTCCTTTCGCCCCGCGGCTACACACCGAAAAGAAAGAAAAAAATAATGTCGAACACAGTATGACAATGGCATACTACCATGGGTGATGTCTTTGCCTCTTCCCTCTAAATCTGATACATACCTTTTTTTGATTGTCATTCTTCGGCTCTTCACATCTGACAGCAATGCGCAAACGGCGCAAATCGGCAACAAAAAAAGGGGGCCGTGACCAATGATCCAAACAGATCTCGACAAGCAAGCCGTCCAAGAAAATAACCGATCCCTCTTAGAGACAGGGACGGAGGGAGAAGAATCCCAAGAATGTTCCTCTTCTTTCCTCTTCTCGTTAGGTATCATCCAGAAAAGGTTTACTTCGCATGACGGGATGCAGGAATCCATCATCTCACTCAGCTAGCATCCATGGATGTATACAAACTTTCATGCCGCTCCGCTATTTGCCCAGTGACCCAGTAGCCCCAGTGGCAGAAAACGGCTCTCGGCTGGGCGCTGGGCGCTGGGCGATGGACGATGAGTTGGCCCTGCATATTGCATTGCTAAGCTTCTTCGCCTTCCATGCCTCTCACGCCTCTGAGGTTTCTCATCTTACCCAAATCGTCTCTTTTGCCCTGGCAGTCCAAGGCTGCATCGCCCGACGCGGCGGTCAACACTGCAGATCCGTGGTAGCCTTTTGGAATATTTCCCGCCGGGCGGCTCGCTAATAAAAAAAGGACCAAGGCTTACTAACCTATACTAACCTATAGTGGTTGACTGGAGCCCTTGGAGACGTGCATCTCGCCCAATCCCCATCGTCCACGCGAGAGCCATGCCGGTTCGACTCCTGCCAACGCATCCAATTGCCTCCTGCATGCCCACATATTCCATTTAACGCGTCCACGACGCCCGCTCTTCTTTTTTCTCTCTCTTCTGTTAATTCCTTTATCCTCAACCAATCGTCTATGTTCTGCTTTTTGAAAACATCAACTACGGTTGGCTAGTAATGCTAATAAGTCCGTGGCGGCCTATTCGTGCCCCTTTGCGCCATTGGACACAGCTGCAATGCATGATGACCAGCGGCTGATTAACTTGATATCGGGCAACCATAAACAGGGTTTCAGGCATAATCGTGTTTAGAGTTCCCAAATGTAGCCCAACCAAATCCCACCCACGATTCTTTCTAGCTTGGAAACATGCGATGCCTATCTATTCAGGTATCCGATTCCCTCTTTCAGCCTTGTACAGATCTCATTGATGCACGTCAGTCGCAACATCCCAGTCATAGTGGAGCCTCATGAGAACGGTGTTCGTCTCAACTTATCTCCTGTTATAGCAAGTCCTTATGTGGGTATACTAGATATACTACCTAGGTAAATACCAATTTCCAATAGCTACCTGAGCCACTATCCAAGCAGACTGGTCTCTATACCCCGGCTTCGTAACAGGTTTCCTCTATCCATGCGGTCATATTTGGGGTGGAGTATAACCGGCAGATTGCCCGTAGTATAACCTTTCCCGAGGTCAAACTTCGGATTCTTACAGACGACGTCAACTTAAAGCAGCATTACTGACTCATTGAAACCAGTCATCGCTGTACAATATAGCAAGTCCCTCCTACCGATCGGGACAGACGTGTTCAAGGGGCCACTGTGTAAATACCTAAGTAAATACCTAGGTATCTCGAATGAAGACCCGCCACTCCGGAAAGCTATAGAGTGGGACTATCTAACTGTACCTGCTTAAGGAAAACCTCGACACTCACTCTTCATGATCTAAACCCACAGTACCCCGATCTTCTAGATCCAAAGAGGTCCACCGTCTCCAGTTGTATGAGAACTATTGAGCAGAACCGGCCGAGTGCTTTCTGGATAATAGTTTACGCACACGCCCCGTTGCCGTATGGAGTTATAGGTATCGTCACGATGCATAACGAGATAGACCCATATCCCCAGCTAGAACTCCCAGGGACCTGAATTGGGAGCTCCCCAGCATGACGTGTTTATATGCCTACCCCATATAGCGGCCCCTGACAGCATAGAGTCGATTCATACGCATTCCGTTATTCGCCCGCTTTGGTACCAGAAAGTCAATCTGTCCTTTTGCAAGGTACGGTATCCGTTGGCTTGTACGAGTCAATTGGTGAAGCACCAAGCTTCTCTTCCGCCTAGAACATGTAGCTAGCCGCTGTCAGGCCGAGCCCGTGTCACGTTCTCAAATATTGAAGTATAATCGAGGCATTAAGAATGGGTTCAGACCAGTTATACATGCATTACACACATACATGTACGGTCTAGCTTGGTGCTATAGGATGTTGTCTATAGTAAAAGTACCTATTATACATGAGCAGAGCACGCATCGAGCATACAAATATATGGTTACAAATGTCGTATAGGTACCTACCCAGGTATCTACATAAATCAACGATGATAGTCTTTTAGATTATAACAGCAGAATGCCACCAGTAACGAGATGCGAACCATATTACTGTAGATAACTTGTGACATGTTCAAATCAACTCTCGTGGACAATATCCCTTGCCTGTTACAACGTGTATTAGTGGGCCATCTGGAGTAGGTAGTCCTCACCTTGTATCCAGTCGGTGACTAGGTCCAGCTGCTCCCCGCGAACCACCGAGAACAAAATGGAGACTTTCTAGGCGCCAAGCCGGAGTAGACGAGGACTCTGGTGAGTTCGGGAATAAGACATCGATTCCGAATTGTCTTCATATGGATTACGTGTCAGGGAACCAGGAGAGGAAGCCACCCGAGGTAAATAATCGGTCTACAAATCCGGTCATCTAAAGCCCCTTGCGCAACAGACTTACAATTGGTATATCTATTGGAGCCACATCATTACATTTTCAAAGACTATTGCTTAGTATATGACCTATATAGGCGACCAAGGCTTATGGCTTCGTGTTCAATGCAAACATTATCGTAGCCCAGTACCACGGAGACTAGCTTTATTAAACCGACTCCCTTATTGAAGAGTAACAAAGAGAATTTAGGGTGTGGTACAAAATGAAAATACACAGTCATATAGTCAAATGTCTACCGAGAAGCCTCACAGCCGAGTACACGTTCCAGGTAAGTAGTAGTTTTGGGAGCAGTTGACATACACAACTTTAATAACAAGAACAACATGTCCAACTTCCGTTCCATATTATCCCCTTGTCTCAACACTTACAACATAAAAGGGTGTGGACTGTGACCGACGATCTTCATATAGTCCGTGATATATGCAAAGGTTGTCGCTGCAAGTCAAAAACCGAAGGTGCATCACATTGGGCTTGGTGTTGATATGACGAGGCTTAGACTTCGCTTAAAGTTGTCCATTCTAGCTGTGCCTACCTGATGTCTTAGTATTCGATATTTGTTAAACTGGAATATTCACTGGATGTAAGTATTCTCTGTGCTCGTGATTAAGCCTATCCAAAGGGGATATAGCTCAGCAAGAGGTGATATTTATCCAAGACATGATTCTTTTTACTTATACTTGAAACTGTATAATGGTGATATCTTATAATCATGATATAATTTAGTAAAAATTGTTTCATTTTGTATATGTAACGTTTCCATCTCCAAGGGTATGTCTTGCGTGTCTTATTGTAGATGAACTTGTGGCAATCCATTAAACCGCCATGGCAATATCCTCATAATGTGATTTTGATTATAATTTCTCATATAATAGACTGTCATTCGAGGGCGCTGATTACTTGAGTCTATCTTTGTAACTTATGGACTCCGTTAAATAAAGAGTTAACAGCTAACACCGGCGTATTTGATGGCTAGCTCCTAGTGAAATCACGCCGCTTTGTTCCTAGCTTAGGTTAAAATAAGATGAGAACTAGATGAGAACTAGCTAGTGACTACATATGTAGTCTATAGAGCTCTGTGTTCATTTTCAAGAGAAACGTTTCTAATATTGATGACCCGATTCCTACGGGACCCGATCTTACAGTGCTGTAAGATTCGGAGCACACCGGCCAGTTACCCTACGATACGCAGTGACTTAGATGAGTCTACCACCAATATCTTTTGTATTATCCCACGTACCAGAACGTTAGGGTGACGATTCCATGTCAAGCTCTATCTGCGCTAGTATCTATTTATTCTTACCCGTTGGGATGCAGAACAACACAACCTTCTTATCATCGCCCTCATCGTACCCCTTGTCTACACGATAGTACCCCTTTCGCTCTAACTGGATGATATCATCCTTCTTAAGCTTGGCCACGCCCTCGTCGCAGAATGCCTCCTCCATGGTGGCAGTCTTAGGGTTCAGGTATTTCTCGAGGTCATCGTCCTCCTCAAGCTTGTCCTTGGTAATTAGGTAGTCAAAGTCCCAAAGCTCTGCGTCAACGAGTTTCTGACCCTGCGTTGAGAGCCAGGTGACTTTCTTGTCAGTAGACCGGACGTCTCCCTTCAGGTTTAGCTCGCAAGTTATGCTGGTGATTGGATCCCCGCTGGCGATGGCCTTTACGACTGCATTACCCCATTGCATTAATGTGATCTCCTCGCCGTCCTTGAATGACTTGGCATCCTCTTGATCCAATATTAATTCTTTGCTGAAGGCTACCTTCTTCGTTCCCACCTTGGGGTTCTTGGGATGCAGGGGCTTGTCCTCGGTACGTGGCTCCGCAGGCGCCTCATCTCCCGTGATAGACACCTTTACGTGGTCTTTCTTGAGAATGGCAGTGTGTCGTGGCGCAATTGGGTCAATAACCTTCTTGTTTGTGGCCCAGAAGCTAGCCCAGTCCATTGATACGACGTTTCTAGAGGGACCCTGTCTCAAGATAAAGTCACGAAGCGCAGGAATGGTCATGCCTCGTCTTCGAATACCTCGAATTGTAGGCATTCGTGGATCATCCCAGCCCCAGACTCGGCCAGTATCCACCAGTTTCGCCAGCTTTCTCTTGGATAGGAATGTCCGGATGAAGTTCATACGGGCAAAGTCCCACATGTACACTTGGCGCAGCTTCAGCGTGTCAAGGAACCATTGGAATTGGGGGTTTCGATCCGTGTATTCGGTTGATCTCAATGCATGCGTGACACCTTCCAAGCTGTCGACAACGGGACATGCAAGATCGTAGGTAGGGTACATCTTCCACTTGGTACCCGTGCGATGATGAGGGTCATTGGGGTTACACCTGTAGATAACGGGGTCACGCATGGCCTTGTTCGGGTTGTCGACGGAGATCTTGGCGCGGATACAGTTCTTCAGACCCTCCTCCGTACCATTCTTCATCTCATCGAAAATTCGCAGATTCTCCTCGACTGTGCGGTCCCGTCTCTTGGACGCAATGCCCTTTCCTCGTTCCTCGCGCATCGTATCTACGTCCGTATCATCAGCATAGGCGTGGCCACCCTTGATCAGGGTGAGACAAGTGTCGTAGAGGTGGTCGAAGTAATCGGAGGTGTAGGTGACGACATCGGGCTTAATCCCCATAAGAGCAAGGTCCTCAATGATCGCATCCTGGTATTCTTCCTTCTCCTTACTTGGGTTAGTATCGTCGAGTCGCAGGCGGAGGGTGCCGTTGTAAGCTTCGTGGCCAAAGTAATCACTGAGTAGGGCGGCCTTGGCGTGCCCGATGTGAAGGTAACCCCTATTCTTGAATTAGAACGCGCCAACGACTATGTCTGCTGTAATGAGGGTCTTACGATGGCTCGGGTAGGAATCGAGTGACGACTCCCTTGTCAGTGTCCTGCAGAGCTAGGTTGTAACTGGCTCCAGCCCGACTAGCTTCCTGGATCTTGGTCTTCCGCGCCTCGTCGGCAGCCTTGACTTCGGCTTGGATCTCTGGGTGGACTTGCTCGATATAGGTGAACCATCGGTGGAGGTTTGCATAAGAACCCTTGCGGACGAAGGACACAGCAACACGGTTGCTCTTGATAGCAAGCCAGATCTTGGTGTCAATGTCGCTCAAGGCATAACCAGTGAGATAAGTTCTCAGGGTCAAGTGCTTCTCGAGTCGGTTGAGGTGGGGTTCGATGGACTTGAAGTCACCTCCTAGGGAGTTGGATATGGCGACAAGCTCGTCTGCCTTCATCTTGGCGATTTTGTGTAGTCCTTGAAGCTAGTAGAATAACCTGGGTGAATTGAATATCAGGTTAAGATGGTTGCGTGCCAACAAGTCGAGATCGGAAACTCTGAGTCAACAAGCAGGCGACTGTTTTTTCTGTTACATTGAAAAGTTATTGGAGGGGCAGAGGGGTTACTACTGATTAGATAAACAAGATAGATGTAGATAAGCAGATAAGATAGTGACATTGTGGCTCGTGTGGCGCCTCCATTATCCAAGGCTGAAAACTGGGACCCTGACCCATATTCCCAAATTTGTTTCTGGGGTTCGATTTTGGAAGCTTCGTTATAGAATACGGTCCAACGACAATCGGGCAGCCGTAACAGTTCATAATGGCTTCGGCGAATCAATGTATTGCTTCGCTGGCGAGGCTGAGCCTTTCGGCTACTATAAGGCCCTTCAATACGACAATTCCCAGGTTCTTGGCTCCGTCGATAGTCCAGACACGATGCAAGAGCGCCGGTTCCATGGCTATGCGGGCGCGCGAACGAGAGAAGGAAAAGCTCAAGAAGAAGAGGAAACAACAGCGTTTCAAGGAGTACAAATATGCGACTCCGAGTAAGGAGGAGCAGTTCTCGCTGTGCGATGCCATGCGGTGAGCAGACTATATCTCACGGCGACTCTCCTGTTCACTTGAACTAATGGGAGAACTATAGATATCTACGGGCCGCTGAAGTTGGCCGCCCTCCCTCTTCTGTTACCTACGAACTCGCGTTGAAAATCAGAACACCCAAGAACAGCCCGGTACTTCGGAGTCGGATACGTTTGCCGTATCCCATCAAGAATGACACGCGCATTGCTGTTATCTGCAAAGAGGGCAGCGGCGCCATGCACGATGCCCGTACTAGTGGTGCTGTTGCTTTTGGAGAAGAATCTCTATTCGAGCTCATCAGAGCGAATCCGAATAAGCTCCCATTTAACCGTCTTATCTGCCATGTCGATTCCGAACCGGCACTCAAGAAAGCAAACCTTGGTCGAATATTAGGTCCTAAGGGCCTGATGCCCAGTATAAAGACGAACACTATCACCAAGAGTGTGAAAACTCTGATGCATGAGATGGTTGGCGCCGAGAACTACAGAGAAAGAATTGGCGCAATCCGTATGCCCATTGGGAATATCCAGTTTACTCCCAAGATGTTGGCAGAGAACGTCAAGACACTTGTGACGGCAGTGAAGGAGAACATCGCAAACATGGAGGATAAAGTCAAGAAGGATTTGATTGAAGTTGTGCTAACTTCCACGAACGGGCCGGGTTTCAGTTTGAATGGAGGTTTCAATCCTTCTGATGAGAAGATCCAGCCCGCTCACCTGAGCACGGCCATGTAAATAGGTATATATACCTTATAATGGAAGGGAAACAGCGTACAATGTACAATATCTTTTTGTATAAATCAAATGCTCGGGTATCTTGCTGGTACGCCCTCAGAAGGATGAATATCATGATTATATCCAATTACGGTCAATTGCTTTTCAACGTCTTGACTGCTTCTGCTTGGGCGTCTAGAAGGGCATATATGCCCATTAGCTTCAGAAGTTTCGCTTGCCCTCTCGTCTTTGCCTGCTTGGCTTCCTTCAATGCCGCACCAAGGTCTAGGAGGATAGTGTTTCGACACCTGATCAGCCTTTCCTCCGTTTTCCGTACAAAAGGCGTCTCTCTTCCAATGTCGTTAGCCAGATCGTCAATTGTGACGTAGTCCTGGGCTAATTGCGCCAATTTTGCCGAACTACTTCCTACGGCGCCCTCTAGCTCGTCTTCGTCTTGCTCTTCGTCACTGTCGTCGCTATCAGGGCCTATACTTCCTATCGCTAACCGGCCTTCGAGCGCGGATATCCTTTCATCGAGCTCCAACATCTTTCTCCCAGTCTCTATGTCGCCCCTCACATCAAGCAGATCCCGGTTTAATCCAGCAACCTCCGACCCCCTGTCTCTTACCCGTCCTTTGATCTCCTCTACGGCTCGTCGAAACCCTAGCAGCGCCACCCGGACATCCTCGACCTTCTCTTCGCCGCCTTTCAGTTCGTCTCCTAGACTCAAGAAGCTTGTATAATTTGAGTTGACTAGTTCTAGCAGTTCGGTGCTGATAGCGGTGCTGCGCTCTCTGAGGTCGGACCGTAGGTCTTCCAGGGTTTGATGGCGATTAGCTAGGGAGGATAGGTATTCGGCTGGGTCGAAGTCCGGGGCGAGGAAGTCGGAACGCGGGAGCGCTGTGGGAAATGGGAGAGGGGCATCATCTTCAGCGTCTGAAGAGGAGGATGATGAGACTAGGGTGAAGCTGCGGGAACTCACTGGCCTAGTCGGTGATAATGTTGGTGCTGAGAGGTGGGCCATTATATGTGGAGTCGCAACTGGTAGGGACGATAGGAAGGATAATCGGAGAAAAGAGGTTATGTAGACAATGGACGTCGAGATTAGCTAGGTCTTGTGCATCTGGATGTGGGAAGTGTATAAAGTATTTTCCCGCAGTCGGGGGTGACGATCTGTTGTTGTGCTGATGGTCACAGAAAAAGAAAAGGACCAATTTTTTCTGCTACTGCTAGGTATATCTAGATGTGGACAAGCGTGATTTTTAATTGTCAACTTGCTTGGAAGCTTCGATGTTGTGTAGATGATATCTCAAGTCGCGACTGACTTCAATGTTCTACTAATGTGAGCATGTACCTATCAGCCTACATAGTACGTACGGTACGTGCGACAGTTTGAGCTCAGGGTTTGTGCACATGGATGCATCTTTGAATTGAATGTGGGGATCTTTGACGCAAGGACCATGTTACACACGAGCCTTCACCTTCGCCTTGCATTGCTGACGTAATTAGATGGGGTCTTTCCTCACCGTAACCGTTTTAAGATCATTTTCGGTACTGTGTAGGTTTATCCTCCGGTACCGGGATGGTGGGGCTTAAGCTAGGGCAAATTTCCTCCGGCCACACCCGAGCAATGATTCTTTCTCTCCAATTTTCTACCGTACATTAACCAAAAGAGAGACTGAGAGGTAACAAGGGGACCAAGGCCAACCAAACAAAAACATCCCTTCCCAAGACTCCCACTGCGAACGAGTTCGGAATCCGACAGGTCCGAGATGCAGAAGTGGATCGATGCCTCTAATTTTTTTTTTCCTGTCAAGCCTTATCCTATCTGGGGATCCATGCGACATTCTCGGTTCGTCTTGGACCAGTGGACTAGGTTACAGGGACCTGGCATAATCTTATCAATCTGATCAGTGATCTCGAACCATCTCCCTTCCACCTCTTTACCACTTCTCAATTGTACGTGTTGAGAAGTCTGCATGACCCCCCCAAATTCTTCAACCCCCACCACCATCCTGGGACAAAGGGAGGATGAGCTTGGAGGAGGCAATCGTCTATACCACATCAATACTACATCAGCAAATTGATTGACGACGCCAGTCTACTGAATGATCGACTCATATGCCTCTTTCGTTCACTACACACCCATATACACACCCATATCTAGGTACTCATTGGACTTGGAATCAAAGCCCTAATTCGGACCCTGAAATTCACCTCGGCCCGTTCCCACTCTCGTTGATTTCTACGTTTCCTGCCCACCTGCAAGTTTGCTTGCTTTATTGGGGCCAAGGGTCCTAGTCAACATTCCCTTCTAACTCATTTTCCTCTCTTTCTTTGAATTGAAGAGGAGAAACGTACGACTAGAGCAAAAGAAACTACCTAACCTACTTGGACCCTATCACACGATTCAATTCAAGTCGCAATACAGCGGAGTCGAGCCCGCGGAAAACCACAGCCACATAGCTTACGCTGATGTCCGAGCTGCATTGCATCGGCCAACAGAAAACAGCGAATAGGATTGACTAAATGGTTCTCCCGCCTCTCTACTCCAGAATCGGATCAATATGGCGACCCCTACCACTATTTCTCCTGCTAATATGAGCGGCCATTCAAGACCGCAGCCAACCAAACTTGCTATTGCCCCTATGTCATCTGCATCTCCCCCCGCCTCAGGTGCTGCTTCGCCAGTCTCAAGCGTGTCAACACCATCATCCAATCTCGGCCGATTTGCTCTCCAACCTGCCCCCATGGCGATGGCAGCAAAAGGCTCAATTACCAGTAAGGAATGGGTCATTCCTCCGCGGCCCAAGCCCGGTCGGAAGCCGGCCACAGACACACCACCAACTAAGCGTAAGGCTCAGAACCGGGCAGCTCAGCGCGCATTTCGCGAGCGGAGGGCTGCTCGCGTCGGCGAATTAGAGGAACAGTTGGAGGAGCAGAAGGAGGAGTATGAGCGGGCACAGCAACAGTTGCAGGATCAAGTGCAAGGTTTGGATGCAGAGGTACAGACACTACGCAACAGATGCGTGGTCCTCGAGGACTTGCTGGAGAAGGAACGTACAGAACGCACAAGAGTAACCAACGAGCTCGACGATCTAAGACGACGATGGAGAGGGGAAGGGTCGAGCATATCTTCGAGAAACGGAAGTTTTACAGCCCATCACGGACGGGCACCCAACTCGCTAAGCATTTCATCTCAGCACCAAACACCACGAGGAAGCATTACGAGCAATGCACCGGATCATCGTAATTCGGCTACGACCTTTTCAATATCACAAATAATCTCCCCTCCCGATTCATCAAGTTCGTCGGGTGCTCCTCGAGGGTCCTCAACAGACCCATCGGGCTGTGGCAATTGTGACTCTAGCAGCTCGTGTGCCTGTGTCGATGAAGTCCTTGCTAGTACGCCAGCCGGGTGTGGCAGATGTTCCATCGGCACCAAGTGCGAATGCCTCGAAGCGGTGCTCAAGGGACCAGTTCCTACTTCGGAATCCGAGCTCAAGCGAAAGCCGTCCTCGATATCTTCCTTAGCGCCGGAAGAGAAGAGACAAAGGATACCCGAACCCTATCCCCATGAAGTTGACTTCACCGCCATGTTTTCTAAGAAGAAGGATTTGCCTACCGAGCCAACTCTATACCAGCCTGTTGCCCAACCGGCCGTGGTCCCACGGGATCCCTGCGGTTTCTGCGAAGTTGGCACCTACTGCATGTGTGCTGAGACTGCCGCAGCTCAAACTCTTGCTCCGGCATCCCAACAAGTTCAGACCCCTCCCCCTTCAGAGAATGATGTCGGCCCCGCCCCAATAGAAGTAATGCCTACTGGGGCTATCAAGCTGCCAAGTATCAACTCGTTGAATCGTACTCCGATCCCTACAGCCCGTCCTTCTGGTGGCTGTGGACCCAAAGGACCCGGATCTTGTGCTCAGTGCCTTAGAGATCCGAAGTCGGGACTCTTCTGTCGCAGCCTTGCCGCAAACTTTGCCCGCAACGCAGGCAAGCCCAGCGGTGGATGTTGTGGTGGATCTAACGGCTCTGGATGTTGCAAATCCGCACAAGGACAAGCGACACCCACTGAACCGTCGCCTAGTGTCAGCTTATCATGTGCAGACGCCTACAAGACGCTTTCAAGTCATCGCAACTTCGAGAAAGCAGCCGATGAGATAGGTACTTGGTTGCCAAGACTTAGAGCAGCTCCCCCGCAGGCAAACACGTCAGCCAGACTGCCCATCGAGGTCGAGGCGGCCAGTATTATGGGTGTATTAAGGGAGTTTGACGTTCGATTCGGAAGAGATGCATGAGCTATCTCAGTACATGCAACTAAGTTTTGGGAGGTCTGGTTACGCCCTGAGCGTATAACGCAAGTATATAACGACGGTACGGTGTGAACGGGTCATTGCATCCGTGGTGTTTGAGGGCGGGGGAAGGTTTGGCTGTCTTCCCGTTTTGGCCGCATACCAATAATGGTCATTGCATCGTTGGTCATTTACCATCATGAACCCAGTTATAGTCGATAGAGGCTACGGGCTGATTTCTTTGCGAAGATTTTACCGGTTTAGGGAAGCCTCAGAAGATGTTTCTGAGGGGCTTATCATTCGTATGTATTCAAAAGCAAGGTACCAATGAACTCGGAAGAATCCGAATGCACCACCCATCTTGTGTGATTTGGTTCTCGTGGTGATGACTTGAATATGCCCATGAGCTTAATGTGTCTCATTATTTGTCTCTCTCTATGTCCATGTCCTCGAACATCATTGAACAGGCGTTTGCCACGGTGGTATATACCTAGGTATGCTCTCGACCATCATCGATACTAAACCACAGAACCATTTACGTCGTTTAATATATCTTCGTAGACTCTCAAGGGGACCTTGTCCATAGGTATAGTGCCTAACGCAGCCATCATACCCGGCCAAAGTATCAACAACTTATTACCCTCAATTGTAGCCAGAGAATGATTGGTTTTATTAAAATAAATAAATGCAAAACGCTGAGTGATAAAGGAAAGTCCTATGCCCATTTTCCAATAGTCCCAGGAAAAGATGTTCCCCTTGCTTCCCAGATATGCAATGCAATGAATGATTAAAAAAACAGTAATGTGACTCCAATGCAATGTCTACCTCTTACACCATGAAGAAGTTCTCTATACACCAACCGACACCTTCCGCCTGTCCGAGGTCGGCTCATCCACAACCCCCATCATCCCAAACAGTAAGGTGGTGATCACCGGCCCTTACTACATGTAGTCAGGCACATAGTCTACCGGCATAAGGTATAAGCAGTAGCTTACACAGCTAGGTACGTAGGTAGTCAGCTGCTCGATTAGTTCGAGCTTGAGCAGGCAGTGCCGTTGGTCGATTGCATCTGCGCCGGTGCCGCAGCGCCGTTGTTGACGAAGCCGCAGCCCGTCTTTCCAGCATCAAACGCCACGGCGGGGCCAGAGCAGACGCCGATGGTGGTCCCCGAGAGGCCCGCGCAGCAGGTCGACTGGCAGTCGGCTGAGTTTAGGCACTGGCCGCCGATGAACTGGATGTTCTTGCCGTTGCCGATGTTCTTGTCCCCAGTTATGTCGGGCAGGTTGGCAGGGATGGCGAAGACCGGGAGGGCAACTATGGGATATGTTAGTGGGCGGTAGGAGAACAAGAAGCACTCGGGACTTACTGGCGAGAGTAGCGAGGATGGTGAATCGAACCATTTTGTCTGAGTTGGATTTAGATTGGTAGAGAAGTAGTAGATGGTAGATTGGAAGATCTGTTTGGTGAAGATGGGATGAATACAGCTGATTTATCTAGCAGAAGACTGGGTTGTGATCGCACTGACTGGAGATCATGAAGCGGATCATGGAGAAGCTTAAATATTAAAACAGAGATGCTATCTGGTATACTCTGCTTCATCCATTCTCGAATGTTTCCAAGATGACCGAGCCCCTGACGTCGGATTTGAGCACGGCCGTGAGGCTGAGTGCGGGTGTTCCTGTTACGCCTTCGGCCTCAAGCTACGGACCCCCCCTTGTTTTGATACGTCGCACATTGCAACTGGCCGGAGTAGTGATATCTTGGGAGGATCGAATATAACCTTAGCCTGTGATCATTTGCATATTCGTCCCTTACCATATTGAACATGTCTTGCAATATATTTGACTACAATTTTAGCAGTAGAATCTTTGGAGATATCCCTTAGATAACATAAGAATAGCTGCAGTGAGGCTCAGGCTGCATTGGCTTAGCGCCCAACAGAGTACGGTAGGGAGAGTTATGAATAGTAACGCTTGTGTAACTGCGTCTCCCTTCTGCTAGACGGCCACGACGGAGACTCGACGGTAGTGTATTTCCTTTCTGACGTGGTTGATACTCGAGCCCTCGACATATCGCGCACATCTTAATCTGCGGAACTCCACAAAGACCGGGGAAGATGATCTAGGATGGTTGGAGTAAAACAGATCCGATTATTGCGAAGGACTAATAGCAGACAACTAGATCCGAGATCCCATCTCGCGCCCGTATTGAAGCTATTGCGAAAGATAGCAACGCCAAGCTTACCCTACAACTTGTTGGAATAATATAAAACGATCCTCAGTTTCTTCTCCTCTGGAGGAATTCGGTCGCGCTAGTTTCCGAGACGATTTCTCACATATGAAATCCGATGTACAGACCTTCAGCTCAGCCAACATCGGATGAAAAAAAAAAAAAAAAAAGGGCAGCTCGATTCAATCCTCCTGTTCGTCCGAATAGCGCGTGGCGAAACGTTTGGCATTGAAGTTTCGAGTATGATAGAAAAATCAATGCAAACGATGATCGGATTATCGCCGAGATCTACGGGGTATCGTATATTTGCCGATCATATTGGCGATTGTATTACGTACAGCAAAGAAATAAAGATTCGCATTATGTGAAGAGGCAAATAGGAAGGAGATAATTGAAGTAGCACCACGTCGGAAACTTTGCTCGTCTGGGAATTGTGTCATTTGGGGGCATCGTGGGGAAGGTCCTGAAACCACTACGTTTTTGGGGAATGGTGGCTAGGGATATTAGGTAGCCAATCACGTCTGTCTACCTCTCTAGCAACCCCCCCTTTTCAAGTCTCCGTCAATGACTTACTAACTACATACACATACATACATCTCGTAGTATTTAGGATACTTACCTACCACTTGAACTAATAAAGTGAAATGAGAAGTTACTATCATCTTCAGAATACGAAACACTGGTACGCACTCATAAAATCTCAAAGCAATCTTGAAATCCTAGGCAACTTCACATTTGATGCGGGTGGATAAGACGTCACACCATCTTCTTACTCCAGGTATTAGTACAGAGAGGTTAGTGCACTACCTGATCAACTTACACCGACGGACCTTTTGCTTTACGAGCCACACCAACACATTACGTTTTAAGACTAGAAAATCATGCTTCTATTCATATTATGTCCAACAACTCTAGATGGTGACTGGGCAGTTAATCACGCGGGTGTAGATGATTGGGATATGCCAGAGACATTTATATCTACTCTCGGACTACTTACCTGATACCGAATACCAGGCTCCTTTCCTATCCACGATGATAATTAGTGGTAGTAGTCGCTTGCTACATAAAATCAGTTGGTCCGGTACAACATTGGAGGTATTAGTTTACCTATAAACCGTAACATCATAAAAGTCCCATAATGGTAGAAAATAGAATATCGAGGTATGACTAGACAAAGCAACTCACAACCCATCGTTAGATCTTAAAGGAATAAGAAAGAAAATGCTATCTGCGTTTTTGTTGAAGCTCTGAAAGAACACACCTAGATACTACCTTCGATTAAAAATCTTCTTGTCTTTCAACGTCCCCCTATCAGGCTCAGCGAAGAGACCAACATATATCATCCATCCCCCGCCTCCTGTATAATTACCTCACTTGAAGCCTCGCCTCCACATCTTACGCGGTAGCGCGTACCAATCATAATGCCGACTTTCGTCACGCGAGAATCGTACACTTGCTCGCATACCATAGAGCTGCGTCTTCAAACTTTTGGTACCGACGACAGATTTATTATCGAGACGGTTCCTATCCCTTCAAAATGCTTGGCGTGCCTTTGTGAGTCGCTATTGGATCATTCATTTGCTTTCCACCGCAAAGGTGGTCGGCTTAGGATAGATCGCATATCCCCACCGCATGCGAGAGAGCTCACCAAGCATCTGCATGCCTTGTTGGTGTGGAAGAAGCGGTGTACAGCGGAGGGTGTTTGTGGCGTAGACTACGGGCTAGAATTGAAAACAATTCAAGAGTTGGAGAAGCTGACCTGCAGTGTTGTGGCACCAGCAGACCTAGGTGAGTTCCGTGAGGCGTTTCTCGCCCTGTCCCCTAGTAGCAAGCACATTGCGAAGGTAGATGCTATCTAAAACCCTTAAAGGATACCTAGGAGGTATGTAGCAATGCAGGTAATTTCGTCGGGGAGAAAAATTAGGTACTCCTATAGACACTTAGAATAGAATAGAAGAGAAGTCAAATAACAAACTTGAATTTCGTCTCCATTAATGTTATAATAGGCCATGATTGGTATGTGTCTATCAAGCATTCCCAAGTTTCTATATGTGATCATTTAACCCTCACTCCGTGTTGTAGAACCTTATATATCTCATTCGCCTGATGAGGACTATCTTCTGTCCATTGGGGTAACATCATACCAAGAAAACCCAAGTAAATATTCGTTATAGCCAACTCAGCTTAGTTTTCAAGCCGGCCATTCAATATCACGTAGAGAATTTAGAATTACGTGCTGCTTAACAGCATTGAGGCCTCATCTCATTGGATGTGGCCCAATCAACCAAGCACACGTGTTTTGACCCGTTAACGCTGATGGTGTATATTAAATAAAATGCAAGTACCGAAAGGCCCTTCAAGCCTCGCCGTGATAGAGCATATGTTTGCACATGTCCAATCGTCCACATGCTTCTTTCAGCAATTCAGAAGGTGACTCGGATGCCAGTGCACCTATAGCGTCGAGGAGGTTTGGTAGTCCATCTTGGAGATTTGCCGCCTCGAGCTCAGATAGCTTTGTAACCTTGGAAAGGTAATCAAAAATCCCCGTTGTACTGCGCTGCAATTGTTGTGGAAAGGGCCGGAGGGTGTTGGATGGATCTCTTGACTGAGTGCGCGCTCGTACAAAAGACCATAAGCTCAAAGTCGCATAATACATGATCCACGGTCGATGCGGGTCAGGGTCGCGCCGACAAGAATACTGTATCCCATACATAGCGACAACGTTATTCGTATATCCATTGCTCTTTTTCTGGCGAGGATCAACAAGTATTCGATGGAGAAGTTTGAAGGCGTGGAGGATTGCACGACGCGTTGCAAGTTGAGTCGACCAAGTTGACATTCGGCTCACCACGTTAGAATAATCTCGCGTAGAAACTTTACGTCCTAGCAACCGTTTTGCTCCCGCATAGACTTGGCAATCGATAATGTCAACGTATAAGCTAAGATGTGCAAGGTGGTACAGGAGAGATGCACTTTGGATGAGACCATTCGAATGAGATTGCGTCCCAGAGCCGTCTGACTCTGGGTCATTCGAGCCAATAGCCCCGTCAAAGCTAGTCTTCCAATCATCGAATGCTTTTAGTAGCATATTGCACCACTTATCCCGCGTGTCAGACGAACTGGATCCCAACTCTAGCCACTTGAGATGCGTATCACGATGTCTAAGGTGCCAACCGACGCTTAGAAGTCCACACATGATGATCATTCGGCCAAAAGCATGTGTCTGTACTTCCTTCCCGTGTATGGCACGTTTTAAACCATCGAGAAACGAGATAGGTTTGACGCCGTATAATCTAAAATTCGAATCGTGGAGACGGACAGTTTCAGGGCTCGATGCAGACCACAGTGACTCGTCACAAGGTAAGGGCAAGCGAATTTCGTGAGGGACCATGTCGGCGGCATGCCCAAACATTGCGGCATGGATGATGTCCATCATGAATGCAGCAAAGACGACTCTGTGCATGGATTCCGTCCTAGCCCATTTCACCCACCATGTCCTCGCATCTGACGTCGCTGGATGCTCTGTCCCGTTCTGTTCGTCCGATGGTGATTCGGACCCGGCCCCTCCAATTAGGGGGCTACCTCGTCTAAGCAAAGTCAAGGTTACGGAGTGATAAACATGCGCCCTCTCGTGTAGATTCCTAGATGAATACATCTTCTCGTAAAACTCTAGCAAAAGCAAGGCTTGAGCAACCCAGAGTTCCACTGGGGGAGAGGCTTCATCTGCAGTCAAAATCTCGAAACGAACATTTGATATGATGAGATCGGCAAACGCCTTGTACTCTAGCAGTTCTCGCGTCGTTTCCCGGCTGTAGATCTGAGCAGCGCCTAAGGCAATCATGACCATGAGAAGATAGATAGAACATTGCGCAGAAGAGAAGGTCGGCTGGTGGACGATGGGCAACCTCGGCGACACAAAATCCCAGTAATGTCGCATGCAGTCTCGGAGGAATTCCAAGCTCAGGGCCGGCATATCGTCGCCGGTATCGTGCATGAGATTAGCTAAATTTGAATTAAACCTGTTTTGTTTCTGATAGAACAACTGCACGTATCGTAAAACCTCTAATCGGCGGTTATCAGAAATAAGCTCGTCGGGCATATCGGGGTGGCGTGGGGGCGTAAGATCGAGTTGGGACCGACTGGCAAGCGACTCGTGGTCATAATGAATGTTATTATTGAATGGGGACTCGAGGCCGCCTTCGAGGAAAGGCACATTGGCGAAGCTGAAATCTCTATACGACTGCTGTGTGTCAAACAGCCAAGCACCAAAGTTCTCACGGATCTCCAACTCGTTGGCATCAGCCGGCACTGGGACATTGTGGTATGACACAAAGGTAGAGTGGTCATGCATGGGCGGCTGTTCACGATTATAGAAGTTAGGCTTCTGGCGTATCATGTTAACACCATCCATTGAAGAAGTCCAAGGTACGCTATGGGCAAGCGGACTTGGCTGCGTAGGGGCCATGGGAGGTGGCAGCGGTGGAGGCTGAGGCTGAATTGGAGAGTCAGAGGTCAAGAGAACGGCAGCATTTCGAGGAGCACTCGCAGGCTGCTGAGGAAAGGTTGCTGGGCGGGGCGGTCCTGCAGCATTTGCAATGATACTAGGCGAAGGCATCACAGACATATCTTGGACTGTCTCTTTGGTAGGGATACTGAAGCTGCTCGTCCGGTTCCTCGGAATGTACGAGGCCGAATGGCGCTTCTTGTGACGTGCTAACAGGTCCGGTCTCACAAAGGTCTGAGTACAGTCCGGGACATCACAGGTATAAATGGTCTTTGGATCATCTTGGATCTTAGTTAGCATCGGTAATATCATATCATCGACACAGACCCACATAGGGAGTAGTAGTGATCTGCATTCTTAAGGTGTTAAGGGTCTCATTGTGTCGGGGTGTTGGCCTTACGATTCAATTGATGCCTCTGAAGATGTTCGGCCCTTGAATAAATCTTGTCGCAGCCGGGCCAGTCGCACGAAAACCTCCGCGGCGCGCCTTTCCGGCTTGCGCGTTTGTAGGTACCGGGAGAGGCAGCACCACCATTCCCGCCTCCTGGTGATTGTTGCTGGGAAGCCATTTAACCGCGACATCGCTCGTCCATATCAATTAGAAACGTATGACCTGCATATGCGCTGAGCCGTGAGCCGTGTCCCCGCGGGTTCAAAAGGGGGAAGGAAAAGTAGACTAAGAACCCCGTGAGCGGAGTCGATGGGGGTCCAGGCTGGTTTTCAACAGGAACAGAATTGCGCGAGAATTTCCCCAGCGCCCGGGACGGCTGAAGATGAGAGAAGCATGGGAATAATTCGCCAAGAATCCAACGCGGGGGTTTCCTTCCCCTGCGGAGTTTAGCGTGGGGGTTTTTGCACTTGGAGATTCTGCTAATTATCCGGGGTAAGTCGCCACCTCACTTTGTACCTCCAATAAGACGTGGGGCCGCTTCCCGTCGAGAACTATGTACCTCGTAACGTGTAACCTCTGACAGGAACTTCAAGTCGTAAAAACTCTTTGTTTCAGCCCTACATAGGTACATATGTACGGTATATTGGAAACTAAGAAGTCATACACCCGAACTCGATATAGATAAAGGACTCGTACTCTCAGTTTATTTTAGCTGCCTTACATTATCTTTCAAAATCACGCAACATTACCTATATTACTGTTAACAACGTTTCAACCCAACTCTTAATCCTATCCTATACCTGCCCAGGTATGAAATGCCCAAATGCGATGAGTCCTATCCCTTGAGGTCAAGGAAAGTAGGCATAACTCAATGTGTTGATTTTATCGACGAAGGCCATGGCATCCACAACCAATCCGTCTCCGCTAATCGAAATTATGTCGCCTCTAGCAGCCCCCGTATCCTCCCGTACCATTCAAATTCACCAATCCTTATGTTTATCCATAGGATGCAGTTAGCGTAAAACGCCAGAAAGCACTGGCAGAGAGACCACCAAGCACACGAGTTTTTTTTTTTTTTTTTTTTTTTTTTTTTTTTTTTTTTTTAAAAAAAAAAAGTAATCTTACATCATAATTTCGATCATACCTTTCGACATGAGTTGGTCCAGAGAGCAAGCTCAAATAGGTACTCTTTACAGGTCGACAATAAATCTATGTCTACCTAAAGTAGCAGCGAATTTCATGTGATACTATATTCAAGATTTAGACAGATAACCATCTCAGAATGAAGGAATAGAAGCGTATCAAACTTCGTAAGGTAGAGACGTGGTTCGTACATGCGACACCTTTAAGATCTAATAATAGTGGTGTTCATAATGTTGCTGTCGCCTCGACTTTGAAATCCGCTTTGAAGAAACAAGAAAAGTGCTTTGAAGCCCTTATAAAGCGCCATGGACAAAGATTACATGTTTGTTCCTGTTTTCCAAAAGACCCATTGAACAAGAATTTCTGTAGGATTTTTTGTTCCCTACCCATAAAAAAGTACATTGTTTTTATTGTAGCGACATATATATGTATGTATAGCGTGACTTCTAGACATCAGTAGAAACAGTATTGTGAAAATTAAACACTAATGGAATACCATTCCGATAACGTCAAAGAATCAATGTCAAGCAAAAAACTATACAATATTCACATACATTGGTTCTACATTCTGGTTTTCTTAATATCACGGCCATTTACATATATGCTCTGTACGATAAAGTTACTCATCAACTATTCGAGTATCGTAGACCTTATCACCCTCAGCAACAAGGAAGATAGGATCCTAAAGGGGTACGCAGAAGACAATGAGAAGTTAGCCAAGCTTCTGCGGGGGCACGAAAAACATGGTACGATCTTCATTTCGATGGATGTACATGCTTGGGACCTAGATCACAGTAAGATAACCGATGTTGGAATGTCCATCTGGTCTCCAAATGCTAGAGTCAATTCCGATATGGCATGTTATCATTGGCGAATCCTGGAAAACAGCTCCCTTCAATATAAATCTGCGCCAAACGAGCCCGAAACCTTTAGCTTCGGAATTACCGAGGTTATTTGCGAAAGTCAGATCGCTACAATTCTGGATGAGATTTTCGAGTCACTGGTTGTTAGGTTTCAGAGGATAGGAATGGTCGGGCATGGAATACACTCTTCAATAGATCTGCTCAAGGGTTATTGGAATCCTCCAAGATATTCGGTGATTGTTGATACGCAGAAAATATGGCAGTACCAACACCATCTGGTGTACAATGTTCCGCTGGGGGAAGCGCTTGGCGCATTGCCCAATATGAGGGACACTAAATACCTGCTTAACAATGCTGGTAACGACGCACGATTTATCTTATGTCTGCTACAAACACAAGGTGGGATTACGGACCGGTCCACAAAGCAAGATAGGAGAAGGATTGGAGACTATATGTTGTTACCGGAAGACTCGATAGTCTCATAACTTTACTTACGTATGCAAGACTTATCAGTAGTTAGCTAATTAGTCTTAGATACCTAGGTAACTAGTTCAGTTCATATCCTTAAAATAGTGTATAGACTGATATCTCAGGTATAGGCAGTAAATATCAACTTTACACATCAAGATTCGTTGGAATAAGAAAGGTGTTAGAAGTGTACTTAAGTATCACCTGGTACTCCTTGGACGTCGCGTGAATAGAAAACATATTTGCCGCTTAGAAAGTATTAAGAGAGCACGTAGAACTATATATTTGCTTCAAGCTCGTAGACTCCCTGTCGATAGTTCTCGTGTCTCTTCATCGTATGATCTTGTATGTCCATCTAAATTAGGGGCCTTTGAATCTTGGGGGTTCTCGAAAAATGACCTCAACTAACAGTTCTGGCCGGCCAAATAAATCTTTAAGCAGTTTGTCTTCCACGATGATGATGGGATCGTTTCCTTTCTTCACGTAAGTGCTCGATGATATTCCATACACCTTCTCTAACCTCCTGTGAAGTGATTGCATTGCGACAATATTATTACAACATTGAGCAGATTGCATGTGACAATTTGTTTCAAAGAGACAATTCCACTCAGCTTTAGTAGCCATCTCGATGGTCGTCTTTCGCTTTGCATCAAGGATGACTGTATAAAGCCATGACTGGGGTTTCCCATCGTCACTCCAAAATACGGAGAAAATTATGGAAAGGTCGCCGGACGATATGAGCTGATGTGAAGTTGCCGTAGTACCCCTACGCTTTAATTGGATGATGGAAATGTCGGCTAGGGGGTAAATTTCTTCGAATGTATGTCTATGTGGTGCCATCTTCCCCGACGCGATCCTAATGAGCATTCCAGATGATTCGCATAGTGAGCGTTGCGACAATATACTGGTAGATGTGTCTATAGATTGCGTGACACTAGTTTGGGGTTCGTCCAAACTTAAGAACAAATCTGTAGGTGTTGAGTGACCTACAATTGGATAAGATTGTTGAAGGAATACTTTGGATAATGGATGATGTACTTTAGCGAATATATCGTGTTTTAGATGGCGTAGAGGGATCCAGATTCGGAAACGTCTTTTTAGGCTCACTTTTCCTGATAGTTCGGAATGAGCAGCTTCTCGATGAAGCTCCTTAGCACAATTCAGTCCGACAAAAACTCTTCCTCGAATTAGCGTTTTGATGAAATCCAGTCTCATGGAGATGCCCAAGTTGGTGACGGAATAGGGACTTCGGTCGTATTCATAGTCTCTTACTATAGAGCCACAATATCGAAATTCGGTAGGAGAAGGTGCTAAAGCACTGGTCTGAAGATAGGATCCAGAGTCCAACAAATCCCATGCAAGAATGCTTTGATCAGCTGAAAGCGTGATGATTTCCCGCTGCAATCTGGTGAATGCCTTCGATCCTTCGCCGTATAGCAATGGCATTGTTATATCGAAGATCCCTAGAAGGCAATAAGCAATGTCCTCCGAGCGACTCGTCTGGCGATCAGCAGCCCAGGACATGCGTTGTGCAATCGAGTAGTTGAAAATCGTTGAGCGGTTCTTTAAAGGTTCAATATGTATCCTGGTCGTATTCGAGATCAAATCCGCTAGCTCGCTCCTGTCCCCAAGCACCTTCCAAGAACGATTGAAGAAAACCACTCTCCCTGGCGCTAGCAATTCCTGTAATGTCCAACCTCTAGTGAACCAGCGGCTCTTGGAGAGTGTATCAGTCTTCGCTTGGACGTCGGCAAGGTACGCATAACACACTTGTGAGTCGCGGTACCAGGCGAACATACTATTAATAGCCTCACTGAGTTCAGCAGAGCTGCGTTTGTCGATGCAATTGGTATCACACCAAAGGTATTGTAAGCCATCAGTCTGCGCGCGGCGACATGCCCCTACAATCTTGGCATATCCACCCTTGCATCTGATGGCGTTGTCAGAACGGTGTTTCCATTCGTCAAATGTCACCTCCTTATCACCATCCCACGTGTGTGAGAGGATGGCATATTGTGGTATCCTATCTCCGAAAAACTCCTTGAGCTCGAGCGTGTTGACATCGATGAGACGCATGGTGGTAGTTGAAAGCGAAAGACCAAAAATGCGATAAGTTGTAGTGGTAATAGAATGATGTCTGAAGATAAATGGGAGATTGGGAAGATACTGAGATTCTGATAGGTGCTGTATGAGAAGCGGAGTGTCTGAGGACTACTCTACGATGCGTCGTCGTCGACAAGACAACCTTCTTAGGAACTCAGATCTTATATAACGAGAAAATTGAGACATTTAACGTATTGGAGAAGCTTCTCATAAGTGATAGTTTAAATATGACAATAGCCATACTCAGTAAGCTGAGAGAGAACCCGAGATGAGTTCGGACAAGGGCAATTCTAGCGGTACGCCGACTCATACCTGCCACCAAAGAATAGAAGCATATCTGTTGAAATATATAATTAAAGCAGGGGTTTACGGAAGATGAGGAGTTGTGATAACTTCGTATGATATTTATGCCTGATTTGCCACCGATCAGTTGTGACTTATCAACTCTGACTGAAACTTTTCTCTAGACCTGTCGAAAGGTCACATTTTCGTTGACATTATAGGTCAATCTTGACCTCTCATACAGCATCCGGCAGCCGAACTGCTATGTCACCCGATTGAGTGATGTACCTAACCCAAGGCAATGATGGGTATTGTAGCTAGATAAGGAGTTAGTACATTGCTGGATCGACTTAACAGTGGTGACATACCTTGGGCTCTGTTATCTTCAGGTACCGCACTTGAATACCACTTGTAGTGAAATAGGGAATTTCAAATTTCACCTGAATGGGTCTCTTGGCACCCTTACCCGCACTAACGCCACCCATGCTTCCACCAAATCCACCGGTCATTCCTCCTCCATGTTCATCGTCACCTCTCACACTCGGAAGTCCCAGCTCAGCCCGCATCAGGAATTCCTTGCCGCCGCCGAATTGCTTAATCTTCCATACGATGGCACTCTGCTCAGGGGCGTAGTGGACGCTGCCAATGTTAGTCCGGAAGCGCGGCGAGTCGGCGTCATCAGGTACTGGAACAATGATCTCGACGTTGTTAGCTGTACTCCTCCTTTTGAATTGCGCCTTCGCCTTCAACATATACTCGATTCGTGATCCCGAGTGACTTTCGACCACGCACTCAACCCAGATCAGCGGCTTTACTTGTGTGTTCAACCGGTAGCTCATCAATTCAAATTCGCCATCTGGCGGGATAAACGAGATAGTCCGGTCATTTTCGAAGCGTGATAACCTAACACACTGATGGAACTTGACATCCTCCATCTCGATAGCCTTGCCCCGTGTTGTCCTCCCAGTCGTTTCGAACATGACCTTGTCGTTTAGACCGAGCCGCAATTCTGGCATACCGGAAAGATAGCATTTCATCTTGATCGCGCCCAAAATCTCGGATCTTAATACGTTTCCGTTTGCCGATACTAACAAATTCAAACTCTCGATAACATCCAAGAATACTTCGTTCTTTCTGTATCTTATGCCTTCAGACCGCCACGAGACAGCATTTGTGACTGCAATAGGTGGCCGGGCCTGCACCTCTAACTTGTGAGACTCCTGGGTAATGTACTCCTGTAGGATCTTGGACTCGGTCGTTTGTGGGTAGCCGAAATCCATCATCTCATCTAGCAACTCGTATATAATAACGAAATTGTCTCGGATAGACTCTTCTTCTAGCGCCTTGAAGTATTCAGTGAAGACTTCGACCACTTTATGTAAGAATAGGAGGATCTCGGCGGCATTTGTGTTTCGTTTCGTCAGAGCAAGGAGGTAGAGATTGTTGTGTCGGATGTATAAGTACTGAAATTAGTCAGCCTTGCGAATAGAAAAGCATAGCTTCTGGGATACACACGTTGATGCCTTCGTGGGAGAAGCATGGCGGTACGGCAGAGGACTCTTCTTCGGCTTCGCTAAGGAGGATGGGGAATTTCTCGACTGCTGACATGGGAATATCACCTCGATAGTTTCGGGCAAGCAGGGTCTATTGCGATAATCTGTCAGTAAACCGGCGGAATCAGGAAACATAGGAGCTGAGGTAGCCGCACCTTGCCCTTCAGATCGAGGAAGAAGACTGCTGATGCCATGGTGTCGGTCTGATACTGGATTCAGGGGCGCAAGATGGAATCGGGTGTCAATTGGCACTTAGGCCAGACAGCTGCTATTAGAATCGCTAAGTCATGCGACGAAAGGGTCTTGTATATTCCGTAGCGCGCAAATAGAATCTATGAACTACAGAAACTTGGCATCGATGTAAGATGTATAATGCTTTCCGTAAATCGCACGCGCACACAATTCCTAGGACAGCTTTCCAAAGAGACCCCACGTTGCCTGAAGCTGCCATTGGAAGCTTAGTGTCTCAACTCAAGCCACAACCTAGCCTCGTAAGGCTGTCTGTCTTACATAATTCAACATTGTGGCTTATCCGCTCTTTCTCTCGTTAGACACGTGATCGTAGCGGGTCCTGCATTAGACCCACCCGCCAATTTTCATGATAACTTTTCCTGAGCGCATTTCTATCGTTTCTTTCTTTTCCTTTCTTCTTCAACGCGTCCAATAGACAGTGCAGCTCATTATTCTTTACCACACAACCGGTACTGGCATTCTGCTGGTTTCCTATCGTGTCGTCGTTGATGTAGACTGCGATTTCGAGGCGCGGAGAAGGATTCAATTTGATATGGTGCCATAAGAGCTGCCCGAGTATTATCTGCCGTATTGGCAACATACTGTTGCTTGGGCAGCGTCAGAGGAACCGGACATTCTATTTTGTGACTATTCATATTTATGAGTGAATATCTGGGTTTGCATGCACAGTTTGGAATAATAACTGGACACCAGGTTCGGCCAGCATTTATCTGGTGGAAGAATTTTCATCTGGATGTCTAATGATATGTGCCTTGTTTCAACAGGATGCTTCGTTGCGAATACTCGAGAAAATGCCCGAGGATTGATACCAAGTGGGCTTCGCGTTATTTCAATCTTGTGACATGAGGCTTGTCAAACTTTGACAAGTTGCTGAACTTTCTGTCAACCAGAGCTTTGATTACAAATTTTCACTCAATTCTGCAAATTCCGCGATGTCCTACAGTCCTAGAAGAACACTACGGCATCTACGGTATACCTGTTTTCCGTTCTAGAATTAGTTAGCAACTTGGAATGAAGCCAATTATATCCACTTAGTTGGAAACTAGCAACATTTTCTCAGGCTCGCTCTTTACTAATCTTGAAGTTGATGTCCGAGGATGTTATGTGACGTTGAGCTCAGCTCCAAGTGGAACTATGTACGTAACAGGGAAATCCCTTGATACAGCAACTTCAAAAAACATGAAGAACAGCTTGCATACGATAGATCTCGTATTGAACACCAACTCACTATCATTTTGGGAACGGAGACCCTAGCAGCTGATTAAAAACGATTGCCCATCGGTGCCGGTTTTCCAGAGGCCGCATCGTCGTTTGCAACCCTGGGTGACCAGGTAGGGAGCGTGGCATTATCATATGCTTTTTTCTTTTGCTTTTTGTCTCACAGTGTCAAAAGTGACGCATCAGCCTCTCTCTTACTGGCCAAGTCGATATATTAGTTACATGTGATCACCCGGACACATTCCAAACCATACAACTTGGGCTGATTGACACGTGCTTGTACCTACTTGCTCGCATCGGTAAGCCTTTTACGGCTACGTTGATCTTCTGCTCTTCCAGTGTCAATTTCATTATAGCATATGATTGAGTGGAAAATTCACTTGATCCTTTAGACTTTCCAGATATTTCAGGCTCTTATGTTGTAATGGTAATGATAGATCATATTGTATATGTCATCGATGAACATTAGGATACATGATTGAAATTCATTTCCCAGTTTTTGTAATATATCACTTGTGATCTAGTCTAGAAAGACGGGTGACCGCGTAGACATTCAATACCCGAAAGCGATTTCACCTCAATCCGGTAACTGGCTCGTGTGGTCAGTCGAATCGGTAAGGCTTTTTCACAAGCCGATCATGTTCGGTACCGTACGAAGGGGTACTGTACAGATACTTCCGTGCTATGTTTGGGGAAGCTTGATGTGGGGATCCCTAGCAAGATTTGACCAATTGCAATCGAAGCCGAGTTTACGTTGACCACTCACAACGTTAGATCCCCTGTGTTCCACTTAGACCCTGCCAGCAGCCGCGTGCTTTGCCTCTCCCCTGCCGGGGATGGTAGCAGTGTTCGATGAGCGCCTGACCAGTCGAAAATACCACTGAGACCGCCTCGCTTTTGGGCCATTTGTAGCTTTGCTAATAGGATGTTTTTTCAGCAGTCTAGGCCTTTCCTCAGTGCGCAACCATTTCCGCCCATTCCCACCCTATTCCCAATTTCCCACTCTTTCTTTTATTCGCTTCCTACAGGTATTATCCAAGCACCCAGTCGGGCCAGTATCCAGCAAGTCCAGCACTACCAACCCATCCAACCCACCCAAAGACCCAAAGGACACCGCGGTCCACCACGAGCACCTGCATATTGGATGTCCCGGGGCCCATAACGATTCTGGTGGTCCATGTCTCTGACATCGCTGTTCTTTGATCCTTCCATCATCTCTCACCGAAATCTGATCAGGCCTTCACTGACCTCACCCACTGGACCCTACCGAGATATTCGACAACCTCTTTTCATTTTTCACTATTACCTGATATACACACACATTGCCTTTTCCTAATCTTTCTTTGATCACCTGTGTATTATGTTGTTTCTATTACTATTTACTTCATATGATTAATCAGGTAATTTGATTTGACGCCAACAATTTCCTGACGTTGACCCAACATAACCAACCCATACCTACAGCGATCGCTTCATCTGTATAGTACCGCACCACCTTTTCGCCACTTTTTCGACATATATGCGCTCTCGAGATACATGATACCATAACTCTTCTAACGGAGTCGCCGCAAATGCGCAAATGACTGCAATTTGTCTTGCTTCCCTCGCGATCTGTCGCTAGCTACCTAGAAAGTGTGTTCCATAGTTGCGCTTTCGGCCATGGTCGAGCAGGACACTATGGAGCAGCAAAATCACATGTCTCTTCCCCCGCCGACTCACGATCAGAAGCATGGACTCCTCCAACAATCAGATCCTCGACACGTATCACCACCGTCCGACCCAACGGCGGGTATGTTTGATCGATTTGACCGGTCCTTTAAACTTCCATTATATCCTCCACCATCCTACGCGCAAGCTCACGATCCCTCTGGCTTAAGGTTTCCCGATCCCCCAAAGGCCGAGCTCGCTCCCATTAAGTCGATGAGTGCCCCGAATGATGACCAGAAGACATCTTCCAACAACCATCTCCCTTCTCTATCCACATTAACAGCCTCGTCTGCTCCTTTATATACTCCACCTCATCCGCCAGAGCCAGCGTACTCCCCTCCTGAGCCACCACCTCTCACGCATTGGCCGAGTCTCAATCCGCTTACCGCTTATTACACCCCGAGCCATGTACAGAACGCTGAGTCGCCCATGCGAATGGACGTAGACACGAGCAGTAGCAGCGGTCTGAGTGCTCCGTCACCGGATCGCTTTCAAGATGGGAGAGCCAGCAGTGTCAGTCTGGACGATCCGGATGTGCGGATGGCTGCTGAGGCCCTGGGCGATTTGAAAGCAGGTCAGTTATTACCAGTCGCTTGTTATAAATGATGACCGTCTTAGCACATATGAGCCATCCAATAAATATTTCATCGCAATACTAACGTTCAGATGTATCCTGTAGATTTCGTCTCTTCCCCGTCGAACAAGCATGCTCAAGCGCCTGGCTCGCCAAATTCACAAACGAACGGGTCACATCCCGAGCCATTAATATCACTACTGACCACATCACACCCTCTACTGGCCACCACTATTGAGGGCGCCACTTCCGCATATGTCAGCTCGAAAAACTATTCGCCGAGATTCAAATCGAGCGCTGAGTACGTAGAGGGTTATGTGATACCTATCGCAAATACAGTGGGGTCCGTCGGCCGCGTGACTGGCGTGGAAGGGGGTGTGCGATGGTTCTTAGGAGGTGGAAGAAGACACAAGTCACAAAGTTCCGACCTTGAAGCAGCTGACTTGGGCTCCAATAAACGTCGGAGAGTCGATGGGACTGGTACTTTCAAGGAAACTACACCAGAACCTGCATCTGGGGCGCAAACACCAAGAGCTTCCTTCGACAACTCTCGCGATCGCCGGCTCTCTGTCGCAAGTACCGTAGATACACTACCTGCATACGACGAGTTTCGCTCTCCACCGTATGCTGAACAGTTCGCGCCATCCGAGACACGTCCAAATAGCGCGGCATGGCAATCTCGTCTTATTATGTCGACGTCAGGTCTAAGCATTGCCATGAGCGAGGAAAGCCTGCGCAGTCTCAAGTACTGTCTGAGTTGGCTTCGGTGGGCCAACGTTCGCATTGGCAATGTTATCAACTCTCTTAAATCTACCATGGAGAAGTATGAGAAATCCGAGTCTGAACGGACGGAAGGCGATCATCCAATGAATGGAACTACATCTACGAGCGAATCCGCCGACAGAAGCCAGCTCGCGGCAAAGATTGCAGACCTGAGATTAGATGTACTCAGAACACTACAGGATGTCATCAACACGGTCAGCAGATATGCGGGCGGTGCCCTACCAGAGAACGCAAGGGAGCTTGTTCGACGTCACTTGACGAGCCTGCCTCAAAGATTTAGAGTCGCAAGCATGATTGGTGACGGGGCACAGAACGGCAGTCGTGAGGCTAACGGAGAGGAGAGTCGAGAAGCGCAGGAGAAGGAGACGCGCGAGAGTGCTCAACGAGTGTTAGTCCTTGCCAAGGAGGGCCTCGACATGATGTCCCAGGTATCTGGAGTTCTTGATGGCACCATTGTCAGTGCTGAAGAATGGTGTGACCGGTTGGGTAGGCGGAAGCGGGAACAACGAGAAAGCCTATTTGGAGCGCCACACGTCCCTCAGGCGCCTTTGGATGAGGTGAAAATCGGTTGAATGACGTAAAGATAAGTAGCATGAAAAAACAGTTTCAAAAAGTGGCGTTCCGTGGGGAAGACAAAAAACACATAAAATCGGAGGATAAAAAAGGGGGGAATGAGAAATACCGAGGGACGAGACGAGAGAGCCAAGGTCCAGATCCGGCTAACTTGCAAGGGATCATTTACCTTGGCAATCTTGAACGAGACGATTCACCGCTCAGCCCATCTATATGCTGATCTACTTGGTCTGACTTGACCGACAACACATAACACGATTTTCTTGTTATCATGAATCTTGCTAGAGATACAGCTTATACCCATGGTGGATAATCGGAGCGCTTCTTTGCCAGGCGTCACGATACCGCTCTTGCTGTCTCTTGCAAAATTCGCTTCTGTTCGATTGGCTCATACTATTAGGACGATTCTGGTTTGGCAATTATGGTGATGTTTTCAATATGGATTAGGCATTCAGGACTTCAAAGAATATTCGGTCTCTGTATTTTTCCTCTGGGGCAAAGGGTTTGGGGGTTTATGTCAAAAATCTACTCGCACATACATATCATTGCATCGCCGCAAAGACTGAATGGATCTCATTCTGCTGTGGCACCCCATCGTTCCCATTATCCGAGCCTGATTCGTGCAAGATATGTTCGGCCGCCACACCTCTACACGTGCTTCATCTGCTTAGTACCGAAGTATCCATTACCATGAAGAGCAATTCATAGCATCTGCGAACAGGATATATGTATCAAGTACCCATACCCATACTTGCTGTCATTGAACGTAGGTAACTACCTAGGTACTAATTTAAATAATTTAACGCCTTTATAGAAACCTTGCTAATCCATTCAGTGGTAGTCTTGCGCCCATTCGATGTGAACTACCAATGCATTTCCACTACCACGGTCCGCACAAGATGCGCAATTCGCAAGGAATTGCATGTCTAGTATAGTAGTGAGGGTACGATGCCTCAGATCCCATATTGAAATAAAGAAAAGTGTCCCCTTTTGTAGATAATACCAGGGGAACGTAAGCTCCATATGCGCAGAATGCGTCCTATTCAGGAGGTATCTATTTTCAGGTGAAGATTTGCTAAGAGCTAGAGTCAATAACTTAGGAAGTATACTTATTTCTTTGTTATAATTTAGTACCTTTGATTGTAACAGGCCACAAAGCTATTGTGTATCCACATCTATAATTACAACATGAAAACAATACCATTGTCCATCATAATCCTTATAGTCTTTGAATCTTGAGCACCCACACCTTTATATAAAGGCATCCGGTGCTCCTAGGTCTGTGCCAACTGGTTAAACGGTAGCGCAGCTCCAGAATAATCTGTCGTGAGTCGCTAGTCGTGTCCGTGTTGTTCTGTAGTATTGCTTTATGCATCATTCCCCAAGGGACCTTTCTGCCTTCCAGGTATTTTTAAGCAAGGATGTATACGCCAGTCTCAGATAAATCCTGCCTTTGTAATACGAGGAGGAAAAGCGAGGTGGCATTGAGCCAGATACAAGCACCCCGGAGACCAACTCGTTCTGGGAAATGTCTCGACTGTGGGATAGCCCGTCATCGCGAAGCGAGAGAGTTCAACTCCCTCCCTGCAGACATAAAACTCCTTTCAGAAGCAGCCAGGCCTTTAGGTTCCATTAGAGGGTACCAAGACGACAATTTCCCATGTCGCCTCTCGGTGATCCAAATGGTTTCTAAGGTAACTACCGGGCTAACTCACGAAGAAGAGATTAAACTTGCCGGAAGAGTTTACACACAGCTTAAATTAGAAAGTAACCCGTTAATCAATCCAAGATGGGAAAGTAATGCTTACTGTCTCCCGGATATATTCTTTGGACACCTTCATACAATTTTGAAGGACCACCTAGGGGAATCTTACAAACACCACATTTCTAGTCAGATGCAGAATTTTATTTGATTTAAATGTTAGTTATAGGTAGGTATGTATTGTGCTGGCTAGAACCGAGCGTCTTGTTTTGAATAAAAGCTATTCTTTGCCTAAGTGTTTCTGATAGATATGCGAGTGCACTTACACGTAGGGTCATATAAATCTATGAAGACAGATATATTTTTGTATGGAACATTTCCGTTGATAGACGCCGAAGCGCCGCGGTGAATAATTGCCTTCGGCCATGTCAAATACTCTGTAACTTTCTACGAGAGTTTATGCTAATGGCTCTCTTCGTATAAGAGCTAAACCCCCTTAATCGTTACGTGGGAGTCCTCTAGACTCACCCGATGGCGGCTGCAGATAATTTTCCAGAATAGGTTCTATGATATATAGAATAGATAGAAACTGGCGGTTTTACTATTATCTTAGGTGAATAGGATAAACAGTTGTCATGAGCTTTGGGGGTTAGGCTTTGGGCCTTCATTCTCATAATGCCGTGTGAGTACCTCCCTGAGATGAGTAATACTCCCCGGACTCAGGTAACAAAATTAAGACCATGTTGTTCCTTAGGGGAAACGTATGAGAGGTCTTTATAGTGGCAGAATAGTGGCGGAACGGTTCTTAAGCTACTGGTACGGTTCCAAATATATCACGGTTATAAGAGAGATATCGCGCCAAAGCTTAGGAACCATACCAAAAAGAGGTATTATAATAGTATCTTAAAATAATGCCATTCGTACCTTTAACGTTATTAGCGTATTAAGTATGTTACGTAACTTAGGTATCGCGTATTAATAGGAAAAACTTCGGAAAAGATTAATTATATAAAAGATTTTAACGATTACACGCGTAACGTGATTGCTTAATAATATAATTATAAATTATAATTTATAATATTTTTAAAACTTAAGTTCGAATTTTACTTTAAAGTAAAAAAAAAAAAAAGCAATTCTTTAAATAAATAAATTAAATAAATAAATAAATATACGAATAAAAAATAAGAAATAATAGGATAAAAAAGAATATGCATAAAAAGGAAAAATATTTTTTTAATATGTGTGGCATGCTGGCACGGTTCCGAATATGGTATGGAAACGGAGCCACCGTAATAATGTAACCGTTCTAAGCGTGCCGGAACGGTTCCCACCCCCTATATAATTCCTCTATGGTTATATTTATCTAGACGAATCTCCTGGGATTTCTGTGTAGTAATTGTCATTTCCGCTCTATCACATCTAATTGAATTCCACGCTCATCGCCTATGCCATGGTATGCAACCGCAGTAATGCGGTCAACCCTACGGTTTCTTAGCCGGCCGCAACATGAAACTTTCAAGCCGCCTTCCTTCGTCTACAAGGACCGTATCTACAAGCTTAAATCCATGCTTTGCATATAGGGGAGCTCCAGCTGGACTGGCAGCCAGGAATGCTTCAACTCCAGCCTCATCGGCTTTGGCTGTGCCCCACTCTACGAGCAGCTTTCCTGCCCCTTTTCTCTGAAATTCTTTTCGAACACCTAACATCTCCAAGTACCAGTGCGGGCGATCTTTCATAATTTCTCGGTGCTTTCTGTCTATTGCTCCAAGCAACTCGTCGACGAAGGCCAAGTCGGCTCCTTCGGGCCAGCTCGGCTGCGGTGGCAGTGGCGGAGATGTCGATGTAAATTGCTCGCGCCACTTGCCAAATGCAAGAACCCTCTCCGGGTCTGCAGAAGCGGAGTCTGTAATGAGTATGAAGTGTGCGTTCGGGTCTTTGATCTCTGCACCCAACGATTCCGACCAGTACTTCTCCACAGACTCTGAACGTAAGTTAAAGACTCGTCTTGTGAATGGGTGGTCGTGGAATGCATCAAAATAGACATCTATGATGGCTGGGATGTCCGCAGGAGTTGCATTTCGTAGCTGAATCGACATTTTGGTTGGTGATACGTGCAATATAAATATAATTAGTGTATATAATAATCGCGTAAGAGATAAAATCGTCTATAGAAGCGGCACGATTCTTTGATATCATGAGTTATTGTGTGAATTTCAATCTAATGAATGAGAAATGGTCTAATGCATATGACTCATTCGCCGACGAGTAGGGTATAGTCCGAGTCCGAGTCGCCAAGGCGTTCTTGCAGAAGCGTAAGACGAGCTCGTAAGACCTGCCCCTTTTCGATCTGTCTATCTCCTAATTAACTAATAACAGGTAACTACGACACCCCTTTTTCAACTTGGACGAAACCTCGAGGTATAAGGCGAACAGTATTGATTGCCCTGCCACTGACGGGATACCAGCTGTTCTAAGTCAAGCTATGTATTAATTATAAGATTAACAAAGCGGAAAGTTCTTTCACTTAACGCTACCCCTCTAAGAATGCATAATTACCGAGAATCCCCTGCGGGGAAAGGGGGATCTGTCGGGTTTGGATTGAGGGTCTCGAAGATGCATTTGGCTAGAACCGTTAGACAAAAGATCGATCTGGTCTGGAGATAAGATTAGAGTCAAAGGCAAGTATGTATTGTACTGTTGTTAGAGACATTAGATTACTTGCCAATTTATGAAGGGTTATGGCTACACTTCTATCATCTAGCATCGGTCTAAGACATTTGAACCGGGGAAGCATTTCCCCAAACCGCTGCCGATGTGAGAATACCCGTCAGCCACCTAGCTCACACCTGTAAGATTGTATACACCATAAAGTGCACCATAATGTAGCGACTCATGTGTTAGAGGCTCTAGCCGGCGACCCGGTAGTGCTTAAATAGATTGCATTCCTTCCGATTGGAAGATATTATCTATATGCACTGTTCGGTTAGGCGAGGAGTGGTGGTGTTGGGGAAAATGCAACTCCATCACGCAGTTCGTGTTTAAGCTATGCTAATACTACCCCAAAATCCGGGGTAGCCAAGAACCGGCAATTAGCAGTTGAGATATCACATTTCAAATAGACACTAGGTTCTAGTTAAAACCCCGAGTACCTGCCTCATCCCTTTGGATTTCATCACCATCTATGACGAGTGACAATGGCGTCCTGGCTCACCGTAGGTGGAAACTTTTCAACACTTATCACTGGCGCCGAGTCATTACCGCCGGTCCTCGTTGAGCGGACATGGAACGGCATTAGGTATGGCTGTAAGTGTTATTTGGGCGATGAATGCTGGCCAAGCGCCAACCTTTGGGCCGAACTGAACTCAACAGTGGGTGGAAACTTGTTGGTGAACATTCCGCCTGCCGCATCTTGTCACAATGTACGTAGGCACCATAGACGAGCCTTAGTATATGAGAGAGATCAATGCTAATTTCAACTGGAGGTAGTCCTTCGAAGGGCCCCTTGGTACAATATCGACTTATGATGCTGCTGCTTGTGCGGACGCCACGACTATGTGGTCTGATGAACCATGGATGTAAGCTTTATAACTTCTGTTAGAGCGTAAAAAGAACGAATTAACGGTGCGACATAGTGTCGAGAAACCTGCGGCAGCGTTATGGACATATTTCACGAACGACACATGTCGACCGACAAATAATCCCGCTGAGCCTTGTACCCTTGGCTTTTATGGTGTGTACGTAATTCAGGCTCAGTCCAGAGACCACATCAAGGCGGCTGTAGATTTTGCAAGGGAGAACAACCTACGCCTGGTCATTCGAAACACTGGCCATGACTTCATTGGACGCAGCACGGGGTGGGGATCGTTGGTTATTAACACGCATAACTTCCAAGATGTCGAATTTACTACCGAGTACAGCGGTCCTGGTAATTATAACGGAGGCGCTGTGACCATAGGCGCAGGAGTTCAAGGCAGGGCGCTGCTTACGCAAGCTAACGCACAGGATCCACCCGTGATAGTGATAACTGGAGAGTGCCCGGTGAGTAGTTGATATACACGGGTTATACGAAATGGTAGTTGACAAGCTAGTAGACTGTCGGTGTGGCCGGCGGGCTTGTTCAAGGCGGCGGCCATGGTCCCCTTACACCATCGTACGGACTCGTTGCCGATAGTGCATTGTCCTTCGAGGTGCTTACAGCAGACGGTAAATACCTGACGGCGAATTCTGAGGAAAATCCGGACCTCTTCTGGGCTTTGAAAGGAGGCGGGCCGTCGGCGTTCGCTGTCGTACTTTCTGTGACTCTCAAAACGTTCCCCGAACAAAAGGCGGCTGGTGTGGCTCTTACGATCAATTCGACGCTTACTACCGACACGGATCTATTCTGGGAGGGCGTGAAGTCGTTCCACAAATATTCTAACAAGTTTGTTGAGGCCGGTCTTTACGTTTATTTCGAACTCGCATCGTTACGCCTTCATATACAACCTTTTGTGGGTGTGGGCAAGACCTCTGCTGAAATGGAAGCCATCCTCCAGCCCATGTTTGATGAGTTCAAGGCCAAAGGAATTCCTTATGATGCGATGAGTAAAGAGTTTGATACATTATTCGATCTATACATGGACTTGTTCGAAAGCGAGGCCGCTGGCACCTCGGCTCTCACAGGTGGATGGATGTTTACTCACCAAGATGTCGAAGGAAACAACGATGGGATTATCGAAGCCTTCAAGACAGTGGTATCTCCACGTGAGGACTTGAAGGACCAAGGATTCATCATTGGTCACCTCTGGCATGCGGGCCTGAATATGCCAGTCTCGAATAGCGCAACTAACCCGAGACTCAGGAAGTCTACGGACTTTGCTATTGTTGCGCTACCGGTCCCTGACGGGGCAACTTGGGACCAGAAGCAAGATCTTCAAAACGTGCTCACTAACATCCAAGATGCCGCGATGAAGAAGGCTGGTCCAAATGGATGTGCTTATGTCAACGAAGTAGGTTGCGGCTACTAAGATATGCGAACAGTGTCTTGGATGCTAACAGTCCACTTAGGGTGATCCATACCAGCCGGATTGGCAAGATCATTTTTGGGGACCAGAATACCCCAAGTTGCTAGAAATTCGGCAGAAATGGGACCCATATGGTGTCTTTTATGCTGTTTCAACACCAGGGACTGAGGATTGGGATGTTATTGAATATGGGACAAGACTCTGTCGCAGACTTTGAAATATCTGATCTTTGACGACGCGGTTGGTTGGCCTTGGTGATAAGTCAAGTCTACCTATACAAGTATCTAGAGCGGCGAGATAATGATAGTCAAACTCCTAGCTGTGTTATTTTAGCCTTGCGGATATCTAGGTAGAGTCAGATCAAATATTAGGTAGAGAGGAGGACATTGAAATCTGCTTAATGGACTGGACGAGATGAGAAGTGACAGGAGTGATAAGGCGATAAGGAGATATGTTGGTATGCTGTTAAAGAATATATGTATCTATAGATACCACGTGACGTCAGCGCATGGATCAGATCATGCTATCTTATCGCTCTATGCAGGGACTCTTAACCAGGATGATCCTTTACCTGAAGCTTCTCATCGCTTCAGTTACCAATCACCAATCACCCCGCCAATTGCTCTGAGCATGACCAACCCAAACATCTCACACCACCGAGGTTTTTGACTGAGCTGCGACGCGAGCCTATATAAGTAGGAGGTTGAGTAGTGAGAACTCAACTACTCTATTACGAATCGCCGTTCATTCTATTCCCAAGATAGAGAAACGATGCGCGACCCAACCTGAACGGGACACCCAAACATCACGTCGAGACCGCGACGGAACCCCGCGATATATTGCCTGCCCGGGTGAATAGATGTAATACATATTATCGAAGACCCTACAGAATGGCCGATCTCGAAGCATCGGCGCCTAGCTTGGGCATGGCAAACGACATTCGGAACGAGGTCAAGAAGCCTAAGAAGAAAAAGGTACTGCTCATGGGTAAGAGTGGTTCTGGCAAGTCGAGTATGAGGAGTATCATATTTAGTAACTATATCGCGAGGGATACTCGACGCCTGTAAGTCATCATTCCCCGTCCCGACTTGCGATTATTATTATCAGCAGCGAGAATAGACGGCTGATGTTGTTGCGTACTTTAATAGCGGCGCGACAATCGATGTCGACCTCTCACACGTCAAATTTCTAGGGAACCTGACATTGAATCTATGGGATTGCGGCGGTCAAGAGGCTTTCATGGAAAACTATCTATCCCAGCAGCGTGTTCATGTCTTTTCCAATGTCGGTGTCCTAATATACGTCTTCGATATAGAATCCCGAGACGTTGATCGTGACATGGCTACCTATGTTTCCATCATCTCTGCATTGACGCAGTTTTCACCTACTGCGAAGGTCTACGTGCTTATCCACAAGATGGACTTGATTACCCCGCATGCACGAGAGGCTGTCTTCGTTGATCGCGTACGGCTGGTTCGACAGAAAACCTCGGAATTCATTCAGGGCGCCGGATACACGGGCGAGTTGGATCTCATACCCTTCGCGACCTCGATTTGGGACCAGTCGCTGTATAAGGCTTGGGCGAGCATCATCCATGACCTTGTTCCAAACCTTTCCGTCATCGAGTCGCAACTTGGCTCACTGGGACTGTTGATTGAGGCTGAGGAGCTGCTCTTATTTGAGAGAACCAGCTTTCTCGTCGTGTCGAATTGGACATCGGAAGAGGGCCAAAACAACCCAACGGGAGATCGTCAAGAGCGTATCTCGAACATCCTCAAGCATTTTAAGCAGAGCATTAGTCGATTTACTGGCACACCCCGTAATGCAGAGCAGTTCACCCTGATGGTAAGTGTATAACGTGGTAGAGCATGTAGTTCACGACCATGCTTTGATATTCTCAGTACCGTTCTAGTCGTCGAAATCGCTACTTCTAAGTTGCTTCATTATGGTTGCTAACGCGATTATCCACAGGAGCATAAGGCGGGCTCTAGATTTTCCATGTTCGCTTGCAAGTTTACCACAAACACCTATCTTATGGTTATCCTTCCACCCGGAGAGGCGAGATTCAATTCGGCCAAGTTGAACTGCCAGATTGCCAGGGAAAGCTTCAAATTCCTAGACGGACCTGTGACCGTTTCGGGACCGGGTCAAAACTTGAGTTCCTAGTTTAGAGGGAGGATCAAGGAAAGCATTTGTTTCCGAGTTTACATCGATTTCTAATACCCTTTGCATTGAACTTTCCACTCCGAGATCGCATTCTGACGAGTAATGAGAACTGAATCGAACTTTGGCGTCCATTGTCTTCATCAATTGTGCACCGCAGGCCTTATGGAGTCAGCATGGCAGTCATGTTACTTAGAGAGTTCCTGATGAGACTATTCCGATAGTGAATTGAATCTTTTGGTAATACCTGGCTTTCCAATGAAGCGAAAAGCCACTACTCATACTTTCCAAGACCTTGCGAGCGTTGTGGACCTGGAGAATAGTGCGTTCACTTTTCCATTGCGCTAGGGAAGATGCAGTTCGTTGAATGCTGACGACCAAAGACACGTTTGCATGCTGTGCAGCTCTATTGGCCTTATTAATATTATTGCCGGGGAGTGGTAGTTTCTCGGCACGGTTTCGTATCGTGGTCCCTGAAGATCGGCATACCTCGATTAGGAAGGTTGGTAGCAGTGAGCTGCCAGCCAATGATAAGTGTTTACAATGCGGTATGTCATGTACGTACGGCTTTGATGAAGTGAAGTGGTAGGGGTGGTTGATACCCACGAATATGCCCAAGATACCTACCAAAGTAACATCATGATTTTACTCATGGAGGCTATCTTGACTTGTATCTAGTAACTGATAACACTAGGATCATGCTACCTTATCTAGGTAGGTATACTACGGAACGAAGCTGTCTATGTATTCTAGTTACAGATGATCGTCACCTTGCCTAGACCTCAGCGGCGCCACGACTTATTCAATTTGGCAGGTACTAATTCAGCTTCGCACCATGCAACACATGTCTTGTGATATGATTGACCTCGCCATTCCGGGATAGTATCTCCATGGTCAAACTTTCATGTCGGAGTAGTTCTGTGGATGCCAGATCCCGTGGGACGTGCCTGGATGTCCGCGCTAATTAGTCCGAATGGTGTCGCTTCTTTGGGAAGTTGGCGCTTGTGGTCGAGGATATATAATATGGGACATGTATGAACCCGACGAAGATCGACAGGCACTGAGATTCCAATCGCAAGCCTAAAGAGCTCCTCTCCCTGTGAACCCGTTGTGTCTGAGGGGTTTATTACCCGGTAACATCCCCGATACCTTCGAAGACTGTTAGAATCGCCAACCTCCATCCCTTCACTATGAGGTTCTCGTATACCTTCGGCGGACTTATGTCCACATGCGCAGTCCTTGCTGCGCCGGCGCCGGCTCCAGTTGCCAACCCAATGCCTATGCCTATGCCAACTCCTGTTAGTTCCCATCATACTACTCAAAATAGTACTAAATATCCATGCTTGATCACGCAAGCTGTATACGTTTGAGTGCAAAGCTGACTTGAATGATTAGCCTGGCATTCCGTCTAGTTCATCCGCCAAGTCGCAACTCGCCAGCCTTACCGTCAAGGCAGCGGTTGACGACGGTAAGTACGAGCGGAGTCTTTTCCCGACGTGGGACACCATCTCGGGAACCTGTAACACCCGCGAGTATGTGCTGAAGCGCGATGGCACTGGCGTCCAAGTTGGCTCCGACTGCTACCCAACAAGCGGCACTTGGACGAGCCCCTACGACGGCGGGAAGTGGACGGCTCCGTCTGACCTTGATATCGATCATATGGTGCCTTTGAAGAATGCCTGGATTGTATGTCTCATTCTCGGTTCCATTACTTACATATATCTATGTATCTGTTCGATGATATTTCAGGATGGGATCTACCTACTCTCATACCGCACATTCTATCTGAACTAACGTCTCGTAGTCTGGCGCGAACGGATGGACCACATCTAAACGCGAGCAGTTCGCCAACGACATCGATCGGCCGCAGCTCTGGGCTGTGACGGACAATGTCAACTCGTCTAAGGGCGACAAGTCTCCTGACGCGTGGAAGCCGCCGCTGACGAGCTTCTACTGCACCTATGCGCGTGCCTATGTCGCCGTGAAGAGCTACTGGGAGTTGTCTATCACGTCGGCCGAGAAATCGGCTCTGAGTGATATGTTGGGCACTTGTTAGGCTAGGGGATATAGGCCTGAGACTGGTTCTACTTGGACAAAAGGTCTTGATAAATTGGGCTAGACTTCGTAATGCGAGAGACTCGGGGTTTTACGGCTCTACACTGACGAAGATCAGGCAGTTGAGTTAAAGTCATTTAGTACTATGAATCACGAGCAGTCTGTTGAATGAAATCAATCCCTTAAATTATCGTAGTAAGCAACTTTTTGCGTCTATGCGGTTCTGCATCTAAGGTCAGAGCCAGGCAGGTCGCCTAGCAACTATAGGCTCTATTGTACGATGAACGCCCCAGCATATCAGTAGCATCGTTTCTGTACTCACGTGTTTCTTTTCACCACAGCAGTGCCCCCCTTCTTGAATTCAGCCATGTCGCCTAATACTAGGGACTTGTCCGTGTGATCTTTGTTGGGGAAAGTAGTAGCCAACACCCATCCGCCGGCGCTCAATTCGGGCGAGGATCGAGCGATGAAATCATACACGTCGTTGACCGTCTGCGTGGTGTTAAAACGAGCCGGCAATCGTGTACCATCAGGCATCTGGATGCGAATCATGACTGTTGGCTGAGACTCATCTACCGATGCACTAGGAGGTGCCGAAGAGGACGGTATAGCAGCAGCAGTGCTAGAAGTTGCCTGGGTTACAGAAGAAGACTCTCCCGGTACGGGGCTTCCGAGACGGCGACCCTCACCGCTGAATGGCTTATAAACCTTCGGAAGAGGTCGGTAGTTCTCATCGTGCTTTTGCAACTTGACGTCGAGGGGCTCGTCATATCTCACGTTCATAAGGTGAAGAGGTGCGCGGCCATCATTAATCATATGGAGAGCTTCGGTATTCTCAGGGTCGTCGAATCGGCGAAGTTCTCCATCGTCGATGCTAAAACCGTCGTGCCAAAGATGCAACGTTCGCTCTTGAACCCCACTACCCTGGGGGCGCGCGCGGCTGCTAGGGGCGGCAGGTCCAAGAGGATCGGGAATGGTACGGCTGGGAGCGCCTTCGCCACCAAGCGTCTGGCCGGTGCCGCGGAAAGCGTGAGAGCTGGAAGAACCGGCAGGGGATGAGGCCTCGGGGCGTTGCGCATTGCTATGGTATCGAAGGTTAAATCATTCTCGAACCAAATTAGGGGGATATTAATCTTACCTTTTCGCCTTCGCAAGAAGATCGTTGAGAATTCGTCTAGGATCAGTGCGTTGGTTAGGGTTAGGGTCTTGAACAGCAAGTCCGCTCTTCTCGCCCCCGGCATAAGTGTCTCTATGCACGTCCTCATCATCGTCATCGTCGTCGTCGTCGTGATCGTGTCCATGGCCGCCGATGGAACTTAATGTGGCAAGTCCCTTCTTCTTGGGCGGTCGCTTAGATGAACTAGAAGTGGTAGGAATGGACTGTGGAGCAGGTCGACCATCGAGAGTACGTGGGCCGGTATAGTTTTGAGAGCTCGTGGCGGCAGAATACTCGTCTTCTTCGTCGGCAAAGTAGGCTTGAGCGGCAGCAGCAAGATCCCAGTTGCTGGCGGAAAGATACTGGGTAGCCTAGGGTTGGGTTAGTAAAAGAGATGTATAGTAAGGAAGTCTCTGTCGGGCAAAAGTGATATACCTGCTCTGTTGAGGCTCCTGTCATGGCCATGAGCTCGCTCGTAAGAGCATCGCGGTCGATGCTGGTCGCCATTTTGGTTGAACGGAGACCTAGACAATCGGAGGGTTGCGAGGGGTGAATGGGAAAAATAATAGAGTATTGAGGGGTAGAGGGGATTTGTCAATCGCGAATATTTTCGCGGTAGTGAGAGTGATTAAAAGTCGATAATAGAACAGCGACTCAAATGTGAAAACCTTGTGGTGCAGATGTTTGTAACTTCTAGAAAGTTGCACCTCAATAACTTCTTAGGCAGCTTTCAACGACGACGTCAAGCTCCCCACAGTGGTTCTAATCAGGTCGAGTAGGTACGTACATGTAGTGTGTACGCGGGGAGTAACTACATGTACAGTGGGGAAGAAAAACTTCCTTTTGATAACCTGCCTAACAAAATGAATGTTCTTTCCTTTAGGTAACCCCTCCAATGCCGAAATGACGGGCAGCTGCCCACTCACAGGTTGTACCTGTATCCAATAGGAATGACTAACCCACGTTGGAAATTGGAAGATAGATTATTGCCTAAATAGGCTTAGCTAACCTTAGAATGAAACTGCAACTACGTACGCAAGCACCTGGGCACCGGTACAGTCCGTTTCGATCTAGCGTTGGAGCTTTAACCCCGAACCTTCAATGTTGAACCCTCTCCAACTATTTCTAATTCGCAGCATCCAGGGCACACCAGCTGTTCTTATACCACCAAATCACTTCGTGGCATGGGGCTAAGGGATAAAAGGGCACGTGTAGTCTAATGAACATTGTTTCCTGTACTCCTTCCTCGTAAATCTCTCCAGTTCCGTCATGTCGTCCGAAGAACAAAACCCTCTGGCCGAATCCGGCGTTACGATACACTCCGACAGCGAACAATATTCAGCTGGCGAGGATATATCGACATCACCACCCTCGTCGTCTTCCCCGGCTATCGTCCTCTACAAGCCTCCTACGGTCTGGTCGATGCTTCGAGGTGCTGCCATTAACCTGCTATTGCCTTTCATCAACGGCATGATGCTGGGGTTCGGCGAGCTGTTCGCGCATGAGGCCGCTTTCAGGTTAGGATGGGGAGGCACAAGGGTAAGCAACGTGGTGTAATAAGATATTGACTGGTAGGCAAGGCTAACATTGGTCGCGTTTCATAGGTCTTTCCTATATCACGACGAAGAGCGCACCCAATCGGCCCAGGCGTCGAGATCCGTGAAAGACGGAGACCACAACCCAGCCTAGAAGACCTTGCGAGCTTGGAATAACACCATTCAAAAAAGGACCAGTATTCTGTATATTTACTCTAGAGACGAAGTGAAGAAGCATCTGATATGGGTATGCGCACTCGTCATGTTTTCGTCGCAAGAATACCTTTACAAACTAGACGGATGGGAGAAACGGCGAGGAAAACCAAAAGAGACACTTGATTGTGCATACACTGTCTCTCTGCGAGGATATCCATAGCTCTATGAGGCTATAGACCTGGAATGGTAAAATAAAATAAAATATTCCATTTTGAGGATCTCTTCCGTTGTCAAATGCTAGGTACTTGAGTGCTTAGACTTAGAATGGAGGTGTCATACTCGTTACATCCTATGTAGGAAGAAATGCCTCCATTATATGTATGTAAGCTTCTGATTTTCAACTAATATAAAAGCCACTGTCCCGTTTGGGTTTGCCTGAGGTGCAGCTGTACAGCTGTCCAGGTGGATGACGGACCGCCGTAGACGGAGCATACGTAACCGACACCGACTGCCCGACTCTTTCTCACGTTGACCCCAGCTGTGGTCTTAATCGATAGGGAAGTACCCATGTACCGACTCGAGTTTTTAAAAAAAAATATTCGACGAACGGAACTCGTGTTGTACCCTCGACTTAGCTTCTAGAACGCCGACAATCATCGTCATGCTGCCGAGCAGAGGACTTTCAAGATCAAGCCCAGCTTCTGTGCTGCGGCATGCCTGGTCTGCTCGGACACAGGTATATAATCTCTCCAATGGCCAACATTTCTTTCGTTTCAATTGCTAACATCGGGCTCTGTCCACTTATAGCCGGCTCGACCTTCACAAGTCCCTCTACGGCATTTCTCCCAAGCACGGTCTAGGTCTACCCTCTTAAGTCGGACCCAAGGCGCATCTTGTATGCCAATATCTTCGATCGGTTCCCGTACGACCCTTGCGGCTACTGCGTCTGGCGTATTCGCCCAGCGCTCTGGAGCTTCGCGAAACTTATCATTGTGGCCCTTCTCGAAATCGCAACCTGCCCCCGTTGAGACGCAATCTGCTCCTCCTACAACGCCCATAGAGTCGTCAGCATCTGCGGCGCCTCCCGAACGCTTGCCCGAAGGCTCTCTTGCAAGTAACCCTTCAACTTCCACGCCTCAAGATGTTTCGCTATCGTCCCCGGCAGGTCCTGCTGACCTAAGTTCCGCGCAATCCTCGATGGACCCCTTTTCTGATCTAAATACGATGTCTGTCCTTGATATACCCGAACAAATAGGATATCTCAAGGCCCTCGGCTTAGATTTTGGCTGGGGTCCAACCAGTCTTTGCGAATGGCTGGTCGAACACTTGCATGTCTATTCTGGCATGCCGTGGTGGGCTACGATCGCAACGATAGCCATCGCATGGCGTGCTATCCTATTCGTTCCAACGCTGAACGCCAGCAAACATTCGGCGCTGTTACAGCAGGTTACTAAGAGCCCAGCCTTTATTAAAGCCAAGGCAGAATTCGACGAAGCTACGTGGAAAACCGGCGACCGCGTTACCCAAATGCGGGCACGCGAACAGATGTCCGCGCTCAAGAAACAGTCTGGCGCTAGTACAGTGAAAGCCATGGTTACACTTTGGACCATACCGTTCAGTTACGGCATGTTTCGACTATTTAGGGGCATGGCTGCTATACCCGTGCCGAGCTTGGAGACGGGAGGTTTGGCATGGTTCACCGATCTGACTGTTCCCGACCCATACTATATCCTCCCTGCCGCATCTATAGCCCTTGCGGCAGCCATGTTTAACGTAAGTGTCTTGCAAGTTGGAAACTGGTCCAATTTCTCGTTATTTGGAATCTATGACTGATAGGCTACTAGCAAACTCGAGCTGCTAACTTGTCAAATGATGCTATGACCGAAACCATTTCTAAGGGAATGAAATACATTCTTCCTCCTATGATGTTCCTCTGTACGGCTTGGCTCCCTGCCTGCATACAATGGTTCTTCCTCATGCTCTCTGCCGGTTCCGTCGTGCAGACATCGGCAACTCTCAACCCGGCCGTTCGCCGCTGGGCTGGCCTTCCCCCTCTTCCATCCAGGACCCTAGGATCTACCCCAGCGGCTGGTGTGATCGCCGCGAAATGGCAGGCACCGACACAACCTACCCAAAAATCCGCGAGCGACAGTAAAGAGTCAAGTGGATCGGTGAAGAGCCTTTTCGGTGTCGATAAACAGAAGGAGGAATGGAAGAAGGCCCAAGCATACGAAGAGCGGAGGGCCCTAGAAGAAAAGGAGAAGGCGTACCGCCGGATGGAAGATATACGCCGGAAACGCGCCGAGAAGGGGAGGTGAAGAAAAGGTGTTCCCAACTCGGTGTACGATAAGAAAGCTAGGATTGTACCATAGCATATAGCATAGACGGAATACTCCATCCTTCCATATAAGGCACATTTGCTAATGGAGAAAGGCATCTGGGCTGGATGAGGTATACCCGCAGCTATAATTACGTTGTATATAAATATGTACATGTGCAATGCAAATTCCAAGCAGAAAATCTCAAGTCAACCTGGAAATTACTTGCTGCCCAATTTATTTGCATGATTTGAGTGCAGGGAAGTACCGGCTGTTCTCTACTTCATCAGGAGGAATACCGGAGCTAAGTTCCTAGGAATTCTCAATTTTGGGGACAATATTTTATACAGTTAATTAATTAAGCTTCTCTGACGGCATTATCCTGATCGAAAGAAGTCAATTGGTATCTTTCATCATTCAACGATGCAAAACACGCAAAGAATTACCAATATTTCCGAGATCGGTTATCTGTTCTCGTTGTGTCAAGTCTCTGTGACGGACCTAATCTGCTTGTTTCCCCATGACCCTTTTCCCAATAATTAGGATATCCCTAACCTAGGTAGGTGGTATCATTCCTACCAGTATTCAGAATAACTGCACTCTTGCTTCGAATGCTAATAATAGAGGTATAACCCCGAAGTTTACCTCATCTAACGACCTTTTGTTCGATGTCTCATAATGTACCACAGTGAAGAAGGGGGTAAGAATATTAATAGGAGAGAGAACAATACAGCACGGGTATTTCCTCGTGCTAAAATACAGTGCCGTCCGAGTCGATCAAGATGGGCGGTTCTTTTGTATTCGGTCGGCTGACTTCTGCAATCTCGCGGCCACCCTACAGATATCAAGTGTTAGCCTATCCGATTCGGATAGTATGTACAATGAGATACAAAGAGAAAGAATTTTCATATCGTTCAACTCACTTTCCAGCTTCCTGCCTCAAGTAGTTGTGCCAGTGTTAGCTCGCCACCGTTAAGGTCCTTCTTGAGAGCCTTATTAACTTCAACCAAGAGCTTGTCGAGGAAGCCCACCGTGACGCCTCTCCACTCAACGATCACATCGTCACTCGGTTCGAACATAGGCGCTACCTCCACACCTTTAGTACCCGTCCGTTGACAGTAATCGCTGTAATTCTGTAGGCCGCGCTCCATATCGTCATGCTTTAGCGTCAAGACACCAAGATCAATAAACAGACCTCCGTTCCTGTACTCGGGTAATCCGGTCAGCAGTTCCGTGCCGGCAAACTGGATCTTGAGGAGATTCTGCATGGGTTGCATCAACGAGTAAGTGAGCCACTGAGTCAGCTTGTGAAAAGGCAGTATAGATTCCCAGGCCGCGGCACCTGATCCTGACTGAGAGTTGGGAAATGGGGAGAGGACTGGGGAGGTGGGCGGCGGGGTCTGCTGTGGCATTGAGGAACAGGGCCACGCGTCGCCGAGCGAGACGCCATCAATGGCCATTCGCGAGGGGGGCCAGATAGGAGCGAGCCCATTCATAAGCACATTCCAGAGCACGGGAAGGACTACGATGGGAGTGGAAGAAGCTTGCGTCGTCGGGTGGGTAAGAAGGTAGTCTGCGCATTTATAACCGGTCAGCCAAGTCCGATCTCTAGATCCAATGGATCGCACGAGGCAAAACCACATACCAATCATATTGCCTGGTCGCCCATCGTCGCCAAAGTAATCTGGCTTTTGCGCCAATGCATCACCGAGTCGGATCAAGAGTTGAGCTCTGCCCTCTAGGCCGGCGACCTCATTACCTGGGCGCGACTGCATACCCTTGGCCAATTGTTCGACTGTAAGTTTCTGGAGACCTTCCTTGTCTACCTGGAATTTGTTGCTCGGGTTCCCGGAGAATAGCCCCTATTAAAGACGCAAACGTTAGCGCTGACCTCCTTAAACCATGAGCATACCCATCTAGACATGAATATCTTCCATTATAGGTGCACACGTACAGCCTTGAACATCTCCAAACTCGCAATAGCTAAACCCTCGGATCTTCTATAGATGCGACCGTTCTCGGCACTCTTGAAGCTCCAGCCGGTGCCGGCGCCAGCATCGAGCAGGACGCTGACAAGAAATAGGTCAATTAGTCGGCGGCATTTCTCGGTGCTGTCGACATTGTCTGGGAAAGTAGCGAGCAGGTTGGCGACTCGATCCCGCCCGCCGACGCAGAAGTGCTGATATCGGCCGTGAGGTGGGATGGATGAAAAGGGCGGGTCGAAGTCTCGCTACACCTCCTAGTTAGTATTCTCTTGTACCAAACTACTATCCAGTGGACTGGGGCAGGTGTGGTGATTTTCGGACCTTGATAATGCCGCACACGAAAGAGACTACATCGGGAAACTTGGTCAGGTCGACATCGAAGTGATTAAGGTTATTGCGCAGAGCCTTATCGGTCACGATCTTACACCGTTCGCGAACGGCACCCAAACTTCTCAGATAACCGGCAGCGTCGAGGGACGGGTCTGGCGGCTTAGGCAAGTTGATTCTGGGTAAGGGATGCGGCGTCATAGGGGTTAGAGGAGTCTGGGGCATGCTGCCGGCCGAGCTGCGATTGATGCTGTGAATCTGGATCCTTGAGGACGGGCTCTTGATGTTGGACCCTTCGGAATTCAGAGAGGCCGCATCGTTTCCAGCTCCAGCACCTCCAGGCGCCGTAGCGTTGACCGGCTTGGGCGCTTTAGGTTTTCTCGAGAAGAGACCCATACTGGAAGTAGATATACTCAATTGCTTTTTTGTTCCGTTGATATGTCGTTCCCCTCTCTTATCCTCACGCGTTTCAGAGACACGATTATTCCTTTTTCTGACTATTTTTATTTTATTTTTTTCTGTCTTAGATAGGTTTGGATGTGGTTGGCTGGTTGGCCTGTTTTTGGTAGTAAGTGCAGACCGGGCACTGAACCGAATTCAGCAATCAGATCGATCAGATCAGCACCGAGACCTGGGAGGGGTAGGTCCCTGAGCCATGTATCAGGAAAGGGGGAGGGGCCCTTATTTGCTTTGGGCAGGTCTACCAAGCTAACTAAGCTAACTAAGAACCAAAGCTAACCAGGCTAACATAGCTAATGGTACCTTATTTAGACAGTACAATCGGACAGCTTCCAGCTATGTTGGGTGGAGAAAAGGTTTGGATGGATGTGGGGAAGAGAGGGAAAAAATAAAGAGAGAGAAAATACAAGTTCAGGGGTTGAATCTGCCTGAATATTAAGCATATGAATAATGTTATTAATATCGACCGACCGACTAATTTTTACGATGATAAGATTCAGAGAAGGAAACAAAACATCAATGTCCAGCTTGGACAATGGAAAATAGACAAGTCGAACAAATGCTATCTCGGTACCTGGGCAGTTATAGCTGAAAAGATAGACAGACCGATAGATCAGATAGGCTTGGTGTAACTAGTAGGCAGCTGCTAGGGGAGATCTAGAACGAGGGTTAATACTAGTAATACATAAAGAGCTGGCCTGCACTAATAGAAGATCATTCTTTTTCTTTTCCCTGTCTCGCTGGCATCGGTTTGCCTTTCCCCAATTCCTCCTTGTCAACGCTTTCAATTATCGAATGGGAGAAATAATCGAGCTGACAAGTATGGCACGATTGTTTATGTAATAGTGGAAAGCGAAGCAAAGCACAAAGCCTGCCTACTTACATTAGGTAGTTGAGAGCTTTGGAATGGAAAAGCTGTGCTCGCTGAAGAGGCCTATATTACAACATTTATTAATCCTCTTCAGGAGATCGATCAAACAGTGGAGCCCATGGCGCCAGGATTCATCAGGATCAGCAGGAACCGCCGAACCGGGGATGGGGAAGGACAGGGGTTCTACCATAGTAAAGTTTTAGGGGAGCTAGGGACCAAGCTCGGACCCCGACCGAACTGCTGTTCTTATTTGCTGTTCTTATTTTGCTTTCTCTCCCCTCGGATCTCTTCCTCGGACGCAGTTCTAACAATGCGCTGCTCCGGTTCTCCGGTTCTCTGGTCAACGATTCTCAGGGATACGGAACCAACAATTTTGCATTGATCCGTTTCTTAATAAATAGAGAATCCCTCGTTTATTTTTGGCCGGTTTGGTAGATGATCCTTCTTATAGACCCAAGTTGCCAAGTCTAATTGACGGGTGTTCAAGGCCTCCCAATTATTCCCAATCCGTACCTGGGTTGCGATTGTGTGCATTTAAAGTACGATCCTTCGAAATATGTACCTAGGTACGAATGTTCAATAGCACGTCTCTTATGACAGGGACCGGATGACATGCAGAAATGGCCTTGCCCGCTTGCCCCCTAGTAGGATCCGGCGTGTCCAAAAAGAGCGTTTGCACCGCAACGAGTTCGTTCAAATCCAATCATATGAAGAAGCATACATACCTACCTCTTAGCTCGATTAATCTCACTCCCACATGCAAACACATTTCCATGTATCATTCCTAGGAGCAATCGCCTCGGAGACAGAGGTAGCTACTTAGAATTGTTCAATAAGGAGACGCTTTGCCATTACTCGCTTAATTAAGTCTTCGATGACTCCAGTAAGGTGTACTCTTGTATGAAAGATCAATCATATTCTCTGCCAGCAAGGACACGGATATGAACGCCTCTATAGGAATTCACTTACACTCCAGGATCTAGGCACTTTCAGACAACCACGTATGAATATCCAGGCAGCTTAGTATGGCGCAAGCGTCTATGATCGTACGACAGTCGATATACCCCTACCGCAAAGCATAGCTTGTGCGACGAGGGGCGTTACCCCTTGTCAACATGACAGTCATAGCGCCGCAACGGATCGAATATCCGTCAGCTCCAATAGGCTCCAAGTTCAACTCAAAGGCCTGTAACTTGCGGGGAGCGATGGTAAAGCACACCTCGGATCCGTCATTCTCGGGCAATTCTACAGTTACATAGTAGATCCGGGCGGGCGGGTTTTCATCCAAGATAGTCCCGACTAAATCTTTAGTCTCTGGAATAGCAGCGCGATCGCTTTTCAAGGGCGATGGTTCCGAGATATCGGCCACCGTGACCGAGGCTATGCAAGGAATAAGGCATTTGGCGAAGTCTAGTCTATGGTTGGATGTGAACGCTTCCTGAACTATTTAGTTTTCGCACTTTGACACAGGAACGGACCAGAGACCACGCATTCAGAGACGCACTTTAACAGTTGTCTCTTGACCATATCCATATATATAAGGGGTTTCCACGCTTCTACCAAGCATAAAGGGCAAGAAGCATGGTAGCTCCGTATATACTAGTGATGAAAAGAAGTTAGAGCGCATTCTGTGTAGATGCGTCCACAACTCTCGCCTCACTAAACTATATAGTGTCACGTAGCTCACCATAGATGAAGGAAGGAATCTGTTGTTCCGCAGGGAGCTGTAAGTACCTGGCTAAGGTCGCGGCAGACGTACATGATGCCCCTTTGTCTCCCATGTCTCGAATAATATCTATAGGTGAAACATCTGATATGCAGTATAGATGTATGAAGTTTCACCATCTACCGATGGCCCCTGAAAGAAGGTAAAGCTATAAAGTTATAGGCAGTGTCTGAGCGAGCTCTAGATTCTGCCCAGCCAATAATCTCATTTAGTGTCAGCTAGCCGTCCGTCATGCTGTGGGCGTGATGGCCGTTCGTGAATACCACGTTTTAGAGTACGATATTGGTCAGTTTCAGAGTAATAGACTTAGAAGAAAAAAGGCAAGATATTGGACGTAGCTATCGTGTGTGCCTATGGTGGCCACGATTGGTATTGTAATATTTGAATACCATAGACTTTAGTATCAGGCTACTTATCTACGTACAAGGTACATGGCAAGTTGTGAGGCGTCGGTGATCATGGTTCAATGAAAACAGCCAGAGCCTTGTAATGATTTCTAATGAACTCTACGCACCCTATATTGGAAGCTTTCGAAACGTTCCTTTTTCTAAAGGTCTTCTCGCCTGTATGAATGACTTGTCCGTATACTTTGGTTACTGGACAAAGTCTAAGCAGGCGGTAAGCCCTATAGAAAATATAATAAGTACCTCGCTAGGAGTTCGTGTTCAAAACACTATTTGTAAACCATCATTTCTGCTGCTTAAGGTATTGTGCGGGAAACGTGTTGACGAATTTACTGTTAACATCGTCGCTTCGACACAGGTTTTTCTATTCGGACATATTGTCAATCCAAGAATTAATATCTTCAAGGCTTTCTGGATCGTGGCTAAAATTGAAACTCTTGGAATAAGGATATGAACTCCCTCGTTGTTGCTAGCTTCATCTTCTTTAGTTCCTTTTACTTTAGGTAATCTTCCCGTCGCCTTTACCAAGAGATGATGAATTGATAGAGCAGATTAAGAGTTGGGGGAGAAAAGAAAAGAACAGAAAAGTAGGTTGTCGTCGTATATCTTACTCGGTCCCATTATATGAGCTTTGCAGAGGAACATTTTTTGCAGATATCAACCTCCTTAGCATTTGGTAGTTTATGGAGGCAAGAATAGACTGACAAGATACGGATCCAGTGACGAAAGAGAACACTAGCATCATTGTTCCACGAGCACCCTTAAACTTCTTGCTAGATATTGCGCTACACATGTCTACATATCATTTTCCTCTGTTGTTTCAGGCTTTAATTTCCCGATGGTTCTACACTCCTAGTAGGTCAAACCTCCAACATAAGACTCCTAATCACATAGTTGCAACATATTAGATTGCTATAGACATCGCTTTCCACAGGCCCCGGTCTTTGTAAACCCTTTGATAGTTTTCATATGACAGAGAATATTTTGAGCATTTTAATAAGGAGAAACTCGAGATTATTATATTGAGTAGGTACCTAGGTTGGTTAGGGAGGTAATATCTAGGTATTCTTCGGCTCCAGTATATCAATGAATTTGTAACATGCTAGTGGCTTAAAGTGAAGTTAACCGCATATGAAATAACCCCTGAGATGTAATAGATAACTTGTAGTAGCTATTATCGTCGAGGCTATCATTACTAAAGCATATCTTAGCAGTCACTGACGCGCGTTTATTAATAACAGAGAAATAAGGAACTATGAAGATTTTGTTATGAGAGACTGTTTTCGGTACCATTGCTTCATGGTCGATGGCAATGGTTCCTTATGCCTTGATGTAAAAATGCATGAAATGATAAGCAATTGTACATTAAGCTGTATTATATTAGCTGTGAATTCTCTCCAGGTATTGCAACTATGGACTATTGTTCTTCAATAAGAGTTACATTAATATAACAGTTCGAGCAGGTTTTACCGTTACAGCTCTTCGTACAGAACCTATGAATACGAGGGTTAGTATGGATTACGTACAACGCTGGAACCCGTTGACCCATGAAGCTAGGGTAATTCATAGCCTAATTGGTATCTAAACCCGTTAACAATAAAATGATGAACTTGGGATTGATATTAAGTGGTATTTGCTAATATCCGGCGCTTTCAGTTTCCGACGTCGAAGAGTTCTACCAGATTTAGATATCATGCAAAAGTCAACCGCTCTTGATCCACATCAACTTATGTCATCGCGATCTTCTAAGTCTAGATCTACCAAGGGTCTTTTGCTCTGGGTTCCATACCATATAAGACATGAGAAGTGTTCCATGTAGCGGCCACGCATCCCACGGAGTACGTGCATCCATGGACAGTATTATGCAGTAAGTACCACAAGACTATAGATATTGGAAATCCCCATCAGAATCTGGATATTTAATTGGCTGGCGAAGCTGACAATGGACGTAAAGTAGCATGTACTCAGCTCTGGTAAAATTCTGATTGGTTGATTTTTGGTCGACGAATACGGTAAGCCCCCCTGGTTGGCTGTAACCATTTACTAGGTTGTACAGCACATCATGCGTGTCAGCACGGTCGAAGGATTATCAAAAACTCTATCGCTCCGTTCATATGATCCTATTAGCGCCGGCATTAAGCTGCCTAAGCATGATGTATTCTGCATTTTCCTGCTGGCTCGAATTCTTCGACTTCTCGGTTTCGATCCTCATATATCCACTATTCCTACTATGTACGAAGGAGGTAGTATTGTGGCTCCAGGACACATAAGTACCCACGGAGATTATTGCTGTATCTACACCAATGCACCGCCGAGAAGCTGCTTCTATACTTGATCGTCGCCTCAGGCAGAAGATAAAACGGTTATGCCGCAGTCAGCTTTGTAATAAGAGGGGCATATAGTCTAAATAGATCAAGGCATCTCAAAAACGGCATTCCCAAGTAACCAACGTAGCTTACTACCTAGTAGGTAACAAAACTATGCTCAAAGAAAACAGGACAGAATTCAGACTTGACATTCATATAGACCAGACGTCACTTATCCGTAGGAGCTATGGTGATTTGGGTTACGTCCAAATCAGGTAATAGGGTTACGGTGTATTGTAAGATTTGTATTAGAGGCACTATTGGGTTGCATCTTGACTATCACCTGCCCCTTTGGTAGGGCTACTATGTAGATGTTGTAAGACGCATCCACATGGGAGGTAAGAAGATATTTATAAGACCTGGGACCCACGTTGAGGCAATTAGTAGAGAGGTATACATGTAACGGTGGCAGACGTACATTTAGGCCACGAGCGTCAGCATTTATCTCGAGTTATGAAGTGGCCTTTTAACACTAAATACCTAATCTAGATTTATTATTTCCTCGTCGTCGATAACTGCCTCCTTTTTCTCGATTTGCGCCGAGCGCAAAGGCGCCCTTTCACAATGGGTGTCATCGAAGACATCGCAGATAATTACTCCCAAGGCCAGATGATCCGCCTTGGGATCGCTTTCATGATATTGCCTATCGTTTCTGTCGTTTTGAGATTATGGGCCAAGGTTCTTGGGAAAGGTATCAAAATGGATGACTACCTCGTCGTCGCTGCAACGGTACGCCATCTCAGATTATACGTGGCCAAGAAAATGAAACTTATCAGTGCAGGCTGTTGCCGTCGGCTGCGCTGCGGTGCAGTTGGTTGCTGCCATTGAGGGCCAACTTGGGCAGCACCAGTCAACCGGACCAGACGGAATGCCGCTCCTCGACGACCCCCGATTCGTCACTTATGAGAAGGTAGGTACCTACCTAATGAGCTAGCTTTGGAAAAGGAGACTGGTGCCAACTTATTGTAGTGCAAGCTCGCGGTCAATATCCTCTCCACCGTCGGCCTCGGATTCGTGAAGTCGTCCATCTTAGTTTTCTACATGAACATCTTCTATGGGAAGTCTTTCAAGATCGCCTCACAAGTTGTGCTTGGTCTCGTTGTCGGATGGACAATCTCGTTTTTCTTCGCAAACCTCTTCACCTGCTTTCCGATTACCCCGTTCATTGAGCCCTTCTACCACAACGACTGCGTTGACGGGCTTGCGCTGTGGTATGCCATGGCGATTTCAGACATCATAATAGATGTGATCATCCTCGTGATGCCGATCCCAATGGTTTTGAAGCTGCAATTGCCGTTGAAGCAGAAACTAGGCGTGCTGGTTATGTTCCTTCTTGGAGCAACGTGTGTTCTCATCCCACAGTCCCCATTGTCGCAATATACTAACCATGACTCAGAGTTTGTGCATTTAGTCTCACCCGTGCCTTAATATATGTTCATGTTGGTGAGAGTTTGGCTCTTCACTTCAACGACGAAACTTGTAAGATACGCATGCTCCAACAAGACATTTATCTTGGTGGCTAACTTATACAGACTACACTTCTCCTGTATTCTTCTGGGCAGTTATTGAACTCTCTACAGCTGTTCTCAGCGCCTGCTTGCCGACATATCGACCAATATGGCTTTTACTTCGTGGTCGTCCTATTAGGCAGAAGAAGCACAGCTCGTATTTCTCACGAAATCACGCCAGCAGCGGCCTTAGTGGAAGTGGGCGGAACTACCCATTGGGGTCAGACAGTGACTATAAGGACGATATCAGACTCACCGACAACCTGCGCGGAGTGGATGTAGACATCCATGCCGAGAGCAATCGCTCAGATGAACAACTACCCGTTCCTCGTGGGATCACCGTTGAGCGCAGCGTTCACCTGGGTAGCCAGCCGGTGGAGCATGTGTAATAAATATTAGATGAATAGATAATTTTTTGCATCGAGCAGGCGTTGGAATCGGATACTAGCATATCCCGGAAGACAACTCGACTGAACTAGGACCATATCCTCTCGAGTGTACGGGCGTACATGTTCGTAATTAAAACGATAACGTCATCATATAATCTCGTACGAGAATTTCTAAGCTATGCCTTGCTGCGAGAAGCTAGCATCGCCAAATTGGGAGAAATGGGTTCGGCGCTTAACAAATATCGGAATTTTTACGATTCTTCTGATGCAGCTGAAATCCAACACTTTCTGGATCTCTAAAATATCAAGCTAGAATTAGAGACGTAATACTGTTAAACTATTTAGATGATATTAGAGCAAGAAAACTGATTAAACTAGATAGGTATTGATTATATGGGCGTTATTATGAAGCATCGCAACCTATTCGTCTCATATTCGCGTAGCAGTCACTAACACAGCAGGCCAGGTGAACTGCTTAACTTCACCTTCGCCACCGAAATGGAGGTTTAGTTCCTGGAATAACCGGTTAATCTCTGCATCTCCGTCCCCTACGGCCTCTTTGAAGCCTGGGAAAAGCACGCTGAAATATCGCTTCAGCTCGGCGAGGTTCCAATCATTCCTCCACCAGTCCGGATTCTCCCTCTCTTCTGTATGCTCCGAAGGTCTCACATTGCTGGTTGAGCTGATCGGGAACCCGCACGCCTCTTCACCAAAGAAGGGTAGAGTAGCGCTTGGATTCCACTTGATCCTTCTTACATCCGTCCACGTTTGTGGATCAAGCGGGACATAGTCGAGCCACGATTTCATGCCCTCTGCGGCTCGCCGAAAGCCGGCTTCACGACGTTCACCGCTACCACGGATCACCTTGGCCCAATTTCGCACCATAATCTCATCGATCAATGGTTGCGCTTCGGCACGTAACTTTGGGTCGGAAAATGTGGGACGCCCGTAGAACCAGAATGCTAGGGTTCCACCGGGTCGGAGTAAGCGCTTGAAGTTGTCGAGAGCCACGTGCTCGTCCATCAGCACCATGGCCTCAGCTACAGCAACTAGATCGGCGGAGCCAGGTGGATGGTGCTCGAGTAGGTGTTCGCCCATGCAGTGCGTGAACGAGATGCGTTCAGGCCCGAAGCTGGGTGTCAGTCGACGTTTGGCAACGGATAAGTGTGTGTCATTGATGTCTGACGCAACGACGTGGGCAAAGCGTGAGGCCAATTCAGCTGAGACCTGACCGGCCCCGCAGCCGACATCGTGCGCGATGTCCCACCGGGACGAGTGTGCGGAATGCTGGGCGTAGATCTCGTTGTAGAATGCAGCGCTATACTTTGGCCGCGTCGAGACATAGTCATCCCAAAACTTCGAGTCGTCAGCTGAAACGCGCCAGAAGTTTTCTGAGTCTTCCTCTTGCTGTTTAAGAGTGGCTGTGCAACTGAAGGGTCTTTTCGTATCGAGTCGACGAGGTACTTGAATCCCTCGAGTTGTACATGGGTGAAATCCGGCTGCTTTGCTACCGGAAATATTCAGGCCGTTGTGATACGGGCGAAGACACGGCCGTGTACCCCGCCGAAGGGTAAGAAGATGATGATACTTTGTGGGCCTCATATTCCGCTGCTCCGGGACATGAATGTATACCTACCTAGGTATGTCCCTGACTGTGCGGCGGTTATGTAACCAGCTTATAACATATTTGTAACAGCCACCACGAAGGTGCCTACTCTATGGTACCTAGGTACATATAGGTACCTATTATCTTACATGTACATACTAGGTACCACCGCTATCGCTCCAAGTGGGGTCCAGCCTTTTGACTTAGAACCTTTCCTTAGGTAGCGATAGCGGGGGAATGGGGGCGTAGGAGGGTCCCTACTATGTAGGGCTTCGGCGAAGGTCCGTACCGAGACGGGAAGATGCCCGCTTTTGTACGGAGGTTAACCGTTGAGAGTTTCGTTAGGTACATCATGTAACCTTGGAATGGTAACGTCCAATCCTTTGACCACATGTGCAGTTTCTACACAATTTATTAGAACTCTGTAGATTTCCTTAAGCATCCCCTCTCATAACTTACATAGTGCATAGTTACATTAAAGGGGAAATTGAGCTTCGGAGCAATCTTATGTAGTTAGTTGTAGCGTTGTATACGTTAGGTACATGCGGCTATGTCACCCTACCATTCGGTCTCTCCGCCGTTAATCCAAGGAAACCTCCCAGAAGTTTTCTCACGTGTCGCCGAGTCAATCTGGATGCGGAATCCTGGCGTCAGCAGGATCTTCTGGCTTATGCATTGCATGGAGTTGTTGTATCCCTTACCTGATCCACCACGAAGTTCACCGCATCGTCTAGCCTGATAATCGCTTCATCGAGTCCGAAAATCTTGGTGCCTTCGCTGCCCATCTCCGTCTGTACGAAGCTAATCTCGCTGTTAGCGGCTATCTATCCTTGTACGCAATGCATCATTTTTGCCTTGCTTAACCTGGATCAACAGCGAAGATACAGATCCCCTCTTTAGCATGCTCAAAATGCAGCTTGCGGATCAAGAAATGCGCTGCTGCTTTACTGGTACCATAGGCACCCATCGAGAGCGGATACTTCTCCACGCCCCCTGTCGTGCCCTGCATGCTTCCCAACAGCACGAACCGGGGGCGAGCTGGCGATTTTGCCAGGAGGGGTAGTGTGGCCTGGGCAAGGCGTAGGGGACCTAGAGCATTGACGTCGATAAGTTCGGCCACTTGACTGGGCTTTACTTCGGCGAGTAGCCCGATTGCGATGCTTAAGCCGGCATTCGCAACAACAATATCCAAATGCGATATATTTTCCGATGGTTTAAGGTGTGCAACCGCCGTTCCTGCATCAACATCGGAGGTACTGTCAATTTCGACTACTATCAATTTACTCTCTTCACCTTTCGGAATGTCGGCAAGATCCTTCGAGGTTATTGACTCGGGGTCTCGGACACCGGCAATAACTGTGGTCCTTGGACGCGAGAGAAAAGCTCGTGAGACGCCGAACCCCATACCTGATCAACGATCAGTACATCATATCAAACTGTTCTACATGCGAACAAATAACTTCTGCTTGCGCCAGTTACGAGAACGATGGTTTTTGAAGACATAATTCCCCCACGAATGAAAACTCAAGTGGCTACCTCGTATGAGAACTCCGATCGTATCGAAACTTGAACGTAACTCTTGTTCGCTGAGAATTATTCAATTTCAAAGCTGGCATGGTGTCATAAAAGCCCTTAAACTTAGATGGGTATTTATGAACTTTTATATAATAGCGCATTTCTAAATTTATTGAATCTAAAATATAAATCTTGATGTTGACCTTTACATAAGCTTGTATGTGAAGCGTTACATCCGCGTTTAGTCCGAAGTGTTGGCCGCTATATGCTACCAGTTTCGTTGCAACAAGCCTGATGGGTTAACTACCTACATATTGCTTATAGCCCTGTCCGGAGATCCTTCGTTCCTACCGCTTCCATATCTCCCCCTTTTCTCCTTCAAGACACCCAAATAAGCCATGGCGGAATCAAAGGCTGTTGACTACCTGATAATTGGCGGGGGCCTTAGTGGATGCGCCCTGGCTTCTCGCCTAAAACGGTCGCTTCCAGACAGCTCCATCCTAGTCATCGAAGCCGGCCCCGACCCAATGCCAGAACACGATGTTGTCACGCTCTTGGGCGGCTTCGCCCTGCAAGGCAGCGCGCTGGACTGGCAGTTTCAGACGGCTGCAACTCCCTCAACGGCAGGTCGCACACATACATTAACGGCTGGTAAGACACTAGGCGGCGGCAGCGTGCTCAACTATGGTGGATGGTCACGCGGCGATGAGCGGGACTATGAAAATTGGGCTGCAAAGCTGGGCGGGGACGGTCGTTGGAATTATGCCGGCCTACTACCCTACTTCAAACGCTCTGAACGCTACTACGACCTTAGTGCTAGTCCTAAATATCATGGCTTTGAGGGTCCGATGAAGGTTACCCCAGTGAAGGCGAGCCATGGTAATAGGAAGTATCCTCTGCGCGATCCCTTGGAACGGGCGTGGACGGAACTCGGCATTGAGAAGAACCCTGACCCTTTTACAGGCCGTTTAACTGGGCTGAGTGACTACCATGAGAACTGGGAAGACGGAAAGAGGCGGCCCAGCCATATCGCGTATTCATTGGATGGAGTCACCGTGAAGACGTCGTGCCCCGTCTCACAAATTGTGTTTGAGAAAGTTGGCGGCGAACCCAAGGCGAAGGGTATTAAGCTAGAAAATGGCCAGGAAGTCAGTGCGAAGAAAGAAATCATCCTGTCAGCCGGCACGCTACAGTCGCCACGCCTTCTGCTCCGCTCAGGTGTTGGGGATCCTTCAGCCCTATCTGAGCACCATATTCCGCTGGTCCAATCACTCCCTAGTGTCGGCCAGCAGTATTTCGATCATTTTGCCCTATTTCAATGGTTCAAGCTCAAAGATCCTTCTCGCGGGCTTGCTCTAGGTCATCCTGATTTGTCCGATCCTGTATTCGTCGCGGGCATGCCAGTTGACTGGGCCGCTAACGAAGGTCTTCCACGCGATATTCTGGAGAGAGCCCTTGATGAGGATGGAGTGACTGGTCCAGAGCGCGAAGCCCTGTTGCAGCCGGGTCGTGTATTTGTAGAGACGCTCGTCCTCTACCACCCACTCGCACCCGGCTTCCCAGGTGACGGCAGTATCGTTTGTACTTCTGTTATGCTCACGCTACCAAGTAGCCGCGGCCGCGTGTCGCTGCCTCACGATATCGACAGCACAAACCCACATATCGAGCCCAACTATTTCACAACTGCCCTTGACCGGGTATGTCTGATCTATGGTGTGCGGCGGCTACTTAGGCTCATGCTTGGCACGGAAGCTATGAAAGACTATGTGGAGTCTGAAGTGCCGCCGCCGGGTCAGATTCCACTTACAATGCAATCTTCCGATAGCGAGATCGAGAATAGGATCAGTGCCATTGGCGTGGCCCACTTCCATGCTGCGGGCAGTTGTCCCATGGGTAGTGTTGTAGACGGGGACCTTAGGGTCAAAGGGGTTCAGGGTCTCAGAATTTGTGACGCTAGTGTATTTCCAAGCCCTGTGGGTGGACATCCAATGGCGAGTCTATACGGTGTTGTAGAACAGGCTGCTGATATCATCGCTGCGGGGGCTTAAGCCCTTAAAAACAGACGCCAGCTATCGGCAGATGATACGCAAAACGGCTATGGGTATGCAACATGGAATCGAGGCAGGAGAAATCAAATGTAATAGTCCCACGTTATTAAGATTATCATCTATCTCAATCAATAAACCACAACTATCAAAAATGAAATTATCTATTTACAGAACGTATGTACTTGCTATCTCCGTCGGGCATATACCCTATTTAATACATTCCGGGCTATGTGGCTTGAGATAACTGCTGCTATTCCCACGTACTATAGATGGAGCCCAAATGCCCACCAGGCAATTATAAATCAAACCATTGATTGAATACGTTCTTTGGGTCATACTTCTTCTTGAGTTGCCGAAGCCTAGGCGTGCTGTTGTGGTAAACAACCTCGTTGGTCTCGTCTCCGAAAGCGAAGTTGACATATCTGGGTCTAATTGTCAGCAATATGACTAAGGAAGAACGTGAGTCTATGAGGATAGGTACTCACGTGCGGTTCGACGATAATCCGTCATTCGCGCGCAAGAGATCGCGTACGTTCGAACCGAACGCCTCAGCCGTACTGTCGAGGTTGGCATCTGGGTACCAGGTTATGACGAAGCCGTTGAAGCGGATATCTCGATTTGCGAACGACGCCGAGTCGGAGGGGAACGATCGAGCCTTATCAAGTGAATAGCACTCGACTACGACTGTTGTAGAACCTGTGTCGGGATTCTTGAGGAAATCGGTATAAGAATTCCAAATTTGGCGCCACGTGGACGGAACAAAGTGATTGAAGCCGGAGCTATACGTAGGTTTGCGCTCGCCTTTGGTGCAGAAGCCGTCAGCGCCGGTGTTCCACTCATTCTGTGGCAACACAGCCGTAGTATCATCGTAGGGCCCAATATCAAGAATTGATTTGAACGCCGCGCGTCCTTCGGCCTCCGTGCCGTAGTAAAAGACTGTCACGAGTATGGTAGGCGTAAAGTCGGGAGCCCCAGTTGTCAAGAAGTATAAGAAAATATTCATGTGCGCCTCAAGCTTTAGGTCCTCAATGCCCTGTACGACTTGTTCGAGCTTGTCCTCGGTGAAAAACAGCCCACCCGTCCAGGCCGTATTCTGTGTTTTCGGCAGCGGCGTGGACTTCATCACAGCTGAAGTGACAATGCCAAAGTTGGGGCCCGCACCCCGGAGAGCCCACCATAGGTCCTCCTGCTCAGGGGTGACAGTAACGAGGCTCCCATTAGCAAGCACGACGTTGAAGGAGAGATAATTATCAACCATAAAGCCATAAAGACCCATCAAGTTGCCGTAGCCACCACCTAGCCCCGCGCCGAGCGCTCCCACACAGTTGCAGTTGCCGGTGAGTACTTGAACATCGTTGTCAAATGCTTGAGTGATGACTTCCTTGATGCTCGCACCTCCTCCAATACGCGCCTGTGTTTTATCTGCGCTGAAGACTGTGTTGTTGAGGCCGCGTAGGTTGATCAGAAGACCATTTTGACTTAGGTGAAACGCGCCGCTCCAACCGTGGCCTCCATTCTGAGCTAGGAATGGGATATTATTTTCTAGGCAGTACTGGACCTACAAGATGTCAGCACGAATACTTCGTAATGTGAGGAATAGTACGAACGGTTGCCTCCACATCGCCTTCTGTCCCGACCGTCACGACGGTGCCAGGTTGGGGAGCATGGTATTCACTCCAGCGCGGTGCGGTAGAAGCATCGTGGGAGATAGTGGCACCAGCTGAGAGCCGGCTCTTGAGGTCACCGTCGATTGAACAAACAACTCTGCTGATGGTTGCAATGCCAATGCTGGCAAGCAGACTAAGGAATCGAGAAGATCGCATACCGAGTTCGCGCGAGAGGATGATGCAGGAACGCAAATCGGTACAACGGGACTAAGACTGGGGGAAAAGTCGAAAATAAGGAATTGTAGATCCGGGACGCACGCCCGCGGCGCGAGGCTCTTGCAAGATCTGCGGTGCCACGCTGCCACGTTGAAAAGTTAGTGTATACGTCTTATCCCGGATGGGTCTGCATGAAGCAGGGGTTTGATTGACTGCGCCGCTCCAGGTCAGCAATACGACCTGCCGCGTTGGGTAGTTGAGGGTCCTTAGGTACGATACACATCCATCGGCTCAATGATCCTTTTTTGATCACATCACATAGCTAGCTGCTGAGATTACCAGCTTACCAGCTAACCAGGCCGCGCCAGGGCGGCTTTTTCAGCGTCCCACTCCGAGTCGAACCACCATGTTGGTTACAAAGGTTCTCATAAATGATTATTAAGAGGCCATTATGAATCCCAATGATAGATTATTTATAACCATGTCTAAATTCATGGTTATAATACAAGTTAAGTCGTGGTCTAATGCAGTTCCATCACCACTAGCGCCGTTCAAAAGGTCATTACTAACATCACACTGTCTTCCGAAGCGTGGGTTTTAGACTACCTAATTAGCATATGGAGCCGAGCTGTTACCACTTTTTTCAGGTACTTTAGGTGTCTAGGTAGGTAATCATTTAGTTTATTTCGCCGAGTCAGCTCCAAAAAGAATCTGATAAAGGTAAAATTGGGAGAAATGTTGGCCCGATATATTCATAGGTTAGGTACGTAATTGTAATTCAAAATGTAGACTGGATCGAGTCACGCAGGTTAACGTGATACCATTAGTCTTGAGTTCTCGTTCAAATGAGTAAAAGCCCAGCCCTCTTATTTACCTGTGTGACGTTCTATTATCTGCTGAGTGTTTTTTTGGGCTTAGATTGGTAGAGTTGTGTCGTAAGAAAAATACATGTCTCCTCTTATCATTCACATCATCTAGCAGTATGGTCTTATTAGAAGATTAAGGACAGTCTTCCGGTGCTAATATATCTGAGAGGAGTTGATTAATGATATAGTGACTGCTAGCAGAGCCACTCCATAACAACCTTTGTTCTTGGAGCAGGTTAGGGCTCAGTGTTACTTGGAGATTGAGTAAATCTGCTATAGGTTCGAAGTGTTGGACTAAGCTTACTGCACGATGTAGGTAATGGCACCAGCAGATACTGGAGTGCTTTGACCAGTGATTGAAGCTCTAGGCTTACTAACGTGCATTAAGACGTACAACTAACGGGTCTGAGATGGCACAAAGCAGACCGTCACGCCGCACTTCCTCATAATGTTATGTAACTTGGCAATATCATGTCATGCAGTAAGCTTTGCTATAGAAGCATGAAGGTCTGGCTCAACGTACGCCAGGGCGCAGATAATTGGTTCCTGCAAGATATTAGCAAGAACCAAACCATACACAGAGGATAGAAGAAGATATGTACAGATTTCAATGCGAGAAATATTTAGCTTCCTTGGATGCTATAGGCATACTAGCTGATACATGACTTTTCCAGCAACATGTACCTGGGATCCTGCCGTGACTTATTCTGCGGTTAACTTAAGCCCTAACTGTTTGTTGTATAATCTCTAGAAAGTATTAAGATCATTAGTCGCATAGTACGCCTCTGAATGTGGAAGATAACTCAAGCCTGTGGGAGTTATTATTCCCTAACCCCTAACCCCTATTTTGACCGTGCGAGCACTCGCTTACTAACACTGTCCTCATAGTGCTGTTTTATACAATAGGAAAGCATGTAAGATGCTCTTATCAAGTTCTGGTTTGGAGATGCTATATGTATCAATTATCTGAAACTTAGTGTTCATCTGGACTGTTCTTTTAATCTTTACTAATGTGGAGGGAATCCCGCTGAGACGTACGCTGCGCTCTTGATCCCCATGTAACTGGCGGGACGAATCGACTGATGTCTCCAGATCTAGAAGGCCGGTATACAGCTTTGATCATATTATGTGGTGTGGCTAAACATCGTGAAAAGATCATATTGCCAAATTCTTCCTCAATGGAGGACTTGCTAAGCACTGCAAGTTCTACGTTATAACCCGCTACACGGCTTTTCCGGGATGGAAGACATGTGTTTCGTCCTGTAATGGGTCTTGGTAATAAATGTAGCTACATACAGACACACCCATTCACCATGGACAGTGTCTACTAGAAGTCGCATCTGATTTTGCCGCACCGCACGCCTCAGTGGTGCCTAAGTAAGATACTTACAAGAATTTCCTCCGGCTTCCTGTACCAGCCCTGTAGGGTTGTACCCTGTCTTTTAATTGAACCTATAGGGCGTGACAAATAGGATACCTACCGGTTCTTGTGGTCTCACTACCTGAAGACTTACTGTAGAGTTTATCAAGACGTTACACCCATCATTCCAGTTCCCCATGATACGACGTCGTTGGCCTCACAACTCTTCCCTTCCAACTGCATGAATAGCAGATCGAGCCGTAAACGCATCGAGATCCTTCAACCCCTTTTCAAGAATCTCCAACTTCTTCGTTAGCTCGCTACGTTCTTTTACGGTGTTATCATCCTCGGATCCTAGTCGCTCGACGTCCTCATTAGAGAGATCCCATACAACATCGGGACAGAACCTAGTAAATTTAACTGTTAGTATTGGGATGCGGTGGCTTCTTGGCGTTTACATACACTTCTGGTAAGCGTTGGATTAGACAAGCTTCGATGGCGTCTACGCTGACGTCGTCGATGAATTTCTTCAGTGCGATCTGTGTAGCGTTAGCGCCTATTCTAAGAATTGTCTAGATAGCTGATCAGATAGGAGTTGTTGTACCTGATAATAGGCGGCAGCAACATCAGCTGCGAGAGAGGCGGAGTACTCTTCAACATTGGGCCGTGTCCCTAGCTTTAACTCTGAAAGGAGTTCTGCGAGATCCACCTCAGCGTCCGGAGGTGCTGATTCGGACGTATATCCACATGCGTCAAAGGACAATTGATCAAATTTGCGGTCATGACGCTTAGTTTGAATGTTTTGCACTGTATCTGTCAAATAGTCGTTGTAAGTTATCGGGTGAATTGACAAATGAGGTTCTAGTAATTCGTCAACCTTGTCCTTCAGGTCCTGGCGAAGACGATGTAATGATGGTTGAATATGTCCTTTCATGAGGCGAGATCTGGTGTTTTCATCGCAGATCTCGGATACAATCTTATTGAAGTTACTGGCTGCAGCTTCGTGAATCTGCTCAACTAGATTCTGGGTGATCAGTTCCCAAGGCTTACATTGCCTGCTAAACAGGTCTCCAACGACAAGAGGATTGAATGTTCCTGGGAGCTCACGACCACGGCATTCGACCATAAGATTCTTTACGTCCTCCAGATAATCAACTCTCATGACATATCGCCTGCATGATGTTCGAGTGGGCCGTTCTTCGTCTTCAACGATCTCCAGAGCATGGCCGTCAACACGCATCTTTTCAGCATAATCATCGAGGATCTTTTGCACGTGGGCACGAAGTCGTCTTGTAAAAGCGTCCTGTTGCCCGGGGAACGACTCGAAAAATCGATCCGTATAAACACCGTCAATGGCGGCTCGAACCAACTTGGAAAGGCGACTGCTAATTCGTTGAAGGTAGGTGTGTTTCTCCCTCTTGGTACTGCGCGCCTTTCCCAACTGTTCCAATTTGACTCTGCAATCCTTGATGCCGGATTGCACATCGGCTTTAACGCCCGGTAGTCCGGTCTGAATTTGGTTCCACAGAATCTTGCGCAGGCGTGATCTCAGTGACTCTACGCCGAGTTGGGATGGATCCAAAACATTCCAAACCGAACTGGAAAAGAATTCTGCCTCTCTCGCGTCCCTCTCTTCAATTGTGTCATCCATCGTTAGGTGACTCCTGTTCCGCAAGACATGCCACCCAAGATTCAGCTTTACGTTTTGGTTCTGTGCCATTTCCACATAATACCGCTCACTGTCTGTGTTTCCTTCAATCTTGTCAGGTTTGGTAATAAGACCAAGTGTTCTCAGGCCAGACGGGTCAATGTCGCGAGTGAATTTAGTCACTGGTTGATTGGCAAAAGGATTGTCGGCTGCGACGACAGCAAGAATTATGCTGCGGCGTTGGCGCATGTAAGACAATACTAGATCTTGGACGAGGGCGGCATCGTCATCTGATTGATTCTTATCAGAAGCGCCGAACAAGCCAGGTAGGTCGACAAGTGTTAGATTGGGTGCAGATGGCGACGTGCTCTCGATACGCAAAACGTCCGTGCTGAAAATCTTGGATCCTTCGGTTCCGGTGAGACCCATTGCTTCTTTCGCGGCCTCGATAATCTTGGGAAAGCCATCCTGATCCCTCGTCTTACCGGTGAAGGACAATAAGCGAGCTCTTTCTTCGTTGTCTCTGCTGGCGCTAGGCTGGATGTGGACCTTGATCTCGGGCTTGTCGCCACGCCGGAGAATCAACTCGGTGGCAAAGCGGGTGCAAAGACCTTCAGAAGTTGGGAAGGCAATGCCAGAGAGTGCCTCGAGCGTGGAGCTCTTGCCTGACGACTGGCTGCCGCACACAATGATCTGTGGTAGATCGACATAATGGCTAACACCGTGGGATCTAAGAGAGTCGACGATGTCGAGAAGGTCCCGATGATTATTAGACTGTATGAACCCAGAGGTCTTCTGGGATATTTCTTCAGCAAGCTTCGTAGCCATGTTGATCTGTTCTGTTGCTTGTTTGCGCGTCATTTGGGCCAGGGTTGATGGGTAATTGAGAGTGCGGTGGAAATATATTGTTAGGGTTTGGTCCTGGCAGCCTGGGGATAGTGAAATCAAAGATGTGGAGCTGGAGGCAGAAACAAGGGTTCAGTAGTCGTCACTAAGACACCCCAGCTGCAATCCCGGGTTCAGGTAGATTTGATAGATTTGATAGAGGGTGAAGAACGGTGAAAGAAGTATCTGCCTGTCAAAAAGCGAAACGAAACACGTCCCTGAGACAAGCGCGCCCTTAAGGAAATGGCCGCGAGCCTTCAGAATGAGAGAAGTTAATTTCCACGCTTTCGACGGTACAGGAGCATTTACCAAAGGGGGTTTTTGGTGATCGCTTTACAAATTGGCTATAAAAGACAAACCTTTTCACCCTTATTTTGGCAAGAATACAAACATTGCTGAGGTGTAGTGGAAGGAAATGGAGGCCCAAGAATTTGGATTCAAGTTCCATGAACTATAGGTACCTTATTACATGTAGGTAGGAGGTACCTAATTCATGGATGGTAGTTGCCCGCTGAAGAGGTCGTAGGGCCACTAAAACTTTAAACCTTAATTGAGTTGCCCCAGTATTAACCCGTGTTGGACCCTTAATCTGATAACTAAAGCAGCTAAAGTACCCGACACGTCAGGTACTAAGGAGCTACCTACGGTACGGTTAGGTATGTACCTCGCTGTAATTCAGGGGTACCTAGCCGCTAATAAAGTTTTAGCTGTTGCCATTGCCTCCAAACGCGTTGGGACGCGACGCTCAATCACGTACTCTGCTCAACTGCAACTACATATCTACCAACAAAAACCAAACGTTATACTACATGATATTATTCCAATAGCTTACCTAATACTGTATGGGAGAGCGACCTGTAGCTAATGTAGGAATAGGAAACTCCACTATCCGAGATGCCTTCGATTCTAAGTCTCCCGATCGAGATAATATCGTACGTGGCGCAGGATTTGGACATCGAGGATCTGTCGGCCTTTTCAAGATCTTGCCGTGCCATTCACGCTGTCGTTACTCCCCATCTATATCGCCTCGTCAAGGATGAACCGGGTCCCATGTGTTGGGCTGTTGACGAAGGACGAGAAGGCACTGTTGCGCATTTGCTTGCAGCGGGCGCGAATCCAAATATTGCCTGGGTACAATCCTGCTCCAGGTCGGCAGTACTGAGGCTTCTCGAAACGTGCGGGCCATATATCCACGAAGCCGAATCCCCACATGATGAAATGGATCTATCCAGTGATTCTTCTAGTTTTATATATCCCTCAGATGAGGATCAAGACGACAATTCGTCCGATGTTAGTGACACCGAGCCCGGAACTAGAAGATTCGATTTTGACAATCGGCGTGATTTTGCTACCCGATACTATTGGACGCCGCTCCATATAGCCGCGCGATGGGGGAATAATGACATAATTAACTTACTATTGAGGTATGGCGCCGATATCAATGCCTTGTCCAGAGGCTTTTGCAATTGCCCCCTCCCTAAAGAGACCCCGCGGCACCTCATAAGAGGTATAAATTCAATCACGCCTATTTGGACGCCGCTCCATACTGCTATTTGTCACGGCCACGAAGAAACGGCACGACTTTTGATATATCGAGGAGCTTCAACGAATGTCTCGCCAACTTCATCCCGGTCCGATGCTCGTCATGTCACTGCCCTTCATACGGCTTGTTATTCCGACGCGGTTGCAATATCTCGCTTCCTCATAAACGGGGGGCATCAACCAGACGTTGACGTTCAAGACCATACTGGTAGCAACCCCTTGAGTCATGCGTATTTTGCTGGCAGCTGGGCCTCAATCGACTTTCTAGTAGAGATGGGCGCTTCTCTCAATGCTAATCTAGGTCCTTTCACCCTTCTCCAGCATGCCTGTTACGAAGGACGCTTCGCTGAAGCCTTGCGATTCATCGAATTAGGTGTGGATATTCATCCTTCTTTCGGTAATTCTGATGGCGCCGAGTCCATACTTCACTGTTGTTGTATGCCAAAACGTGGACATCTTGGCCCCCATTATCATCGTGAATCGAGCCAGGAATATCTCAGGGCTGAAGTTGTTCGGACGCTTATTAAGGCCGGTGCTAACTTGGAAGCTAGGGATAGAGATTCGATGACGCCACTCATAAAAGCTTCTCTATTCAGTACTGATAAAGCTGTCGAAGTTCTCCTTGCTGAAGGCGCAGATATCAATGCGCAGGATAGGAGCGGCGATAGTGCATTATTGAGAGCATGTACGCCGCGGATTTCAATCCCTGATGGGGCAATGCTACGCACCATAACCATCTTACTTACTCACATGCCACCTCAATTCGATACGTTCGAAGCGCTTGAGAGGGTTTGCGCATTGACTATACCTAACAAAGATCAAGTTGATGTGCTATGGTTGCTAATTCGACGTGGAGACCCTACGATTCTCCACTCGAATGAAGCCCACCTGTTGCTTTTAAGAGGATTGAACTCATGCAGCTTCGAACTCTGTGATACTCTGTTGGATAATGGGCTCAGAAAACCTACTTTAACGGAGATCCGGATTCTGATCTCAAAAGTCATAGCAAGAGATAACGCACGCGCTCTCGAGTACATCTCCAAGCTCCTGTATGGGAGCGAAGCGTTGAAGAGCTCACAGTACGTTCTTGATGCAATCAAGGGACGGAAATCCGACTGTGCAGCATTCTTAATTGAGGCCGGGGCGCCAACAGACCACCATGCTGATGATCATGAAAATTGCTTGATCGAGACTTGCAAAGTAGAAGACCGCACTGTTGCCGAGCTACTCCTCAAGAGAGGGGCTGACCCGAACGAGATTATCGGTGATCGCTTACCTTTAATATACCCAATCTTGAACGAAAACATAGCTATGATCGAACTACTTTTGGACCACGGCGCGATCATGCATACGCATCCCGGTGGTTTAAAGGTCGATGGACGGGGTTTCGGTCCCCTTGACCTAGCCATTGTGCTTGGCCTGGAAGAGGCTGTGCACACGATGGTTCACCACTACAGCTATTTTGACTCGACCGAAGAGGAACGCATTACCCGTCTAGGAATGGCTTGCTGCGTAGATCCGGCTGCTTTTGGCGATGGCACAATACTCAACGCGCTGCTGAACGCCGGCGATATAGATCCAAATACAGTATCCCCAAGAATGAAAGGGACACCACTGCATATATCCGCAGCGGTGGAGCGGGTGAGGGCAGTTCGCTGCCTGGTTGCGGCCGGAGCCAATATTCATTATTATCTTCGCCCAGTTGAGTCCTCGGTGCCACGGGTCTCAAAATCATTCGAGGGCTCAACTCCATTAGAATGGGCGATAGACAATGCCCCTATCCACATCATTGAGGAGATGCTAAATAACTCACACGGTAACCCCTTTGAACAACCCGAAGTGCCACTATTACACTACGTCCGAGCCGCTTGCCGTAGACATAATCCCGACGTGATGTAACTGTTACTCAATATGGGCTTGGACCATAACGCTTCTGATGAAGCGGGAAACCCTTTTCTAAGCATATTCTGCCAAACTATCGACGAAATATGGCCCTTTCAAGATCCGGATTGGCCGGCATTCAAGATTGCTAATAGATCGGCCAGCTGCGTCGTCATCTTACTTGCTCATGGTGCTGATCCGCTCCGCAAGAATACCGAAGGTGTTTCTGTCTTGGATAATATTCGTCGCATGATGAACTATAACGGACCTTGTGACTTCCATCAAGAGGTTGTAAAGTCATGGAATAGGAAATTGATCCTTGACGAAACAGGGGTGCGCGAGAAGCAGACAGCATATATCTAAGACCAAGTTTCTACTCACTAGATGCAGTCAAATCTGCCGAAAGAGACGGCATATGAGTTGTTGACTTGTATATTGACTTGTGTTACTCTGTGTCAGCTGTGGGTGAAGCCTGACTTGTATATACGTTCCTGCCAAGATGCCTTTGTATTGTACCTGGAAGTAGTCTCGTGACCACTCATTTCAGCAAAATGCAAGGTTGTATACACATGATAGGTGCCGAATAATTATATGATGACCCGTGTATTGATATGCATTGAGGAGAATCCTACATTATACTACTAAACTAGCTCCCTTGTACACATGTAAGCAATGTAAACTCTTGTTCGCCCGACGACAATTTAACCCATCTAGTTATTAGGCCTCGACGGTTGATCCTCGCGGCTGATTGTTACAATCCATAATATACATCTGTAAGTGCTAGGATGAAAACTTGTTTGGCTTTGATACTATACGAACTCGGGCTTCATTCGGCCAAATGTGGCTTCAACACATCTTATGAGTAAAGCAGAACTATTTCCTGAAACAATAAACACGTGTCATACATTATTATCTGCATTTGAAACACTTGGGCATATATATTTGATACCTTTTTCGATTCCCATGACGCGTCTTGATCTGGTTAGGTCTTAATCTACCTTTAAATTGCCAAGCTGTCAGGGGATAATGGGAGCCAGAGCCAAATTAGGTATAGGGCCAGAAGCAGTAAGACCATATTAGGAAAAGTGTTCTATAGGACAGTATATAAGGGAGGCGTAGCCCCCTCGCATACCAGTAGAAGGGCAAGCGTTGATAGATCACTTCCCTACACCACGACTAGTCCGATACTGCCTCGCAGCAGGCTTCTTAGCATCCACTCTACATACGACCTCTATCAAGGGACCTTTCTGACACAAGCAAAGCCCCATACCAACAACCAACACGATAGCATACTAAGGTGTGCTACTTGGGGATAACAACAAGCACACAGTCATCACACTCATCTGTGTACTTCCATATTTTCAACAACTTGAAGCCAGAATCATCGAGGAGAGCTCGCCATTCAGCCTCGGTTCTTTCTGTAGCAGCTAGAGAGGTCATCATCGCAATATCAAGCTGGGCGGCTCTCCATGGGGCGCCACGCTCAGGGAGGACCATTTCATCGATTAAGAACACTGAGTCTTCGGTCATAGCGGACTTAACGTTCTGCAGGATCTCTTTGCACTTGTAATTGGGCCAGTCATGAAGGATATTACGAAGGTAATAAACTCGAGCGCCTGTAGGATAATGAGCGCTTGCGTACACCAATATCAGGTTTGTCATACATACCTTTGATAGGCTGTGGTGTGAAAAAATCGTATGGCTGAGTTTCAATGTCCTTAAATCCGGGAAGCGGATTCTGCTTTACCTGGTCGAGAACGTGCGGTTGATCCTGAAGAATTATACGGCCAGGCAGTTCCGGAAACCTTTTTTTCAAGGCAACACATTGATGACCTACCGCACCACCGATATCGACGAAAACAACAGTTGACGGCGTTGTATTCTGGGCAAACTCTCGCTGAAAATCCAAGACATCCAGGAATATTGGTAGACCATCGCGTTGAGCAGCCATCCACGGAAGAAAGTATTCCAAGTGTTCCGGATGACTTTCTAACCAAGGAAAGGGGGCCAAAGGGGTATTATGTCCAAGATGCCAAGGGCAATAGCTCGGATCAGTCGGATTGACATATCCATTCTGGCGAAGGAAACCGGGGAAGGCCATGAATGAAGGGGAGATTGTCTCGAAGCTGTTAAATGTCGTGTTAGAATGATACGTCGACCGGAAGCTTGGTAGGACACTTACGTATAGCTAATTCCAGACCGGCCACTATCTGAGGCGAGGGCTTTTGTGACATTGTTCGAGCAGTATTCGTCGTTTCCAGGTTGCGAAATCATCCCATAGGACTGGTAATATCGGAGTAGTCTCTCTGATTTTAATTAGAAGACCGTATGAAATGGTGAGATTTTACGTACTCATTAAGATCGGATCGATGCTGCTCTGGTTTGCAAGCTCCACATTGGTGAAAGCATGACCATCGTCTTTAGCAAGTATCTCAAATATTCGTTTCTCGACACCGATCCGAGCAAGGGCGAGTTGCAATGGCTAATGCGGTATCGTTGGTATGTCTCCTGTGAGTCGATGTTTGAGACTTACTGTGTTAATGATTCTGTGGACTGTGTCCCCGGGCGCCTCCATTGAGAGAGACAGCTTCCGGCCAGCCTCGCGTAGCTCACGCCGAATAGGGTTATCGCGCAGCTCAAATATCCATTCAGGTTGAGCAATAATGCTTTCAATCTTGCCTAGCAAGGTTCGAACTTCGTCCAGCTTGGAAGCCATTTGTAAGTGCACGAGCTGTGTTAGGGTTTTAATGGACAGAAGGAAAAGAGTATAAGATGAAAGGATTCTTACTTGGTGGACAGAAGGATCAAATATGATCTCAGAACCCCTTTATATTCATAAATGCCTCTTGTTAGTCCTAGTATAAATGTATAAGTAGGCAATCTCGTGCTACCTAGTGACGCGGCCTACTTTCACACCTTGTAATGTCGCTATTTAAACGACTTCTCGATACCAGGTGGGTTAGCCTGCGATCATTAGTTCCTATAGGTACTCCAAAATCGCATTCTACGTTGGTATACCCTTACCGGGGAATATTGTAGGCATGAGATGTTACATAATGGTGATTGGCGCCCACATATAGTCCCCTACTAGGTAGATCAACTACGTATTTGTAACTTACGTTGGTGTTGGTTCCTAAGGTTCCGAGGTTTAGAAATAACAAGCTGCATAATAACGAAGCTGTCCTCTCATGTGTTAGAATCTATGGTTATCTTTCATGGCAACAATGCAAGACTATCCACGAGACACTATATGTCAAGTAACACGAAGTTCCTATAAGCAAGAACTTCCAACATAAACTACCAACATATGTAGGTTAGCACTTGGAACGGCGGGGTAAACATGGAAGCTGGTCCAACTACATGTTTACCTTTAAGGCCAACTTACCAACTTTTTGTTGGAGCTTCAACAATCTTACATTACACGAGTCTTACGAGGGCTATGATTCTGCGTGTCGATCAATTTGAAAACCTCGAAGTATGGCAAGTGCGATAGGAGCTGTGACAGAAGCTGTAGAAGGCAGTAAAACTCGGGCTTTTGTGTTGCGTAGGCGGGCGAGCTCGTTGGCGGAAACGGGCGGGAGCAACCTCATGTGTTACGTAGGTGAGTGAAAACGATAGCAGAAATGAGCGAGAGTAACTTAAGGTAGCCGATAACAATAAAACCATTAAAGCGTTAATTAAAATAATATATTAAAAAATATTTTGTATATATAATTAACATTTTATTAATATTATATTTTTTAATTTATAAAATATATTATTATTATAATTTATAATAATATAATTTATAATTAATTTATTATTTTAATTAACTTATTATTTTTTATTATTTCGTAACTTTAATTAATTATATTAAGTAAATAAAGTACATTAATATAATAGCCGTATAATTATATAAGAAAAGTAAGAGTATTATTAATTATATTATTTTAATTAATGTTAAAATATAAATTAAGTTATATATTTATAATAAAGCTTTTAAAAAGCTTTATAACTTATTAATTAATTAGTTAATTAAAGCTTAAAGCTTATAACTTAATTAATATTAACACTAGTAAATTTTCTTTTCTTTTATATTTCTTTAATATTATTATTTATAAATGTATTAAGCTTTTTTAATTAAACGTTTTAAACGTTGTATTTTTTTTCCTTATTTTTATAGTTATTTGTTAATATATAAAACTATTAAATAAAATAATTAAAGTAATTATTAAATAAAAACTAAAAATATTATTAATAGTTTTTCTTTTATATAATATTAATTATTAAAGTAAATCGATTAGTTAGTTTAAAAGTTAATTTTTAAGGAATTAGTTAATTAATAAATTGGTTTTTAAATTATTAGGTTTTATATTAATAAGAGTAGTATTATAGTTATATTAAATCTTATCCTTTTTTTTAAATTAAATTTTTAAATTTTCCTTAAAATAAAAATTATATTTATAACTAATAAAATTATAAGGTACGTATAAAATAATTTTGTTAGCTTTTTTAATTAAGAATTTAATGAACTTTTTTATATTAGTTATTATTATTAATTTTTTAACTTTATTATGGTTAATTTTATTATATACTTTATAATAATATAAATAATTCGTAATAATAATTTAAAGGTGTAAAAATATTTTTATAAAGTATATTATCGCTTAGCCTTTAAAAAATTTCCTAAAGTTAATTTAAAGGTTTTTATCTTTACTTTTTATATTATTTAAATCCTTAAAAAGTAAAAAGTTTTTAATAATGTATATATTAACCTTTTCTTTAATAATTACCGTTACGTTTATAACTTTAAAATTAAAATTAAAGCGTAAAAGCTTATAAATATACGTTTTAAAGATATAGCTTTAAGCTTTTATTACCATGGTAATAAATAAGTATATTAAAAAATAAGTGTATTAAGAAAAGTGTTATAATTAATAAAGTAAACGTATTTAAAGAAATATTAATAAATATGTTAATAAGTAAGTTTATTAAAAGATATATATATTAGTAAGTAAATATTATAATTAATATATATTAATTAAATTAATAAAGTAAGTGTAAGTATATTAAAAAATATGTTATAATTAATATAAAAGTTAATATAAAAGCATATATTATTAATTAAATTAATAAAGTAAGTATAAGTATATTAAGAAATATATGTATTAATAGTATAATTAACGTGGTAATTAATTAGCTTAGTAAAAAGGTTAGCTTTTAAGTATATAATGTTATTAAAAATAAAGTAATTAAGGTATATCGGATTAAATTTTATTTTATAAAAATTATGTTATTAACTTATTAATAAGTTTTAAGTATTACATTTATAATAAAGGTTTAAAAAGGTTAAAAAAGTTATTTTTATAATTAAATTAATGTTATTAACTCGTAATTAAGCCTTAAGTAATAATAATAAAAATATAATATTAAGATTTCTTATATGTAATAAACGTAAGTATTGTTAACTTATTAGCGAGCTTTAAATACTTTTAACTTAACGTAATAAGTTTTAAATTTTTAAAAAGTTATTAACGTTTAATTACGCCTTAAGATTTTAAAGGTAAAATAAAATTATTACCTTATTTTATTTAAATATTATAAATTAAATATTTGCCCGATTTTTCCTAATAAAATCCTTAGTTATTTATAATTAATTAATTTATTTATTATATTAATTATTAATTAATATTAAATAAATAAAGTATATTAATGTAATAATTATATAACTATATAAAAAAAGTAAAGATATTATTAATCATATTATTTTAATTAATGTTAATGTATAAATTAAGTTATATATGTGTAATAAAGCTTTTAAAAAGCTTTATAACTTATTAATTAATTAGCTAATTAAGGCTTAAAGCTTATAACTTAATTAATACTAATAAATTAAAAAATAACCTTAATATATTTAAATTAATTAAAAATTAAATTAATTTTTTTTATTAAATATTTTTATAATTATTATTAATTAAGTAAAATAATCGTAACTTTATTTTTTAAATAAGTTATTAACGTTTTTTAAACGTATAAGTTTTTATTGTAAAAAATATTAAATTATAAAATTAAACACTTATAACTTTATTATAATATATATTATTAAAATATAATAAGCTTAATATAATTAAATTAAATATTATAAAGTAATTACTATTACGATCTCGTTTATTACTTTTAGTTAGTAACTCTTATAAATTAGTATGTACTTTAAGGTTTTTAGTTTTATAAGGTAATAATGCTTTGAGGTTAATTAAAGGTAACTTTTAATCGTAAGGGAAATTTTAAGGTATTTCTCATTTAAAAAAATATAAACGCTTAGATTAATAATTTAGAAAATAAATAATTAAATATATAAAGAAATTTATCCTCTTTATATTTATTTTCTTTTCTTATATTATTATTTTAAATTTATAAATTTATAATTTAATTATATAGCCTTATAAATCCTTAATCTTTTAATCTATAATATAGGTTTTTTAATCTATAAATTAAGTTATATAATCTTAGTTTAACTGTAGCTTTATGGGTTATTCTTTTAAGCCATAATATTATTCCCTTTTTTTAAGGTTTTTATCTTAAAAATTAATATTAATAAGTCTTTTCTTTATTATGTATTAATCATATTAAATTATAATATTAATAAATTTAATTTATAAACTTTCCATTATTTTAAATAAGTTATTAAAAATTAGGTAATACTTTTTTAAATAATTCTCTTATAAGATTACCTTAAAATGCTTTATTTTTATTATAAAAATTATAAATTAACCTATATTATTTCTAAAGATTTTAACTATTATATTAAGTATATTTATCTTAATTAAGCTTATTGTGATATATTTAAGATTTCTTATAAGAAGGTTTTAAAAGTTACCTTTTAATTTTATAATTTTAAAGAAAAGCTTAAGAAAGTTAAGGAAAAAGTAAAGCTATTTATTATTAAGGTTTATTATTTATGAAAATAGAGAAAATATTAGATTAAAAAATTAAAATGAATGATTATTTATGGGCTTAGCTTTATTAAGGAATTAAAGCGTATTAAATGAAAGGAGTAAAAAGCTTTTAAGAAAGGAGCAAATTTTAATACTTTTAAAGCTTTTCCCTTTTTTTCTTAAGTTAACTTAAATCCGAATATAAATCTTTCCTTAATTTTAGCTAATTTAAGTTTTAATGATAAAACTTTTTAAATTCCTTAAGGTAATTTTATAAATGTTTAATAAGTTCTTATATATTATCTTTTAATAAATAATTCTTTTATTTTATAAGATATTATAATTGGTTTTTAATTATTTGTAAATTTAATATATATTTAACTTTATATTTTTCTAAATCTTCTTTAAGTTTAATAATTTATTTAATTTTAATATTTTTTAATATTAATTTTAATATAATAATATAGAATATTTAGGTTTAAAGTTTTATTTTTAATAATATTATAAATTTATAATTAATATTTAATAAAACCTTTTTAATTTTAAAAGGTTTTAATTTCTTAAAATCTAACTTTTCGTTTAATCTTTTTATGTAAATTTATGATATTTTTAACATTAAATATTATTTATTATAAAGTAAATAAACCTTATCTTCTTTTTATAAGATTAATCCCTTAATTTTTTTATAATTATAATATATTACCATCTTATTTTAAATAAACTATAATTATTATTATAATTATAATTATAAAGTTTATATTTTAATAATAAATATCTTTATTTTTAAAGTTATTATAATAATTTTTAAAGCTATATTATTAAATAATTCTTACTTAATTATTTTTAATTAATATTTATAAAGGGTTATATATAGTAAAACATTTATATCTTTATTAATATTAATATTATAGGTTATTTAAGCAATTAATAATAATTTTATTTAATTATTTTATTAATTATTAACATAACTTTATAAATATTATTTAAATATTTAATTTAATTTTTCAATTTATTTATTTATTTAAGGATATGTTATTATAAATACCTTTTACTTAATTCCTAACTTTTTTATTAAACTTATTTAAAATTTAAATATAAAAAGTTTATTTTTATTTAAAATTATTCATTTAAATAAGCTATATTTATTAAAGACTTCTTATATAAATATAAATATAAATTATTTTATAATATTATTTATTTTATATAAAATAAAATATTTATATTTAATAAGTTTATTAATAATAACTTATATAATATTATATTAAGATTTTATTATAAGGTTTTTTAAGATAAATAAGTTTATAATAAAATCTTATATAATAATATCCTATAATTTATTTAATATTTTAATTAATTAAAATAAATTATATAACTTATATTTAATTCCTTTAACCTTATTATAAATATTATATTTCTTAATAACCTTAATAATTATTTTCTTAATGTTTAAAAAATTATAAATTTCTTAAATTCTTTTAATTATTTTAAATATTCCTTAATATTTATATAAGGGATATTTATGAAATTCTTTTATAAATATTTCCTTAATTTTATTAAGAATATATACTTTATTTTAAAATAATAACATCTTATTTAATTTTCTTTATTAATATAATTTTTTTAATTTTTATTAATTATAAATATTCTTAAATCTTTATATTTAATTATTCTTATTAATTTAAATATATACTAAAGTAATTATTTTATTATTTTATTATTTTAATATTTAAATATTCTTTTTCTTAATTTTAATATTATAATTTCCTTTTTAATTAAAAAGGTTTATTTAAATATTTTCTTTCTCTTTAATATAATAAATTTTAAAGTTAAATTAAAATAAGAAAATCATTTATTTTTTATATTTTTAATTAAGTTTTTAAGTTATTATAAACTATATTAAATTCTTATAATTTAAATAAATGTTAATAAATTCTTTAATTTTATTAAACCATAATTATTATTCTTCTAATATTTAAATAATTATTAATAATTCTTTATTATAAATCTTATATTTAAGCTTTATATTATATAATACTTTTAAATAATATATAATTAGATATTATTTTCTATTATCTTTAAATTATTTTAAAATTACCTTAATCATTATATTAAATATATTTATTTTAAATTTTTTTTCTTATTATTATTTGAGAATTTATATACTACTTTATTTATAATAATTCTTTTAATTTTGTTAAAAACTTTCCTTACTTTTTTAATAAATTTAAAAGATTTTTTTTAATTTTTTAAAGTAATTAATTCTATTAAAAATTTAACAATTACTTTAAAATTTACAATTAATCCTTAAACATAATTAATAAAGCCATAGAATATTTATATATTTGTAACGCTTTTTAGTTTAAGTTAATCCTTAATTGTTATTACTTTTTCCTTTTAAATTTAAATTTCTCTAAAGGTTATTATAAATCTTAAGTAATTAAGTTTTTTAATATACCATTTATTTTTAATAAGATAAATTAATAAATTAACTTTTTCTAAGGCTTTTAATATTAATAATATATGTTATTAATATTTTTTTATCCTTAAAATATATAAGTATATTATTTAAGTAAATAAATATAAATTTGTTTAAATATTTTTTAAATATTATTATAATTATATGTTAAAAGGTAACTAATATATTAATAAATTTAAAAGGTATAATCTTATATTTGTAATATTTATATATTATTTTAAAAGTTATATATTACTTATATTCTTTAATTATTTAAATTATATAATAGCTACTTTTAAGGTTTAAAGCTATAAAAATTTTAACCTTATTAATTTATCCTTTTATAAGTTTAATTAGAAGTAATATATATTCATTCTTTTTAATAATATTATTAAAATATTAATAATTAATAACTTGTTTTTATATAAGTTTTTTATCTTTATTAATCTTTTAATTATTATTTTTATTTACCTTAAGTATTATTATAATTAAATATTTTAATGATAATTTTAATTCTTAAATATATTCTTTCTTAAGATTTTATTAAATACTTTTCTAAAGTGCTTATAACTTCTCTTAATTTATTAAATATATTAAAAATAGTTTAAAATATTATCTCTTTTTAAGATATATTTCATAATTTTATTAATTATATTCTAATAGTTTTTCTTTTATTTTGTTTTTAAATAGCTTATAAAATTATAAATATTTATATAATATTTTATATAATGGATTTTTAAATTAAAAAGCTTAAATTATATAGGTAATATTATTTATTCTTATTTCTTTATTTTAAAAGTTATATATATTATTTTTTTAATAAGTTTTAAAGGTTAACTTTTTTAAATAATCCTATTAAAAATAACTTATTTTTTAATATATTCTTAAATTATTTTGCTTAAATTAATTTATTCCTAAGATAAGGTTATAATAACTAATATTAATTATATTAAAACTAATAATATTTTAATATCCTTAAATTTTTAAGTTAAATAATATTATTTCTTATAATATTTTATTATTTTTATAAGTTATAACATTTTTATTAAAGATAATTAATTTATAAGATTATTATTTATATCTTTAAAAAATCTTATCCCTTTTAGCTACTTTTATTAATATATAGCTTAATTTTACTCTTAAATTTATTAAGATTTAATACTTTTTACTTTTATATTTAACTTAAATTATAATTTATTTCTTTTCTTTAAAGTTAACCTTTACTTTAAATAAAAACCTTCCTTTCTTAACTCTTTAATACCTTAATAATAAAGGCCTTAACCATTTTTTAATTTTTATTAATAATTCCTATTATTAAAGTATTCTTTAAAAAATATTTATTATTTTAATCTTAAAAAATTAAGTTTTTATACTTTAACTTTTTTAATAATATATTTCTAATACTTATTATTATAATAATTTTACTAATTCTTTATATAATGATTAATATTTAAAGAATACTTTCTTATAACATATTTATTTAATTAATTATTAATTTTGTTTTAAAATTTACTAATAATTAGCTATAACTTAAGATTAATATAAGCTAAGTATAAAAGTTTTTAATATATTATAAGATATTATTTTTATTTTCTTAAATCTAAAATATTAAATAGTTTTAATATTAAAAAATAAGTAATATAATATTAAGGGAATTTAAAATATTTCTAATTTTATTAATATTAATTTTAAAGTTATTAAAATATTTTAATAATTATTTTTATATATTTTAATTCTAAATTAATCTTAATATTAAATAATTTTAAGCTATATAATTATTTTTTTATAATTAATTAAATATATAATATATTATTTATAATTACTATTTAATTTCTTTTTTATTTATGTTTATAACTAATATATTATGGAAATTATAAAATATATTAATATAATATATATATCCTTATATAATGGCTTTTTAATTAA